>CAMQGK010000048.1:1675000-2050000 GCA_947000775.1 Pterois miles | reverse complement strand
CACACACACACATCCTACCCCCAGCCCACAGTTTTCCATTGCACTGGCATATAAACTAACATCTTGTGATCACAAAAATGTGAAAGAAAGTCAGCATCAACTACAGATCTACATCTTACTTTCTTGTCACAAACTTCACTTTCCTTCTAAACAGGACATAAAAAATAATGCAGCTTTTGCTACCTGAAGTACTGCGGAAAGGAAGAATCTCTAGTACCAAAGGCCCAGGTGAGGTTTTGGGAAGTCTTGGTTATGGGTTGTTGAGTTCCTGCAGTGGAAAAGGGCCATTAGTCAGCGGGCTTCACCACAATCTGCCCCACATTTTATTAACCACCACAACGATATAGCAAGGCTAAAGCCATTGTTTGCCTTGTCGCCCACATTCTGACCAAACACAATCTCCAACTTATTACTGTCTCCCCTCGCTCCATCATAACACCCATATCTCATCCAATTATGCTGATTCATGAGGTTTGACCTCAGCTGTGAGCCATTTAATATCACTTCCCTCTGCCATTGATTGGAGGGGGTTTAGGGTGTCTGTGGTTCCTGAAGAGCCAAACAAAATCATCCAAACATCATCTCCATCTTGCTTTTATCTCCTCCTTCCCCACTGTCTCTGCTTGGAAATGTGTGGTAACTGTCTCAGCCCCTCTTACTTACTTAAAGATTGTCTGTTTGGGTTGGCGCGAGGTAAGCTGTTGAGATTTTAATCTGCTCACCGAGGCCATCTGCTGCTGTTGTTGGGCTGCATATCTCCGGGATTAAATCAGAGGCTGCGCAGCACGTGAGATGTTCCTCGTGCACACAGTGAGATACGTGCACTTATCCAGCCACAACAAAAGACACGTCGACAAAGACGCGTTCTATGGAACAAATGCTGCCGATGCGCACTCATGAATAAGTGCACACATGTTCAGCAATGCGAGAGTGGAGAAATGTGGGCCACCGCCACTTTCCCTGCAGCTTAGATTGCCAAACGACTCTCCACCGCCTGCAGCTAAAGGCCCTGATTACCATTTTATTACGGCATGTCATTATTCTGATGCTATCAATGGAAATGAATTGGTAGACAATTGATTTACAATAACCCTCTCCTCTGTGCTGGCCCTCAGGGAGCCTCTGGTGCTCATTGATTCGTTCCTTCTGTCAGCTCTGTCTGACTGGCTCTAACTAGGCTTTCACCTATCATAGGCTACCCTACTTCAACATGACAGAGATTGAATTTACTGCTGGATTTCAATAGAGTCATCTGCTTTAGGACTGCCACCTGCACAATGATATTGATATAATATCTGTATCTGCTTGGCCTTGATCAGGAACGATCCAGCGGACCTTTGAAGGTACAACTTGGTAGTTGGCATGACCGGCAATGACCAAGCAACCCCAAATTTCATCAACAGAAAATTCAAAAGACATAGCAAACCTACCTGAAAACAGCACCCATACATTCATTTTGAAAAACACGATAACAAAGTACAAACTGGGATCTACCCAGAGCAGATCCACCTAGGCACTTTTCACACAGACTGACTGTAATTTGACCCAGGCAGATTTAAGTCCTGGGTCCAGTCTTGGGTTACTGGGAACCCAGTGGACCTACGAAGACCTTTTATTGCAAAAACTCAATTTTGCCTTCAGAATTTGTGAAATTTCTGATTTTCGTATTTCTTTCATGAATAAATTTGTTGTCAGATTTGATATATGGTGCTTTCACAAGCCGACGTTGCGTTCATGTTAATCCAACCGTGGTGCGGCTCAGCTCCTTCTGCTTCGTTGAGAGACCACAGGGACAGTCACATGACGTTAAATACTTGGAAAGAAACAGGCTTTTTGCTGCAGGCTGTGAAAGAGTACAACAGATCGTTTTGTAAAAGCTAAAAAATGGAAAGAGCGGTGACGTGAGAGGAGGCACCAAGAGACAGAAAGTCATTTTGACTAGGAGGTAAGTGATAGTAATAATTACAGGACACAAATGCAATGTTTGTGTTTGTGTACGTTGGAGTTTAGTGTACACTACTGTTGCCAGGCAGCCTACTTTCCTCTCTGATGCCACCTGTTGACTTCTTGCATATCTACAGAATATTTTGTTAGTATGTCCCCAGGCGTTTTGGAGCATATTGCAATGAACAATGCACCGAGCATAAATGCCTTTGTGCAAGCTTAAAGTGCTGGCACCCTCTACGGAGGCCTGCACCACGGTGTCTTGCACGAGCATAAACAGAGGCCACTTGGGAGGGAGCTGACCTGGACTTCTGCAGATGTCCGATGTTTGCTTGACATCTGGGCTGAAGAACACAAAGAATATGCTAATTAAAGGCCACAAAGGTGTGACGTTTATCAAGTCACTGGAGATGAACTGGAGGAGAAGGTATTTGTGTGGACAGTAGATCAGTGCTGAGTCAAAGTGGGAAAAAAAATTGACAAAAACATTTCAAAGTCTGCGATTCCCTCCATAAAAGTTGCATCTCTTGAGACAAAGCAGATGAATATGGTCCTGCACATTCGCCCCTCAGCAATTATTATTTTTTTTTATTAGGTCCACTGTGAAATTGAACCAGATGAACCAAATGAACCAAAAGTATCAATTTCGGACTAGCCGAACGGAGTGCAGCTTGTGAAACTACTCTTAAATGTTTCGATAGAGGCACTTTAGACGATTCAACAGGATATAGGCACTTAGACAGAACAACATGGGTATGGATAAAACATCTACTTTCTTTTCAGCACAAGCAGCAGCGAACCGGCAGAGCTGGGTTGTCTCTTAGTTGCGTGGCTGCTGGTAAATTGTTCAACACACTGATTGGAGGGAGAAGAAAAAAAAAAACTCCCAGCTGGCCATAGGGCATGCAGAACATCATTAGTGCCAAGTGTCTGAAAGCTGTCAAAAACATTCCCATCACAGTGCAACTGGAGTGCTCGCTAACAACTCAGACCATTATGCCTGCACTCCCAGAGTAAGCCAGCAGACAGAGCCCTGCAGACATCGAGATGGGACTTTGGTACATGCAGCACTTGTGCAGTGGCAGCCATTTTCTCTCACCTTAGTCACATGTGTAAAGAGTCTCAGTGGAGAGTCTCTCACCCCAGGAAAATGCATGAGAATGTTTTGGGACTTTGCCTGGCCACTTTTTTCCCCTGAAATACCTTTATGGATGCAGAGGCAGATGGAGCTCACCACACTCTCTGCTCTGTCCCCCATGGGATAAATATTTCAAGTGGAGCTCCAGTCTGCTGGTTAATGACTTGTAATGTTCCAGTTTCCTGCCGCAGCATTACAGGAACATAGCTGGTGTCTCTTTTCTTAAAGGTCCCCAAGACACACCACTTAGCCCGAGGAGGACATGACCTAATGTGTCTCACTGAAACCCTTCTCTTTTTTCATTTTGCAATTGCAAACATCTTGTCTGACAGACTACCTTTTACATGTATATTTTTTTGATTGGGCATGTTTAGCCTTTCCTTTTTTTAGTGGTTTGGAAGTGAGTAAAATGCTGTTAAAACTCCACAGCCCAAATGGAAATGCATTCTTTTCTACTAAAAGTGGACCAGCATCGGTAATTTGAAAAAAAAAAAAAAACATGCACCCTCATCTCCATACCATTACGCTGTCTGAGTGAAGGGATGGCAATCACTAGCCTCGCTCCGGTGTGTTCATTCACTTGACAGATACTCTATTTGCGAGAGCTTTTAACTGATGGAAACAGTGCTAATGTTAATCCCGGTGCCACTCCAGTCTGACGTCCTGTCCTGTTCTGACGATACTACGATATTTACTGTGGGCTAGCTGGTTGCCACAGGCACTTGGGATTGGCTGCTCGGGCATCTGCTTGACTGTGTTGTGCTCTAAATGTGAAGGGAAGTGGAAGGGCTGTCTGCGCTGAAGTAGCACGGCTGCCTCACTCAGCAGGGGTCTTCAACCTAAACCTACAATACACTTTACTGTTTTGTACTGTGACTGCAATTCCTGTGTAATATGTTATTGTCAGGAAGTCGTGAAATATGACAACGTTAGAAGTGCATCCCTTTTCACTGTCTGAAAAATATATATATATATATATATATATATATATATATATATATATATATATATATATATATATATATATATATAGCTACAAATATATCCCCCCTGTTTTCCCCGGTTCTCCATGCATAATAGGGGCGGCAGTAGCTCAGTCCGTAAGGACTTGGGTTAGGATGTGGAGGACCCGGGTTCAAATCCCCCATGGACCAAGACCAACTGGTTGCTGGAGAGGTGCCAGTTTACCTCTTGGGCACTGCCGAGGTGCCCCTGAGCAAGGCACCAAACCCCCAACTGCTCTGGGCGCTTGTCAGGAGCAGCCCCCTCACTCTGACATCTCTCCATTGACATGTATATGTACTGTGTGAACAGAGTGTAAAACTGAATTTCCCCACTGTGGGACTAATAAAGGAATATCTTTCTTTCTTTCTTTCTTTCTTTCTTTAATAACACTTGAAGACCACAGCTTGTATGTCAGGAACCCTCATGTGTAAGAGATTGTTTCTCCATGTTGGATGATGGGCTCTAATTGACCTGCCAAGTCTGCAAATGCATTAGTGTGGCCATATTTGGCCCACTTAATGTCCAAGTACAACAAACAGGGCCATCAATAGATACAGCTCTATGCAGCATACACTGTAAGGACCGAGTGTGTTCAGTGGTTTGTCTAAAAAGCAGTCAGCCCTGGGCGGCAGGGCCTGGTCAGACGAGGGCCTGGTCAGGCTAGTCATGGTGTCTGAAACAGCTGACAGGCTGACCTAATCCTACCCCACAGACAGGAAGGAAAAGGAGTGTAGCCTCTGGCTGTGGTCTCTCAAAGACTAGCTGTTTTGTGTACAGCGAGGGGTTAGTCGTTGGGAAAGCAGTTGAAGATTTGCTGAGGAACTGCATGGCTAAAGGGGAGCTTATAAGCTTTACTCACATGATCTATGCTGTTATCAGCTCCGATATCTTTGGATGGAAGCTGTTTAGAATTAATATTCTAAATGGAGTAAGCAAGATTTAGACCATAGACCAGGATTTGGACATTTACACAGCTTCTTAAGTGACACACATGTACCAACAATATCTCGCTAGCTCAGTTTTTGCTGCTACAGTTAAGTAGAAAACACTCTTGATGAATTGATCAAGCCCAACAAGATGTGACTCTCAAACATATTCAGGAACACATTTTGGTGGACATTTCAGAGAAGTGTCAAAAGACACTTTTGGGGGCGGCAGTAGCTCAGTCTGTAGGGAGTTGGCTTGGGAACCGGAGGGTCACCGGTTCAAGTCCCGACATGACCAAGAACTGAGTGTGAACTGGTAGCTGGAGAGGTGCCAGTTTACCTCTTGGGCACTGCCGAGGTGCCCCTGAACAAGGCACCAAACCCCCAACTGCTCGGGGCGCTTGTCAGGAGCAGCCCCCTCACTCTGACATCTCTCCATTGATGCATGTTTGTGCATGTGTGTGTTTGGGGTCTGCATGTACCGTGTATAAGTTAACAACAGAGTGAAGAAAAAAAAAAATTGAATTTCCCCTCGTGGGACTAATAAAGGACTTTCTTCTTCTTCTTCTTCTTCTTCTTCTTCTTCTTCGAAAAGACCACTATCACTAGAAACAATCATCCTCAAGCACTTATACCCTGCTTTCCAACTACTTTCCCCTCAAGATTACAGTTGTCCAATGCTTTCACCCTGCACAGGTCAAGATAACTCATATTTCACTCATTTGTGTTGATTTCCTGTCTGTGAGGAGGGGGGATCCTGGTTTTTAATCAAGGGGATTGAGCAGATAGTGGCCAGAGGATTTAACTATCATTGCTAACCTCCACCCACCCCCTGGTGTCAAATCTCCCAAACAGTCCTAATCCCACCACATCCTGCCCCTACTGCTAGATCCCACGCGTCTCACCAGATCATGCTTTGGGTAAAATGCATCCAGTGCATTGAGTTGAGTCGCTCGGGGAAAGCGGAGGATATTCTTATGGAAAATGGTGCCAAGTCTTGTCACTGTAGTTGGTGCTTCTACTGTCATTTAAGTAGTCATGCAGGGGTTTGGATGGAGTGTCTTAGCGCCAGTGCCAAAACAGTTCCACTTCCTAAATTAGAAATACGATATGCTTCCATGAGAGTTTTTGCTTCTCCCATTCAGTGTGTTTACAGCTAACACAAGCTGTAAACACACGGCTGAACTGTGTAATCACACATATATTTATTCATTCATTCTGAGCCAATGGCCTACCTTGTTTACTGTGGTTCAGTACTCCTCCAGGTGCTCCTGTGGACACAGTTGTAAGAGGACCCTTACAGACTCACACATTGTTAGATTCACACCTTCTATTATCCTCTAAAGCATCATGTCACCTTCGCTGTCTCGAGTGCTGGAGGCTTGTTTATGTGATCAGTGATTCAGTTACAGCAACTGAGTCACAGCAGACCACTCCATCTGCGAAAGAATCATGTATTAAGCCTTTTTATTTATATTGTGATTGCATACTGAAAGATTAACTGAGCTGAAAATCAAGTCTAAGTTAGTCCAGGCTGCATTAAAAAACGTAGACAGAAGTCTGCAAACTGTAGCTCCCTTTAAGTGTAGTTATCCCTTATTGAGGGTGTTAAGAAACAGTGTGTAGGGTGCTACACTATACATACCTTCTGCTATGTTTTTCTTTGCTGTTTTCAGCACTGGCCTTCCACAGTTTTGGATGTGCATGACCATCGTACATTGTTTGAGTCCAGGCTGCATGCCATGCTGTTGCACCATAGGCCTTGTTAATTAATCTGAACCAGATTCCAACACTTTTGTTTTCTATTTGATGAGCTGCCAAAATTTCTTATACAGTATACTGAATATACAGTATCGATTACAGTCCTACATGCCTGTTTGGGTGGGTCTCTCATAATTAAGGGCCTTGAATTTACACATTCCAGAGAGGGTTTTTGAATAACTGATGAACAAGATGTCTCGGATAAAACATGATCCGAAAAGACTGGTGGAGCCCATAACCATGTTCGCATTCAATAGTCAAGTGAAATTTTAAGTGTTGCAAAATAGAAATGTGGATTAGGTGCGTTTCCATTAACTGGTTTGGAGCAAATAAACTCTGCTGCAGTGTAGTTTGGTCAGAAGTTTGGGCTGTAGTAACCTGTAGTAAATCCACCAGTAAACGTAGTATAAAAAGAAGTAGAGGATGCAAAATGGAAACAAAACGAGTTGGCTTGGTCATCCAACCATCTAAGAGAGTAAAATGGAGAGACGTCTTCGGGAAGTTGTTTCAAGGGAATTAAGTTTTAATCTTTCATGTCTGCTGATACTGGCCATGTTTCATGTTTCCCAGAGACGAAGACGAGCATTCACACATTTCGGATATATCCAAGAAGTCTGACAGCGGAAACAGCTGATCAGTCATGCGAGTTACATGTTCACTACGTCAGAACTGACTTGGCAAAGCACATCAACTCTTTTTCAACAGAGGCAAAAAACACCTCAAGCCAGCACATAATGTAAGCTCTTTTGCACAATTGAGGAAGTTTTGTTGAATTTGCCGTTTCCATACAGCTTTTCTAATGCAATACGTGAATGGAAACGCAGCTAATGATGGCAACTCTTGTCATTCTTATTAACCTGCTACACTAGCTAGTCCACATGGGTGTCAAGAGTCAGGTCAAACGGACTCAAGACCAAGTCATGACCAGAAAAAAAAAAAACAGTGCCCATTCAATATACTTCATACTGTACATAGTGAGTCAGCTGTGGATATACTGTATATCACAGTGCAGTTTTAAATGTTATAGGAGCAGGAAACAACATCAATCTGTCTAAATGTAGCATTATTTGTTGTTTTATTATTATTTTACTAATCGTGATTACAGGCTAGATGGGTACTGGACCCAGACATGTTGGAGATAAGAGAAAATAGAGTCCCAGACAGGCCTGGGTAAACACACTAGTCAAAGACTTTGTTACACTTTAACTTTATATCTTGTGAAACTACTCTTCACCACAATATCTTTGACAACAGAGCTGTTTCTTTATTCATGCACCACTCAATACAGCTGTATAATAAAAGTTTAAGATGTCATAATGGAATTTTCATTATTTATGATGCATTGTAGCCATGGTGAAACTGTGGTGGTGAACCACAGATGGCTCAATGTAGGGGAAACACTGCTTCTTTCTCCAGCTCAGCAGATGATGTCTGTAATGGTGGCAGCTTTCAGTGTCTCCCATGAGGCAGCATCTTTATAAACCCCCGCCCCCCTCCAGCTATGGGTCACAGTGAGATAGAGACAGAGAAGGCACGATTTGAGGTTAAGACTGTAATTGGAGGTCTGTCCCGGTCCCTGGTAGTGGAGGGCTCCAGGGATGAGGGTTTAGCAGGCGTAATGATGTCTGTAAGATGAGAGGGGATTTGACTGCAAGCCCCCACCCTCGCTTAAATCCCCCTCATCCTTCTCTCTGACAGGAGGATCCATGCCCGGCAAACTGAAAGTGAAAGGACACATGGTGCGCTCATAATATGGCAAACCGTTATTAGCCACTCGCCTCCCAGTTTTAGGAAGTCTAACCAGACCTGTATCCTATGAAATGCAATAAACACAAATCGGTAACAGTTGCGGACATGAGTAAGAAACACAACTAAGTATGCATGTCAGATTTCAGATTGTAGATTGATTCCAGAGAGCGTAAACGTGTCCTAATCCCTCCAGATTAGTGAAAAGTTCCTGTGTGTTCAAAGGATGTGGGGCAGGGAGGGTGTCTGAGAGCACCTGGTCATCTGCTCTGTTTTGGATGTACACTTCAGTGCAGTTAAGAAGGGTAGAGAGTTTGTCCTAGATGCTGCCATGTGATTTATCATTATGGGATGTGGCCCGTCTCTGCAGCTTCACTCTGCTGCCACGAGCTCCTTTGATTTGTGGAAGGAGGGTTTGCTTTTTTTTGGGATGCATTTGCATTTGTGTGTGTGTGTGTGTGTGTGTGTGTGTGTGTGTGTGCATGCTTGCACAGCGCTCTTAGCTAGGTTGTCACATGTCACACTCATGCGCAGCAGTCTGGACTGGGGTTACCCAAAATGCCTGCTTGTGTTCCATTGCCCCACAAGTAATACTTGGAAATCAACCCGTCAGTGTGTGTGCATGTACGCCCTCTCCCTCCACCCTAGCAGGCAGCAGCATCCACGCCCCCCTCCCCCTATCCCCCGGTGCTATTTATGTATTTGCTTAGCCATGCGACTTAACCCTTTCAAAGCAACCTCAACCTCCGGGCACGTTACACGCCAAGCAGAAATATGCCCAGAGCCCTGATGCTGCACACGCACAGACGCTCCCCTCTCCTCATTACCCACCATTCACATCTGGTTTCCTTTAAACCAGGGAAGCTTTCAGCAGATTCCATCGTACTCGAGCCGACAACCTGCTTCCAACCTGAATTGTGAACATAGTTGCTACTATAACTGCAAGAACTGTATAAACTGAACTACAGGCCAAATACTGTGTGACTGAAGGAGCTGCTGCTCATCAGCAGCAGTTATTGTAAAGGTTTAGGTTGTCATCTATTATGAATCAGTAAGCATTAAGACATCTGTATGAGATTGGACACACAACCAGAAGTGCATGCACACACGCTCACTCACACACTCAAATCAATGGAAATGTGCATTAGTGTGTAAGCCAGGATTAGAACAACTTTAAAAATGGAGTAAATTCAATTATCTTGCTTTTAGATGGCTCTGAAAACCCTTGCTGCTTAAGATCATAAAATGGACATTAAATGAATTTTCTGGCTTTATTTGGCCATTTCTAAACTGGTCTGGTCTAAAAGCAAAGCTGCTGACATCAAATTCATGACTAGTGTTTGTTTGTGGATATGGCCGTTAATCGAGTATCATATTTCTGCCAATCAGTGCTACCCTCCTCCAAAATAATGAATATAATTAAGATTTATTGATTGTATATTTAATGTAGTACACTGCAACATCTCCAGTTTGATTACAATCACACAGAATCAGAATGCTATAAGAATACATCAATAAGTTGTATGCTGAAATTTAGCCAGCAGGCGACTGCAGTTCAAATACCAGGAAAAAACACAGAACATTTGAAATTTGTATGAAATGTGACATGACATACATTGACGTGCCGATATTATCATTCGATATTAGCTTAGCATATACTGTATTTGTGTTGCTGTGTGTGTGTCAGGTTTGGAAAAAAAGGAGGGATTGAAGGCCAAAGTGATGTGGCACGGCGGTCATGGCCCTCATGGCTGCCGCGGCCCATCAGTTTGGCCTTCAGCCTGTGGTCTTGATGCCCCGCCTACGCTGCCCCAGCTGATTTCGACGTTTTCTTCCCTGCCTCTTCCCTGTCAATACAGTTTGCAGACAGTGTCCAGTGATTCCATCAGAGCTGATCACGGCCACTTCAGACATAGCTTGTTTCCACCAGACACGCTGCAGTGCGAATCCAAAGCTCTGCTAACAATATGCGCCTATATGCATATTTTTGACAGAGCTGCAGCACAAAGAGTGTCTCCTTTGCTGGTTGAGGGGATGCAGCCTAAACCGGCTCCTTCTCCTTCCACCCATCCCGCTGTAGTCTTAGTGAAGAAATGCAAGTGTCTGCTGTAGAAGTAGGTGAAATATACATATGAAGTTTTAAGAGGATAAATGTATTTTTAACAACTAAAACATAGCCACAAGTCTTGGATCCGTATTAACTTTGTCTGTAAGCTACAGCACAGCAAACCAGGAAATAACAACAATAAACAATTAAAAAGATATAACTATCACTACTGTGGTCCTATCAATAAATGACCCAGACAGATGTATTAGTAGCATTAGCAGTACAACATGCGTTAGGTAACTTAGAATCTGTGTTGACATTACGAAGCTTATCCACCGGGCAGCACTGACAAGTTTATTTTTACAATGTAAAAGATACACATCGTAGCCACAATTCATAATAAACACATTTTATAGATTCTTATCCAAAACATTGTTGGCCCATATATTATCAGAGTTTTTTCAACCCCTACATCTTGGTACTGGCCTTAAAAATTGCAGATGTTATAGATTACATTGATACTGGTCTTATACATCCAGCATCTGTCAAGCATGGTAATGTTAGCATTTGATCCCTGTAAAAACAGCAAAAGCCAAGAAAGGTATATGGAAAAGGAAAAGCCACGGAAAAGTCCAGCTGTATTTACTTACCCATCCCCCATCTCCGTGTTACGCTTTTGAGCTTTCCGTCTCCTCGGTGGGCCGATCCCTGGCTCTCTCCGGCTGAGAAGAGCTGCTCTCTAACCATTCCCACGGAAAGAGTTGCCAAAGCAAATTTGGCGAGAGGAAATGGAGACCCTTCTCCCTTCCCAAACCTCCCAATCTCTTCCCTTTCCTTCCCTTTTTCCGTGTGTGTGAGTGTGTGTGCATTCAGAGCTGTTCTGCATGGCCTTCAGGACGCAGTGTTTCATTGCCTTCCTTTATTCCTTCTCTCTGTGTTTTTCCATGCATATCACTGCTGTCATGTGAAACTTGTGAGACAATCATTTTGGTGGTTTCCATCTTCTAACTTCAGTTAGAACATTTGCATGATCCTCTGCGGGGTGTGAAAAGTCTTGATCACACAGACTGATGATGGTCAAGGTGAAAGCGAGGCTGCTCGTCTTCGTGGGCTTTTGGATGAGCAGAGATTTAACAGAGAAATCGTCTGTGTGTCCGCCTGCTGATCTCTGCTCAGACTTGATCACTCGCCACAAACTGTTTACGCTTTCTCGTCTCTGTTCGTTTTTCCACCCTTCCTTGCTTTTTTCTCACGTTCTCTGCCCCGCTGTCTTCCCCTCCTCTGTTTTCACTGATGTGTTTGGGAATGTCGGCCCTCCTTTCCTTTTGGGACTAGGGGGGTAGTTTAGCCTCTGGTCCTCTCGGTCATGATACGAGTAGCCCATTCTGTTGCATAGCATATCCTGTGTGCTAAGCACGTTGTGTACAAGTTCCAGCACTTCATTTTGGCATATTTCATTACAAAAATGAAAATGAAATGTGATGTTATCTGGCAGTTGCTTTAATCAGTTGCTACAAGCGTTTAACCTTAAGCCCAGCTAGCGACAGCAGCTTTGGGAGGCTTCTCCTCTGTTTTGTCTATTAGCCTCTCTGGACTTTTCCTGGAAGTGGAGACCGCTGGAACAAGAGCAGACCCGCTGCCATAACATTTTCTGGGGGAAAAAAAAAATCTCAAATATAACTTTTGAAATCAGAAGAAATTGAAATGTCCGATTTCTAGCTTTATTCTGTCCGTCCAGGAAGAGACTGGGAGGTGACAGGAGGGCTAGCGTATTTTGTACAGAGCAGCAGTATCAATACAAGCTGTTTTTGGCAAGGCCTGTGGAAACTAAGTGTCTTTTTGTTTTTCTTTCAAGTAGCAGGGGAATGTAGGAGAAGCTTCCCTGCTAATGGGATAAATGATGGCTTATGTGGGGAGCGGTGGTACAGGCAGGTACTGCTGGGGCCTCCTCCCTATATACAGCTACCTGATAGTCTGAACATCTGCCATTTGTCCACGCACACACACACACACACACACACACACACACACACACACACACACACACACACACACACACACACGCACACACTCTTGTGTTTTTGCCTGGCAGGTGTCTTTGACTTGGAGTCCTAACACTGCTCTCCAACAAGCTCAACAAGTTAATACTTGCTCTTTATTATTCCAGACTTGGAGTGAATGAACACAGTTACTTATGTGCTGAGCACAGGAGAAACGACTGCTCGCTGTATCAAAGTGAATATTAGATGAGGTCATTTCAAGTGTAGTCAGCAAACCAGTTCATCTTGAAGTCAGAACTGCGCCTCAGCAGGACTGAGAAGCAGAGAGTCCTGAATAATAAGATGAATTCAATCCTTTGCAGGGCAGCGCTGCAATCGTTTGACTGTAACTATGTAAAGTGTTTTTGCTATTTACTTCTTTGAAGACAGAGACCCTATTGTTCTCTGTGACTCCTCAGCCAAAGAGACGATGGTGGGATGGACGAGCTGCCAAAACTGGAGCTCTCTCTCTCTGTGTGTGTGTGTGTGTGTAACCCACAAACACACAGCTGAGGAATCTCACTCGAGTGAGCAGCCACGGCGCTCACTATATTTTTATCCTGTATGTTCGTCTGGGTGTTGAACTGCACACACACACATTCACACATGCGAAGTCACAGTGGCAGTCTGACTGAGGAATTAGCATCGAAACGTGGTGAAAAAGACAAAGCAACCCACCACACCAACACCGCTCATAACAGATCTGCTCGGAGCAGACGTAAAAACTGCTCAAGCCTCAAGGGGAAACTAAAACGCTGCATACAGCTTGTTAGTTTCCTCCAAGGCCAGCAGCTAATGAATTCAGCCTCGATCCTGAGTGTTCCAGGTCAGCCTTTTTTTTATTTTTATGCACAAATAGTGGAACGACATGTTGTCCAACACCTGTTTTTTTTTACCTATCACACGTGGGGCTTTTATGGCCAGTGCTGTATAAGGTGAGCTCTCATTTTACCTCCAGGAGGGGCCCCTCCCTTCACACCACTGTGGGCCCCTCAGAGCGACATGCAGGGAGGCCAAAGTCAGGTCAGAGGCAGGGTGCGGCTCCACTCGCCCTCCTGACTGAAGAAAGAGCAAAGTTTGCCCTTTCATCTCAGCTGAGTCTCAGGGGAAGTTGGGTTAGGCAACCTGTCAGCCGTGTCACTACATGTTGTTTGTCTCTGACAGCCATGCAGTCTTGACTGAGATTATACAGTCAAAGCAGAAAGGATTTTGTGCTAAAGGAAATGGTAGCAGTGATCAGTGGTATGTTCAAGAATATGTCAGGTTTAAACAGCAATAAAATGTTATTGGATATCAATGCATTGTTACATTAGAATAGGTGAGCCACATTTACAAAAATAAATTCATCTCAAGGCCTGCTCTCCAAAGCTTTCAACCACGTTTCTCTGCAGATATCAACTCAGTTTCCATCTTCAGTCTGATATTGCCTCCACTATAATTTCCCTGACCAATCAACAGAGACCAATGTCTTTTAAGCAGACACTGATGCATCGCCACTGTTTTTTGAGTGGAGCGGAGCTGAGCGAAGTTAAAACAAACTACGATGCCAGGCAATATTGAGAAGTCATGTCGTCTACGGCAACACGGCCTTAGTCCCGCCCCGTGGTGCACATTGGTTCATAACTTTCTTACTGAGAAATCGCCGTTTCTTGTCACAACGCTAGATGAATCAGTCAACTCGAACTCAGTGGGGTGGGCGCATTCAAAGGTCTGGACCCAGGCAACCACGCATACAACAGAGCAAACTTCATCCATTCAGGCAGACCATACGGGTAACAGCTACAGAAAATGCTAGTAAAGGGAGACCTCGAGTAAGGATTTGTTGTCAAATGAGTCACACATTGCTGAGCCATCATGTATTTTTATTTGAGTATTACTTTGAGAAAAATTGGCAAATCAATTCAACAAGGAGATGTTTTAGTGAACTGATTACTGATATGGCAAACTGAAATGTAGAACCTAGACACTTTTTATTTTATATTTTATTTTGGATGAACATTGTCATGTCAGTAGCTGAGGGTTTGGTTATCTTGTTCCATGAGATTGTACTGGAAGCTGTTTGGCCCCGGGCACTTAATTTGCCATGCTTCTGCAAGTTTTTAACTTATTTTGCTTTCTTTCTTTCACTGCGACTGGAATCTTGCTTGTTTGCAGAGGAAATCCTGTAATCTATGACACAGGAAACGTACTCAGACAGATAGATGAACAGGGTGGGTTGGGGGTTTTGGGACAGACAGCGAGAGGAGGGAGTGGCAGAAAATGAAACTAGGAGGTGGATATAGATAGAAATGACAGATTGTGTCAAGAAACAGATTGTGTCAAGTGTGTTCTTCAAAGCCAGGAGGATTTTGTGGCCTTTTTCTTTCGGCGACACTCCTGTTTTCAACACCTCAAGGTGTCTGCTAAGACGAGTTTCCCCTCAGCCGGGAGCTTATGTCCTGAGATCAAGTTTTCAGAAGGCATTCATCCCAGAAACCATGAGCTTCCTCGCAGGCCCCCTCTGACATCTGTCCAGCAGAGTCCAACACGAATAACCTTTCCTCGAAATTTGTTACTTTCCTGCGTGCTTGTAAACAACAATTAAACGGGGATACGCCAGTCAGAGGCCTTACTGGGGGCATTTACACATAAATCTACCTCGACGATTTCTACTTCCACCGATTCTTGATGGAGAATTGAGATGGAGTCTGGTCAGCTGTACAAAACTCTCCATGAAGTCTCTCCTGACTGACTCATTTGTAGCCTAATGAGACTTTGCTTCCTCAGTTTACTTACTAACAGAAATAACCCTTTCGATTCATTAGAAAAGGTACAACAGGATAAAGAACCCAGTGTGTCGCCAAAGAGCACAGCTGATTTGCATGCAGTCCTTCAGGGGGCTCTGAGAGCATTTCAGATTGTCTGCAACGTATTATTTAACCGTCTAAAGGTCAACAGTGAAAGTGTGACAGTCAGTTTTAGAAGTCTCACTTCCTCAGCTGTCTTTTTAACAGTTATACAAGTTTTCTCTAAACTGCATGTATCTGCAGATTCCTCCTCAGATGGGATCTTCTAGAAATATCTCTTGAATTGGATGAATTTCAATGTCCTTAGCATGTTTAATTTAGTAATAAATATCAATAGTAATGTGATTTTTAGAAATCGACACACTGGACTGATTAAGAGCAGCAGAAATGGTTGTGTTGAAGGTATAAACTTGAAGATTCCTTTACTTTATATTGTTCATAAATGCTATTCATAGAGTTCATTCTCACTGTGACAAACATCAGCTTGCAGACAGAGAAAGTGTTGTGAAGCTGAAGGTTTCAGAAAACACAGTCTTCAGCTGAGAAGACTGTTATCACTCCACCCATCCTGTGTCTGCCACACACACACACACACACACACACACACACACACACACACACACACACACACACACACACACACACACACACACAGCTATGCTAACAGACATGTACACCCACATCCACTCGCCCAGACACGTGCTCACACATGAGCCCCTGCATGGGGGCCCCTCTGGCAGCTGAGACGGGTCTGCCACTCTCACTATTTCCACATATGCTTCTTCATGACTTGAGGCATTGTGACTTTCTCATACAGGGGCTATTCCTAGCTGCCATGTGTGAAGTAAGGGGCTGTAAATTAGCATTAGCATTTGACAGATGTGCATTTCAAAAGGTCCAATATTGATACTTTTGCGTTTGCTTGGCTAATATCGTGCCGACGAACTAGCTCTTAGACCACAGAACTCTACAGCTCCTCACTGGAAACATGGCTAATGATAATAAATTTGACTGTTAATAAAAGACCAATGTCATCTTGTCCAGATACCAGTGTGGATATTACAAGGTGTCATGTTCTCAGTGTGAGGTGTTAGAGCTGAGTGCATTGACAGTACAGTCTGGGCATGTCTAACACACACCTCGGCTCATCGGAAAGCCTTATTTTAGAAGTGTGACATCCTGTCTATGCTGTGTAATCCACACCAGATCATAAAGGGGGTGGTACACGGATATATGCGCATGCATATTTTTATGTGTCTTTGAAGTTAGCCCTGCTCTATGATTTGCAGCAGCCCTGCTTATCAGGAGAGCACTGTAAAGTTTCCAATAAAAGTGGCCCGTCCCATGCACTCTAATAGGATAATTTCAGGGAATCAAATTATAGTGAAATTACACCACTCATTTTTGCACCGGATCACCTGAAATCAGCCTGAGGGCCCCTGAGAACCAGCGCCACAGACATCACCAAGCCGTTTTTTTTAAATAGGAATTCCCACCATGGCTGTCTGTCTGTCCTCATGTCTCACAGACCCCCAACGCACGCCTACATCCAAGATTACCGGGGCCGAATCTCACTCTGATGGAAAGCCGCGGTGTTGGCAACCGGTAATCCACGAGACGAGGACTGGCACGTGGCACAGAGACTTTGCCCAGAGGCAGCACAGTCTGTGTGTGTGTGTGTGTGTGTGTGTGTGTGTGTGTGTGTGTGTGTGTGTGTGTGTGTGTGTGTGTGTGTGTGTGTGTGTGTGTGTGGACTGCACTGCAGCCCCTAGCCTCTCGCCTCTAGCCCTGATATGTAGGACATTTCCCTTCATATCTAGATGACCCACAAATTACCAGTTATTATACAGAAAGGCATTTTAACCTTAAAATGGACTGGTCACTAAAAAAATAATGGATACACTGGAACTTGGTACATTTTTTTAAAAGTACCTAGAGAAACTAGTGACTGGTGATCAGCTGACTTTTCATCTAGGGGCACCATGATGTGTAAATTTGAACTTATCACTAGAGGTATCTGGACACACTATGTGTCAATTCATCAGGATACAATGCTGTCCTATTTTAGCATTTAAACTCACCATAAAATCAGCAATTTAACACATTCATTCCTCGGATCAGCACATCCCAGCTGTACTCTAGTCTTTTCTTGTGTCTGTACGGGGTGTCTGGTGCTACGGACATCAGTTGACATGCATCAATTGACACAACATGACACAACCAATCTGCTTTTCACTTGTCTTTTTATAAAACCTAAGCCTAAGAACATACCACAAGACAGGATTGTGCCGGATGCAAAAAAACAGCATATTCATTTATTGAATGAGCTTAGACAATAAGAGGTTTGCTGATAGAAATAAACGTGTGGACATTTTGACCCAAAATGTTTTTAGAAAAACTGTGATTGAGGTGAAATAACAGCTCAGAGTAGACACCCATTACTCAGGTAGATTCAGCTTGTATATAAAGGAGTAGACAAAAACAAGGCACCAGGTTTCACTTTGGTCCTTGGAGTATCTAAGTCTTCACAAATACCTCCAAAGATGGCAGCTATTTTCTTTTTATTATTATTGAATTAGCTCCTCAAACAAAGTCCTGGTGTCTAATCTTCCTGAGATATTTAAAAGAAGACATGACAGGCTGAAACATTGTTTTTCATATACTGGTCAATTTTGAGATTTTGGGCTTTTTCTAAAATGCACATTTAGGTGTTTATTTTACTTTATTTGCATCTGTCAGTTTCTCCTAAAGTCATCAAATGTTAGGATTAGATACCTCATTTGCATATTTAAACTACAAAAAATAATTGCCGTATTTGAAGTAATTAACTGGGGAAGTTTCAGAGTGATATGTATGAGTTAAATGTTTTAATGAAACATGAATCTTTAAAAGGGACCATAGATGTGTTCCTCTGAGATCAGACCTCAGGAAATAGTTTTCTGTTACATCATGAAACTTCTAGAGGTGTATATCCGACCGGACAGCAAACAGTGCTGTTGGTCACATTGGAAGTGCGCTGATGTCATTGTGGAAAGTCATTGAAAGTCATGGGGTTGTACATCAGGGCTGTGGTGGTGGATCGAGGACAGCTGTCACATCGGCAGACCTCGGCGGTATTTGTTCGTCTAGCCACGCTGCTTTCCTGTGAGAGCAGCTCTGATTACACAGACATGTGGCACAGCATGACCCACTGCCAACACAACTGAGAGAGGCTCAGATAGAGAGAGAGCATCTAACCCCATTTCAGATGACCACCTGTTGACACCACGCAGTAGGAGGTGTGTGTGTGTGTGTGTGTGTGTGTGTGTGTGTGTGTGTGTGTGTGTGTGTGTGTGTGTGTGTGTGTGTGTGTGTGTGTGTGTGTGTGTGGATCACTGAAGCAGTTTTCTGGCTTTACGCTGTTGATTCCTGAGGGAAATCCTCAGAGACAGAGAGTTAGAGAACACCACGGAGTGAAGCAGAGAGAGAGAAAACTGTATGAGTGAATACATCCCCTCTAGAAATACAGTTGGTTCGACAGCCTGCCCAGATCTGCATTACATATGTGACCTCCTCTTCAACACACGACCTCTAAACACTGAGAAACAGTGAGAAAAACACGTAGAACATAATTCCAGAACTGCTGTAGGAACAAGTGGAACTTTGTTTCAGTAGTTAGAATCGTGTAGCTTTCCTCCACATGTTGTGTTTGCTGCTGAATACTGCCAAATCACTACATTTAATGCAAATTTATGTAGTATGTTTCTTTTAAACAACGTGTTTGTACCAACATTACGTCTGAAAGTTGGCAGAATTGAAATCCTCGGAAAGAAAGTACTTCATTTTTTTTATTCAGTTATTAGAGGTATCATTTTTCTCCATAAAGTTATTTATTTCGTTTTCATTTCTATTTTGAATTGTATGCCCACGTAAGACCCATACAAAGTAGTAAGTCCTGCTCATTTCAGGTTCATACTTATGTGTATTACACAGCTTTGTTGACTCGATTCTGATTGATCAGTCACAGTGTCCACTGCTATGGGCGCAGCTCTGACGTCGGACTCTGGTGGACCGTTTTTGTGTCAAATTATTGCTTTCTAAAGTAAGAGGCCGTGTAATAAGTGGGATAATGTACAGCTAGCAGGTCATTGTTGTTGGGGCAGTGAGATAACTCGCCACTTCGCGTCGGTGTGGCACCGCCTTGTAAGGGTTTATTTCACAATGACTGGCTTGCTGTATATAAGCCTGTTTAGATGTTTAGATTCTTTAATGTTCAAAAAGCACATTATTTTTCTCATACTGAATACACCTGTATTCATCCTCTGTCTGAATTCACCTTTCCAAAGGTACAGTCCCCTCTAAAACTAATGGGACAGTGAGGCCAGTTTCTTTATTTTAACTGAACACTGAAAACATTTGGGTTTGACATCAACAGATGAATCTGAGACCGGAGATCAGTATTTCAGCTTCTATTTCCAGGGATCTTGTATATTGGCTTTGCTGCTCCAATAGTTGGAGAGGGGCCTGTAGTTCTCAAGCCGAGGGTGGAGACACTCAGATGGGGGTGGTATGGTCTAATGAGCCTGCATGTGACATAGTATGAATGGCTTCTTGAATCACATGTGTTCTGATCGAGACAGCCCACAAAACACTGACCGGGTTGTCTTATTTATTGTGGGATGTCAGGCTCTCCAGATACCCAGATGTATGAGCACGAGTACTGAGAAAGAGGGTTTTTTCATATGTTCCCTTTAAAGTTGGATAATTCATTTTCTTTGTTCAACCAATAATGCATTGCAGTTGCTCTTAGTTGCGTGTGTGTGGCAGCTAGTGACAGCCACAGCTTGGAGAGGCTGAGGTCATAACCACAACGCCAGCCAAACCGGGGAAAGAGAAACAAACCCCGACTTGTTTGTCTGAATGGGTGTATCTGTGTGTGATAGACAGACAGACAGACAGACAGACACACACGCACACACACACACACACACACACACACACACACACACACACACGCTGCCCCAGTCACCTCTAGCCTGCTCTCTTGGCTGCCTAAGAGCAAACACGCCTGGCTGTATTGGATTGTGCATGTGACAAAGTCAACAGCACACCTACATTTAAACACACTTCCAGCTATCAGACACCTCCGCTGGCACTCCCACATCAGGCATCCTCACACACACACACACACACACACACACACACACACACACACACACACACAAGTTAATGGTCTGTCTGACAGTACTGGGTGCATTCTCAGTTCACTGACATTATTGACAGCCCTTAGCCAGCTGCCAAGTTGACAACCTGTGCATTCACATCAGGAGGGAAAATAATCAACTTGAATGTGTTTGCACATTGAACCCTGTTTGAAGTAGTACAGATATATATATTTTTTGTTTGCAGACTGGGGATGCTTATTTTGAAAAAAAAAAAAAAAAGAAAATGAAATGATTACCAGTGTTGAAGTGTATGTCTGCTGAGTCCCCAGTTCACACGCCTGGGAGAGTTACTGTAGCCGCGGACATGCAGACACTTTCCCAGTAAAACTCTTCACCGCACGTTAAGTCTAGTTTAGCACGTTGTTCGCTGTGTGTCTGCCCGACGTAACGATACTCTCTCACCTGGCGTAACGATGGCAAGTGTCCGCCCACCTGTGTGTGTGTTTGTGCTACGTTAGCAGCTCTACCTGTAGCTTTGTGCTTGCCATTGTCGAACACATAAGGTCTGTCAGCGTGGAGCAATTTAAGCGAAAATCCGACAGACCTTGTGTGTGCCGGCAGGGAGTGTGGGGTTGTTGGTGCATTATAAAGTGCGTGTACAGTTTGTCGATGAACAAATGCTACGAGGCTACAACTCCTCAGCTCCGCTCCGCAGCTAACTTCTGTATCTGCGACACTGGTTCAGACTCTCTTAAGTGGACCAGCTTTTCTCAGCCTTTTAGTTAATTATTAACATTTGTTTTGACCATTTAACTGATAGCGTAATCAGTTAAAGTTCTTAATGTTGGTTAATGGTTAAATGGTTAATTATTCTCATCCCTATTGCAGACTGAAAACAACAACATCCTGATCAAGTTTTGTTAGTGTTTTTTTTTTGATAAATCTCTAAACAAATGTCCTTCTTTTCTCCCAGGTGTCTGATCCCATCCCGATCAAAAAGTCCAAACATGAAGACTTCCCGTCGCAATCCCTGCTGGCGGACAAAGAGAAGCAGCACGACTGGCTCCAGTCCCTGTCCGCCTCCAAGGTTGGTGTTCCTAAGCTCAGGGAGGAGATGATGATGACAATGATGCATGGTGCATGAGATGAGATGTCATGTAATATTATACAGAAGTTTTTGGATGAGGGTAACGCTTAAATTTAGATTTGGCAAGCCACGCTAACAGAGGGTAACTGTAGACGCCACGAGCCCGGCAGATTCACTTACTGAGACAGAGCGAAGTTTGAGAGAGCAGTGTAACAGAATATAACCACAATATAATGATGGATGTCCCCTGTGAAGATCAATATTCTCTAAAAAAATCCACTACGCAGATATTCTTGGAATGTTTTCAACAATTAATCTTCATGCTGACCCCTCCAGCCACATAGCACATCAATCTCTATAGCAGGATTATTTACAATTACATATTCACACATCAGTGGACTGGTGCAAGCACTGCAATCTAAAGCACTTTGGAACGGTAATAACCCTGAAATATTCTGTTGTCTGAATCTGGACCATTCACAAGGTCAAAGGCAGCTTTCACAACAAACCCATTCTAAGGTAGGGTCTCACTCGCCCAGAATCAAACTGAACTTATTTACGGATCCTCAGCTTTACGCTGAGACTCGACAACCAAATGCAAAGAAGACTAGATGTGCACTCACAGCACAGACCTCTGCCACGGCCAATCCACACAAAAATGTAATGGGTTCTTCTCCGGCCAGTGCTACACCCCTCCACCGAGTTTCAGGAAAATCGGGCCTGTAGTTGTTTTGTAATCCCACTGACAAACAAACAAACCGAATCCAACCAAAAACACATCCTATACCTATACGTCCTAATACTTTGTTCCCCGAAATGTATCCATAGCACAAATGATCAAAATTGTCAGGTATTTCAAATTAGCATCAGATATCTCATTAGATTCATAATATTGTTTATGATTTAAATCAAAATATCCTCTTTGTGATAGTTAAAGTAGTATGTAGATATTGACATAAGCATCCCATCATTCTAATCAATGTCTAGCTCAGTATACACTTACAAAAACAACTGTTACTTAGCCCCCCGGTCGTATCATTTATTACTTGTGATTTATTATTATTATTATTATCATTGTCTTTTTTCAGGGGCTAAACTGCATTCAGCCAAGACAGAGGCCGTCAGCTTTCAGACCCTGGTCCCCCCACATCTCTGCTGGTGATAAGGAGCCCTCCAGTCATCCCCTGGCCCTGCTGAGAGACAGGTGAGCCCAGCACATGGCAGGACAACCAGGTCCAAAATGGAAGGCACTCTCACCAAACAGCACGTTACAAACAATGCAATATCTGGACTATTAAGAGAAGCAGCCATTTTGTTCAGCTGGATCTCATGAGCTGCCAGCACGCTCTCTCACTTGTCTGGGTGGGCTGGTGTCAGAGGGGTCAAGTCTGACTATACCACAGCCTCCCACGCTCCACCATTCACACACACTCATTCTGTGGGCACCCACTTGGCATGGCGCTGCCAGTGCAGGCTGCACCACATCACAGTTGATCTGCCCAGTTTTTCATGAAGTGGGAGGAAAGAGCTGCAGGCACTTTATTTTAGAATGTTTCTCTACCCTGGCGAGGCAGTTCAAACCAGACCATACAATCTGGTGCTGGCTGTGTTTATTTGCATGCAGAATTCAGCTCTTGTTAATGAAGTAACCTTTATGATTTATGTTATTGTTCACAACCAGCATGGGATGTGTGGTCAAATTGTTGTGTTTCTTTTTAGCTTCTACAACTATAAGAGCCTGGAGAAAGCTGTGGCCCCCAATGTCGCCCTCGCACCACTGCCCCTGGGGAAGGTGGGCCCCCTGTCCCCATCGGTACCCAGCACCTCCCATCCAAGTGGAGGTGAACCCCCAGGTGAGGGCGCCAATGCCAACTCCAACTCCAGCTCCAGGCCTCGCAAGAGAAGAGCCACAGAGGAGCTGCTGCACCAGGTGCCAGAGTCCCCCTGCCCTCCATCCTCAGCAGCCAGCAAGCCGCCGCCACCACCTCAGGATGACAAGGACTCTGAGGTGGAGATCGAAGTGGAGAGCCGTGAAGAATGTAAGTAAAGAACTCAATACCAGAAACCAGATATGTTTAGATTGTTGTTTCCCGCGCAACAACGTAGTTGGGGGTATTTAGCACTCCGATGTCCTTCCATCCTTGCATCCTTCCGTCCATCCTTCCGTTTGCAGTTGTTTCTATTTAACTTATGAACTTCAAAGTTGGTATTATGGTTGAGTGTTGTGGGAGCGGGGTGAGTGTTGATATGTGAGCCATGCTCTCTTTGTCCTTGTTCTTTATGGGGCTTCACCGAGTAGCTAGGATCTTGACAACCAGCAGAACATTTCAGCTTTTCCACAAATCTCATCCTGTCTCATGTCTCTGGTATCTCCCAACAGTCACTTCGTCCCTGTCCTCCCTGTCGTCACCATCCTTCACCTCGTCCAGCAGCTCAGCCAAGGACTTGAGCTCACCGGGCGCCCAAGGGCCCGTCTGCACCGTCACGTCGGCCGAGGGCACCGCCCCCGCAGCTGCACCCGTCGCAGCCCCCATGACCCCTTCAGAGCTGGGGCTGGAGTCAGAGCTGGAGAGCCTGAGGCAGGCGCTGGACAGCGGACTGGACTCCAAAGAGTCAAAGGAGAAGTTTCTGCATGAGATTGTAAAGATGAGGGTGAAGCAGGAGGAGAAACTGGGATCGGCCTTGCAGGCCAAACGCAGCCTCCAGCAGGTAGAGTTCCACCCATATCGTTTGTGTATCAGAAACATGCTTGTTCATCATCTTTCTTGTCAAACAAAAACACTGAGTTTCATGTGTGTGTTCAGTACACAGATAGGTCCGAGATGTTTTTAGTCCAGGTTAACACAGAGACTGGAAGCAAGAGAGCCACAAAGCTCTGAAGCAACTTGACCTTGACTTAACTGGTTTGACTTAAAACTTGACCTTACTTGAGATTTGGGATATGTTTTATAAACGCACTATTAATTTGCTATTCACTATTCAGATTTGAAAGGAAAACATTGTTATACTGCTATTTTATTTTAATGGTCAACAGGAAACAGCTACTGTACATCTTGACTTGTAATTTGTGACTTGTCTCTACTAACTTTAGAAACTTGAGATATGACTTGGAGTCACCTTGATTAACTTTAGACATCATTGAAGACTTGACTTGCATTTTAAATTTTCATACCACATATAGGGCCAAATTGGTTTACCTAAACTGTATCTCCATATAGAAGTTGTGATTGTCTACTCTTGTCATATAAACAGTGAGAAGCGTTGCCCGTAGCGACAGCCTGATATCACCGGTTTGCCATCAGGATGTAGATCTACACTTCTGTTGATTAAGTGTCTCTACTCTCACACTGATATGCTACATATACATAGTATAGGATTTCACTGTCGGCTGAGAGAAAGGGATTTCCCAGTCCTAGCAGCACATGGCAGTTCATAGGAACTTTAAGCTTCCCTGTACGTTCTTCAAATCAGGCTAGACAGAAAGTTATCAAAGTTGGTGCACTGAGGAAATTACTTTAGCTTAGGCATCAAAATACAGAAATGGATTAGAAGTCATTATCACTGTCAGCAAAGCTTAGCATGAGTTGGCAAGTAATAACAATGAGAGCGGATGTTGCTGCAAAGGGAAAGGCCAGACTTCCATTTTTATTTTTGGTCTTGGACTGAGAACAAGAAAATGCCGACGAAGGAGTCTGTGTGGGTGAACAGCACAAAATGCATCCTGAGAAGAGAAAAGCAATTCTATCCGGACAGCATTCCACTTTCATTTTCTGTCAGTGTTCAGAGGAGCTGTAGAGAGGCAACACAAGTCCAACCAACCGACAAGCTAAATGAAAAGTGGCCTTACTGAAATAAAGGGGACATATCATGAAAAGCTCACTTTTTGTGATTAATTGCATCATAATATCCTAATAATAATAATAATCCCTAGACAGACAGTCCCTCTCTTTGATGCTCACTCCTACAATCTCTTCTTCCCAGGAGTTGGAGTTCTTGCGGGTGGCCAAGAAGGAGAAGTTGCGGGAGGCAACCGAAGCAAAACGAAATCTGAGGAAGGAAATTGAGCGTCTGCGAGCCGAGAGCGAGAAGAAGATGAAGGAAGCCAACGAGTCGCGGATCCGCCTGAAGCGGGAGCTGGAGCAGGCCCGGCAACTCCGAGTCTGTGATAAAGGCTGCGAGGCCGGTCGCCTTCGCGCAAAATACTCAGCTCAGGTCAGTAAGTTTACATGCTAGTGTAGTTTTCAAAAAGGGTTTGTGTCTGCATGTGACATAGGAAGGGGAGCCAAATCTGAAAGGCTTGTTGAACCACATGTTTTCTGCTCTGGACAGCCCATAAAACACTGAATGGGTTGTCTTATTTCACAGTTTGTGGGTTGGTTGGCACTACAGATAGCCAGATGTACGTGCACAAGCACTGAAAAGATATGTTTTTCATGATATGTCCCCTTTTATAATCTCTTGATGATACATTTAAGAAAATTGGGACATTGTTTAAAATGAAGCCAAACAAGGCTGTGCATGCAGACAGACACTAAGAGTCCAATGGTAGAATGTCTAGACGATTATGCCAACACCCTGAGAGTAATTGTAGTGTTCCAGAGTTTCACTGTCTCAAACACTCTCAAGGTCGGCAGAGGAGAAGGCAAGCCAAAAAAAAACACATTTCCTCCTCCCCAGTCAAAAATAAATGGGTGTAGCCCAAAGTGCACAGACGTAGCACACACACACACACACACACACACACACACACACACACACACACACACACACACACACACACACACACACACACACACACACACCCCTGAAAGGAAACAGGAAGAGACGTTGACTTCCCTCAGGCACCATGGGAAATGCAGATTAGACAAAACAAGAGGGAGGTTATGCTCTCAAGCTGTGTCTGTGTACCTCCCTGCAGAGACCACAGTCGTCTTTGGAAGGCTGTCATGAAGACATTCAGTTCAATGCAGACATGTTCATGTTGCTGCAGCCTGGGCTTTGGAAAGGAGCAGTGGCCAGTGTTCCCAAGCTTCCAGCATTCTCTTAGTGCTCTCAGAAACCACTTAGCTAAAAAAAGGCCACCTGTTTCTGTCTTTAAAACTAAAATCTACATTTCTGAGATGTCATATTGACACAAATCAAGCAAAAGTTGTTCAAATTAATTTGACAGGAAATATCCTGATTGATGATGTCACCCACAGAAAATATGCAAACATTTGTTCCCAAGCTTGTGGCAGTAGTGATTCCCCAGATTTCAGCTGGTTGGGAAGAAGCCTGAGAACCAGTTCCTAAAATCTTAATACAGAAATATTTATTCGGAGGACATGGACAATGAAAACAGGCCTCCTTAATAATAAGGAGAAATGCTTATTCTTCTACCCCAACTTCATGAAAAAGCAGTTTGCATATTTTCATAGACCGGCCTTCAAGGTGTGGGGGATAAATATGATTAAATACAATGATACTGCTGGCATAAAAACAAACATAAAGTGCGTAAAAAAATACAACTCGCCATTATGCTGAATTAGTGGGAGCCCTGAGCTTGTTTCTCTGCAATGAGCCGGTCCAGTCGAGGGTTAAGGGGAGACAATGACACCCGAAGTGTGCTCCTCATGTCCAGACTACTCTAATTACCTCCGCCAAGGAGGTTATGTTTTTGCCGGCGTTTATCTCTCTGTTTGTTCATCTGTGTTCAAGATAACTCAAAAACTTATGGACGGATTTTGATGAAATTTTCAGGGTGTGTCGAAAATGTCAAAAGGAAGAAATGGTTTAATTTTGGGATCCTGGATTCTGGATCACTTTGAAATTTTCGTTAACATTGGGCTAAATGGGACCCAAAAAATTGTTTCTCAATATCTCTTAATTATCAATAAATATCTTAATTGTTGCCCAAAGCTCATGAAATTTGACTCAGGGATTTACAATGTGTACTTTTATCAAATCCCAAAGGCTGATCCAGATCTGATCCAGATGGCAGATTTTATAGCAATTTATATAAAAAACTATGGTGCTTGGTGGAGGTCTGCGCTCCCCGAGTGCTTTTCTAGTTTAATTTTGGTTTGGTCACTGCAGAAAACCCTGCTTCACAAAGATAGGCTGTTGGAAGTGGAAGCAGGGTTTTCAGTGCTTGTTTGGCGATCTCAGGGTATTCTGCCTTGAACACTGGCAGAGTTGTTGTCTGAATTATACTTTTAAGGCCTTTTAAGGTCTCCGTGTGCCAAAGCAGTTTTGAGGGCTTCATTGCCTCATTTACTATCCTGTCGCCACATATCATGCAGAGTGGGCTTGGCGCGTGAGAATCAGTTGTTGCCATAAACCCGTATTTTAAGTAGGACTCCTCATGTTGTCTTTAATAAATGCAGCCCTCTTTTTCTTGGAAGTCGTGGGCTCTTCTTCTTATGTCGGCTCATTGGGCCTTTTCCCCTTTCCAGTGAAGCTCACCAGAGACGTTTGCTTTTTACTCATTTTTCTGCTTGTGGGCTTCACCTTTTGAGGTAACGTATCACGTGACCGAGACGAGCGTATTGACGTATGTGTCAAGAGGCAGGGAGGCAGTGATGCATATGTCATTTTTCAAAATAAAACATCTTTCAGAGTGATAATTGCTAAAATGTTTCTTTATCCATTCTTTCTGTGCTGCAGCCCGGTAGTTGGGGAGCCCTGGTCTAGATTAGGATGATCGGGCTTTAGTGTGTAAACAGGCCTGTGAATGAAGTAGCTCCATAAGCAGTCCATGTAAAGTGCTCAGTTCTTTAGAATCAGGTCATTATGCTTCAAACGGTCCTGTAGTCATATCTGCTTCCCGTCATGTATTTTCCAGATTGAGGATCTCCAGATGAAGCTGCAGCACGCCGAGGCTGACCGCGAGCAGCTCCGAGCCGACCTGCTGCAGGAGCGGGAGGCCAGGGAGCACCTGGAGAGGGTGGTGAAGGAGCTACAGCAGCAACTCTGGCCCAAATCCAACAGTGACAAGGAGGGGACGCCCAAGGACACGCCAGCTGACAACTAACCCAGCAGCCAACCTCAAAACCGGATCATTCCCCCCATCACCATGATCCCCAACATTCTCTGCCCAAACTAGACCATAAACACACCCAGGAGCCCCGGGCCGTCCATCGCGCTCACCCTCCAGAACACAAAATAAAAGACTTTCGCCCTCCAACCAGAGAGAAGAAATGAGGACGTGAGTCCTTATCCATGTCCATGAAATGTAAAAGTGAGTGGTTTCCTTGGAGAATGACTGGAAACGGCAAAGTACATTGCTGCAACAAGGAAATAGGTGTTTCTAAACCAAGCACTGACTCTCACCTTCCAAACTCACAGAAATAAAAACTGGATCACAAGAACGAAAAAAGAGCAGATGTATAGCACAAAGTCTGGCTGTGCCTGTATTTTCTCTGACAAGAAAATGAGGTGAGACTTTTGGACAGACGCCTGCGATAACGAATGCTGAACGATGATCATATTCTGCTAGAGTTATACAGCTGTTGAGAGGCATTAGTGGTGTGTCCAGGAGGGCAGGGCTCACACTTAACCCACGGTTTCCGAAAAATTCTCCACCATAATCCCTCACCGTGACGAAGACGGAGGATTTTGAAGACATTCTAAGCTATTTAAGAGACTACATAGCGAAGTGTAAAGAAAAAAAAACAGTTTCTTTGTTTCTCTGTGCTATTGAAGTTTGAAAATATGAAAGATACCATTAACTCAGAAGATGAGCAAAACAAGCAAATGAACTTCCCACAGTGCCACCGTGGTTTTGTCGGTTTTTCAGGAAGCCATCACAGTCCACTGAGGGGAAAAGTATTTAGTTCAAAGTTCAAGCGACTCATCTTTTCCTCCCTTTGTTGTTTCATAAAATCATATTTCTAATTTCTCCGGGCAGTGGGTGGGCTTTCATTTGGGTTGATATCGTCTCTCAGTCGAGCCAACCCTGGATTGGGAATTGGAAATAAAAACATGCTGTGTTAAAGGCACCTGTATTAGTGAGCACTTGTTTTGGATGATCAATAACAATATCCAACAGTCTCATTGTTGCTCCCACTACGTCGCACACTGGTGGCCATGTGTTATTTTAAGCATTTGGGTCAAAACCCTGAAGTCTGTATCTTGTAAAGATAAAATTCTCCAGATGTGAGTGTGGCCTTGTTTTCTGGTCTTGTAAGGCTTGAGTGATGAAAGCCGGCATGTTTTTACTCCAGTTGACATCAGAAACCAAACCATCATCGATGACACCACAGTGGGCTGGATGGGGCACCCTTGGCAAGAACCACAAAATGTTCATTTTAATTAAATTAAGGTATGTAAATATAAATGTATGTTGTTGTTTTTGTTTTGTTTTTTACTTTACAATAATGAATCGCACTTTGTCATAACAAAATACTGTTATAATGCATTGTACTCCCACTATTGTCTTCAATCTTACTTTGAAAACATCATCGTATACATGACTGCTACCATATAAACCCAGTAAGCATTTTGTTGATTATATGCATCTCGAATAAATACTGTTGTTCTCTTTTCTTAAGGCAAAGTCTTGTAAATAAACTGAAAGAAAAAAAGGCTCTACCTGTTGCTTGCCGATGCAGTCTGGAAAATTTTGGGTGAAGCACTCTCCCAACTTTGTAATATAACTGACACAAATGTCGCTCAAGCACCCAGTTACAACTTCTAACCAATCTGACAAAACTCCCATTTACAGCATGCGTCAGGAAGGCGAGTTGGTATTGGATCCTGAACAAAAAGAAACCTGTTGGAAGAATAAAATCTGATTTTATTCAGAAGGCAGAAGCCACAAATCTGCTATCACACAGTGGGTACAATGCAATCAGAATGTACATTGTGTTAATGCTATTTTTCCTTTGGTTGTTGATGTTGTTTTAAATGTGGAGATATTTTATTGCTTGTCTGTTATGTTTACTTTTTTCAATTGAAAACTCATATTTTCTTTATGCATGGAATTTGAGTTTGCCATACCTATAGTCAGTTATTGGGCATTGATACTGTACATGTAAAGGTTTTATTGTGTTATGCAATATAAAGCAATTTGTCTTATTCAGAAGAGGAAAAGGTAATTAAAAAACAGCACACAGTATATTGCTCTCAAGAAGAAGAAACTTCACACTTGCAAAAAACAAAAGACGACAAAAAAAAAGAAGAAAAAAAAAAAAACGTCAATGCAATGCTGGACAGCCTCAAGTGCCTGGCCGTGGGCGAAAGGTTTCCAGAGTAGGAAAACTGATGATGAAGCTGTCGGGGCTGGGCCTCTCATCAACTTCCTGTTTGCAGGTTTCAAATTAAAAGCTCCTCCCTCGCTCAGCAGCTCTTTTTATCAGTATTCTTAAAACCAACCAGTTTACAAACTTTTATTTCCTTTTCAGTGCAGAAAAAAACTTAAACAAATGCTAGACGCTTACGTTTTTTTTTTTTTTTCTCTCTGAATGAGTGCTTTTTTCTTCATTTAAAATCAATGATATGCATGTTCAAACAATTTTTATAGAAGATCTTGAAATGCCACTTGCTCCGGTAAATTGTTACTTTGGGTTGTATATAAAGACTGTTTATTCCCAGTTTGTTGAGGATAATAAAGAGGGCATTATGTTAAAAGCCCTTTTCTTATCAAACATTACTGACGTTGCTCAGAGAACAACACTGTGTCTGCAACTTTGGCAGACCTAAAATTGGTACATTTTGTAGTTGTTTTTACACTCAAAAGAGTTGATAGCCTATGTGTAGTTTACTTTACTCATGGTTTTCTACAAAAGAAGGGAGACGATAACGACATTGGCTCTTCACTCTCCCACGCAAAACGAAAAAAGCAGTTTAACAGCGTCTTGTTTTCTAAAGGAGAATCATTTTGCTAAATAATGGACAGTAAAGCAGCAATAATAGTCCATATTAACAGACAAATACTAGCCAGTGTGAAGATTTGAATAAGAATTTACAAATGTAAATATTTTTTTCATTTACGATATTGTATAATATATGTACATGGTGTTTCCTTTTTCGAAAAGAAATCTTTTCTTACAATAGCTGTCTCTTTTTTTCGTTTGTTTTTTGTGTTTTAACTGAGATGTTTCAAAAACAGCAGTGCGTAAGAGAGTATTCCCAACATAAACATTTTAATCCATTTCTGTTGTTTTTTTCTTTTTTTTTTTTACTGTAGAGTCTTTATATTGAACAACTTTTTTCACCAGTTCATATATATTTTTAACAGTATGTTCAATATCAGATAGCAGGCCTACCGTATGGGTCACACACACGACTACACCACCTTGCAGATTGTTTTCCCGCTCATCCTCATGTATCTTTTTAGCCCTGTGCTGCTGCTAATACTATATAAACCTTACAATTCTAGAAATATTTTTATGTAAGAGGTAAATGTAAGCTTTCCCATTCATTAATGCCACATATACAGTATGAAAATCAAGCTTGGCTTATTCATCTATCGTCCTTGTTTCCCTCATCTTTTCACGCCTTTTTCCTCATCCCTCCTCCAACAACACCCTTCCTTTTCTCTCACGACACGGACTATATTGTAAAGTAAAGGACTTTATGAGATTATGTTTGAAAATAGCTACGCTTATATACTACAGTGACTGAATGTACAGTGTATAGATGCATTACCAGAAATAAAGTTGTTTGTCCAGATTAAATGACCCAGTTTCTTATTTTTACTGCCTGTTTGGTTAATTATCCTGCAAATATTGCAGACTGTGTGCTTCTTTTCTTCTAATTCATCTCTCTGATTAATTCAGTTCAGTCAATTCAACTAAAATATTTGCTGGCCAAAGAGGGGATCTGAACACACATCATTTCATCTACAACCTGGCGGTCTGGATCCCCAGAGGGGTCACATGAGTTACAAGTCTGTATTTCTGCTATAATAGGTTTTCCAAAATCTTCTCAAGTCTTTGCTTCATTCTTGTGAAATCCAGCCCAGGGCAAGGGCCTCTTTGCTTAAAGGTACAGTGTGTAGGATTTGATGGCACCTAGCAGTGTGGTTGCAGATTGCAACCAACCGAGTACTCTTCCACTCCTCTCTTTCCAAGACTGCCGTAACATGAGCTGCGAAGTGCAAAACCGTGCAAACCCTGTTTGCCTCGCTCAGAGGCCATCCTTACCACAATAACACTACTTCAGGAGCAACAGAAGACAGATAGCAGCTGCAGGTACCACGGTTTAACACTCTGCGGCTCACATTACTGCAGTTTCACAAGTGTGTTGGAGATCTAGGTAGGTATCTAGGTATCCTGCAGGTAACATAAATACGCCAAAGTGTCTCTCTAGAGCCAGTGTTTGGTTTGTCCATTCTGGGTTGTTGTAGAAACATGGCGGGGCAACATGATGGACTCCATGAAGAGGACTCGCTCCCTATTTAGAAATAAAGAACTCATTCCAAGGTAATGAAAACACAAAAATTCTTAGTTTAAGGTGAATATACACTAAAGAAAACAGAATTATGAATATTATATTTCATTTCTGCAAATAGATTTCCCCAAATCCTCCACACTGTCCCCTTAGACTTATATGTTTATAGACATACAATGTGCAACCTGTGACCTGGTATTGTTTTATTGCAAGGCATCACAAGCCAAAATGTCTGGAAGACTTTGGACAGATCTGGTAAATCCAAACAGGCAGTACAGGTGAACTGGGAACATTTAGATGAGGTCTCTGTCTGAGAGATCTTCAACTCACACCTCCAGCAGAGCTTTTCTGGCATCCCTGTGAAGGTTGGGGGCACTGAATGGGTGAGTGGGCAATATTCAAAGCTTCTATTGCTGAAGCTGCAGCAGTGAGCTGTGGTCTAAAGGTCCTAAGTGCCTCATAGGGTGGTAATCCTCACTGTGGTGGACACTGGTGGTCAGGGAAGTCATCCGACTGAAGAGGGAGTCCTTCCAGGATATGTTATCACGGAGGACTCTGTAGGCAGTTGCAAGGTACCGACAGGCCTGAAAGGTGGCAGCCTCTGCCATGAAGGAGGCAAAGAAAGAAAGAAAGAAAGAAAGATATTCCTTCATTAGTCCCACAGTGGGGAAATTCAGTTTTACACTCTGTTGTTCACACAGTACATATACATGCATCAATGGAGAGATGTCAGAGTGAGGGGGCTGCTCCTGACAAGCGCCCAGAGCAGTTGGGGGTTCGGTGCCTTGCTCAGGGGCACCTCGGCAGTGCCCAAGAGATAAACTGACACCTCTTTACAGACTGAGCTACTGCCGCCCCCAAAGCAGTGGGTGTAGGAGGAGTCTGGAGCAGCCATGGAGAAGGTACCTCAAGAAGTGGAAATGGGGCATCATCCAAGCTGTGTACAGTAAAGAAGGAACTCTTTTGACCTCAACAGAGGAGGTAATTGGGTGGTGGAAGGAGCACTTTGAGGAACTCCTGAACCCGCCTAAAACGCCCTCTACTGTAGAGGCAGAGCTTGAAGCTGATGGGGGATCATTGTCAATTTCCCTGGTGGAAGTCACTGAGCTTGCCAAACAAGTCCACAGTGGCAAAGCTCTGGGGATTGACAAGATCCGTCCAGAAATGCTGAAGGCTTTGGGTGTGGAGGGGCTTTCTAGGATAACGCATCTCTTCAACATTGCGCCAGTGTGGCGCCATTGTGCCAGTTACAGGGGTACTACTCAGCCTTCTTGGTACTTTTATGTGCTGGAAAGGAGGGTTTGTCCAATAGTCGAAACTCGGATCAACAATGCAGATTCCGTCCTGGCCGTGGAACAACTGACTGGCGCTTCGCTCTCACGTGGAACCTGGAGGGGCCCTGGAGGTGTGCCCATGCACATACATGTATTTTGTGGACTTGGAGGATGCTTATGACCAGGTCCCACCCCCGGGGCTGTTGGAGATGCTGCAGGGGTGTGGGTTGGCGATGTCACTTTCGGGGCCATCCGGTCCCGGAGAAATAGCTGTGTTCGGGTTCTCAGCAGTAAGTCAGACTCATTTCTGGTAAGGGTTTGCCTCCGTCAAGGCTGCACTTTGTCACCAATCCTGTTTGTGACATTCGCAGACAGGATAGCAAGGCCTAGTTGGGAGGAAGAGGGTTTGCAGTTTGGTGTGCTGAAGATCTCATCACTGCTTTTTGCAGATGATGGGGTCCTGGTGGCATCATCGGTCTGTGACCTCCAGCGCTGACTGCATGGGTTTGCAGCTGAGTGTGAAGTGGCTGAGATGTGGATCAGTACCTCTAAATCTGAGGTCATGGTTCTTAGCAAGGAAACCATTGGATTGCCTACTCCAACTAGGGAATGAGTCATTATCCTAAGTGAAGGAGTTCAAGTACCTTGGGTTCTTCTTTGCGAGTGAGGGGACAATGGAACGTGAAATTGGCTGGAGAATTGGAGCAGCAGGGATGGTATTGCATTCACTTTACCACACTGTTGTGACGAAAAGAGAGCTGAGCCGGAAAGCAAAGCTCTCAATTTTTGTTCTTACTCTTCTTACTCTCACCCAGACCCAGAACTAGGTTGATATATACTTATCTTCACACTGGCCTGGGAACGCCGTGGGATCCCCCAGTCAGAGCTAGTTAATGTAGCCCGGGAAAGGGAAATTTTGGGTCCCCTGCTGGAACTGTTGCCCCCGCGACCCGACCCAGAATAAGCAGTTGACCATGAGTGAGTGAGTGAGAAATATTAAATATACACTAACATTCAGCTAAAACAAAGTAGAGTTGTTTCAGTGCAGTGCAGAGGCCACTTTTCAGCATACCAAAACAACACTAAACATTCCTCTTGTTCCACCCTTTCATCCGGTTTATGTATACAGATATGGTTTTAGGGCAGCTGCTGGAGAAACCTCCATAATTACTGTGAAAACCTTTTAAAAAGGAAAAAAAGATGAGCTGCAAACACTTAACTAGAAAGGAATGTGCACTAGGTCTCAAGTTAACGCCCACTCAGCCTGACAGCATTTGATGAAAACATTCATTAGTGTGCACACAGCCGCATTACACAGTCCTGTATGCACAGTGTAGGTATAGACAGTAGAGTATCCAGTGCAGGGAGAAGCAGTGAATGAAGTTGGTTTCTGGTTTGGTTAATCGTACACCTACAGCTCTCTGAAATACAAATTAAAGACCATCAAACACTTCCTTAAATTCAATTTCATACCAAAATAAAGGCAAAAGAAGCTGCCACAGACTCTGCCAATAATGTATAAAAAAGGAGGATGCTAGAAACTGAAAGAAAGCGGCAGTGACTAAACCCCCATAAATATCTGTTCCACTGAGAGGCTACTCTTCTACTCCAGGCATAGCTACTTCAAAATAAGGCTAAGGCTGCATTCACACCAAATCAGGTGTTGTGGCATTTAGTGCAGGGTTATGTGGTGGTGTGAGAGTGTCAATTAATGGCCCAATAACACCAAGCAGCACAACAATTGACATCTTTTGTTCCCTCATGGCTAGGTTTTACATGATATCATGACATTGGGTTGCCCGTCTGTGGAGCATGTGATGGCTGCCTCGCTGAAGTGCTGCATGTCCCTCACATAGGCTGTCCACATCGGCAACATTTCTGCTGCAGGGCTGCTGTGTCAGCCCTTAATTTCTACATAGAGTTTGCCTTTCATAATGTCCATTTCATTTCATTATAAATGTCATTTATATTTATTTTAGACAGAAAAAAGTTAAGAAATACGTGATAATTTGTAAATAATAATCCACATTATTCAGTCATGGAGCTGTGCAAGTCACTGCATGTTCGACAACACTGTCATGCAGATATTTCAGAATCAAAGCCTTGTGCTAACAAACAAAGGAATTCTGTAAGCAGACAAAAAAAAAAACAGGATGCACAGTCGGCGCACTCTCTGTGTGGATGGGCCATAAGAGTCTACAGCCAGGCCTGAGAGGCTGTACGTTAATTAGCTAAATGTTGATGTGCATGCAATGAAAATACTAAGGTGATGTTGAGCAGGAAATGTCGGCCTTGTTCTCCATCTTAGTTTATGTTATGCTAAGATTCACTAAGTAGCAGTAAACACAAAGTACAGCTGAGTATTGGACAAATGAAATTTTGACCTGATGATGCCACTGAAAGAAAAGTCAGGGGATCCCTAAAGTCTAGGAACCATCAATGTCTGAACAAAAGTTTGTACCAATCCATTTCAGAGATAGAGGTATAGAGACATTTCATTTCATTCAGTTAAAAACATTGACCTACTGATGGTGCTAGACGAAGAGAGGGAATCACCAAAGTTATTGCTGTAAGTAACTGTAATCTACTGGGGAACAATACAGAATATCTGTACAAAATGTCATGACAATCCACCCAATAGCTGTTCTCAATATGGCTGCCGGGTCACAAATGTTATTATTTTACAGCTAAACAATAACTACAAGATCTTTCTGAAAACATTTGAGGAGAGAAATAGGCATGACAGTAACAGATATTATTGATAATATAATACAGTATATATACAGTACAGTATACTGTATAATATAGATAATATAATATTCATATTTGATCACATTTCTCTACCTACCACATGCTCTCATCCCAACTTGTCACATACTGATGCTCTTGTCTTTTCTGTTGCCCTGAACACTTTCTTAATGACTGCTCGGCATCACTTTTCTGTTCACAGTAAACACACGCTTAATGTTGTAAATTTATCAAAAATGCTTGCTTAGGCTACAAAACAACTTACAAACACGTTTAAAGGAAAGAAACACAAGACCCGCCCTATGAACTCTTTTCTTCCTTCTTGTTTTGGCTGGGAAGCTATTTTCCCACACCCAAACCCTCATCACCCATTCCCCCCAAGGCTGCGTCCCCCCCCCCCTCTCTTCCCCCTGTACACCAACAGCTGAAAATCTGGACACCAATCTGTCAAGCTCCTTAAGTTTGCAGACGACACCACCCTCATCGGCCTCATCGGCCTCATCTCCGAAGTCAACATGGTAAAGTTGTTCCGTTTCCTGGGAACGACCATCGCTCCACCTCAAGTGGGAGCGAAACCTAAGCTCCCTCATCAGTAAGGCCCAGCAGAGGTTGTAGTTCCTGTGGCAGCTGAAGAAATTCAACCTGCCACATACCAATGACGGTGCACCTCCCATCCCGGACAGCATCTATTTCAGACTCTGTTTCAGACTCCAAAACCTCAACAAAAACAGTTTTTGTTGCATGAGTCCTAATGGGATAAGCGGTTGAAGATGGATGGATGGTATTTCAAAGAAACATTCAGCTACCTATCAAATAATATTGAAAATGAACAGTGGTCATTCGTGACCCATGTTGTGCGTTGACACATTTTGAATATGTTGTGTATCAGAGAGTTAAAAAAATTCTATTTAAAAATAATCACACCTGTACTTGAACTGAGTATCACGCTTGATACAACAAGTTGGCCTGAAATCTAATATTTTGCTCAGGTCAGGTAGCTGAATTCTGCCGTACAGCTGTTAGCTGTAGCTGTTTGTTGGCTAGAAAATACACAACAACACAATCTTCATCATTTTCATGCTGCTGGCGAAGATGGTTGAAAGCTCTGTAAAAAGCTAATAACTGGACCTTTATTTGGGATTGTTGATTGGAAACTTTTACTTGTTTATGAACCAGTCTCAATTTAATACTGAGGCTGGGAGCCGACACCACGCCATCGGAGGCCCAGACCGTACTGCTGGGCCTGCTGGAGAGAAGGGAGGCACAGGTCCACTAGAACTGCGCTGGGCAAACTGTCAGACCCTGCTTCAGTAAAACCAGAAGTGGGAACTCAGGTGCTTGGAACATTCATTTTTGTGCACTGGGACCGCCAAAATCAACACAAAAAGAAAATTCCCCACTGTAGCTTTAACATACTTAATTAAAAGGTTACTTTAAATGTGACTTTTTTACTTCGACTTAACAAAGCAGTACAAAATGAAGTCCATAAATAAATCAAGCAACGCCAGACTAGGCAGATCTGCCAACTACATGTTTACAATTAGTGCTTCCACAACAATTTCATGGACATCCAAACTGATTACTGATGCAACGCTCATAAAGCACAGATATCCTTAAAATGCACTAGCCATGTAACCCTTACTACAAACCCCAAATACAGTTTTTATCATACCCAAAATATGTAGGCCTACAAGAAAACAGTACCAAAGTCAAATCTCAAACTATTAGTATCGTTGGTCAGAGTGATTTTCTTCACACAACTTGTATTGTAAGTGAGCAGACGCTGGGCTGGTTGGAGGCAGCTCTCCGGTTGCTGCCGTGGCCCACATTGTTAGCGCTGTATGGGCTGTGATGTCAGATGGCTCTTGGCTCCTCTAAACCAGCAGCAGCACCACACAGGGCTATTGACTGACCCAATTACAACGGGCACATGAGGAAGAATACCCCACAGTTAGCTCATTAGTCTCTGGAGTCTATCTGCAGCTCTCTCTGTCTTACTCTGCCTCCACGTTTCGTGCTGTTTTATATGAATGTACAGTCAATTACTAAGTCATGTTTAATTCATTTAGTACATTTTGAGGATTTTTTAAAAATGAAGGGTGAAATGGTGTTTCCAGATATGCTGGCATTTTTTCAGACCAGCATGCTTTGAAGCTAGAAAGATGCATGTTTATGGATGGACAAAAAAAAAAAAAAAAAAAAAGGTTGAACAGAAATATCATTATTGTATTAGGGTCCTTTATATTTTCTTTTTAACTTTGTTCATACATTATTAGTAATAAATGCTTATCACTTTAACATCTTCTTCTTCTGTATGGATAAACATAGCAATGTCATAACAATGTTTTAATATATTTTTTCCAACAGTATGATGGAATATTTTGTCAAGTGTTTACTGTTTGTGGTCTGTTTTTTCATGAACAATTTCTCAATTGATATTCCAGAAAATTTACGATATCAAGAAACGTATCAATATCCTGATATATCCAGTTGTTTGCTGCTCTACCCATAAACCACACCCTGAAAGCTTCCCAGTAAAACCACATGGTCACTGTTGGCCGAAGACATTTCATCTTGACCGAAAGCCCCTTTGTTCCAAAAGCCCACTGAAAATACACACTCTCCCTGTAACAAATAGAAGCACATGGCTAATTATTATTATTGCTATTATTATATTGACTGGTTAGTACTTGCTGCCTTCATGGTTGGGTTGGTTAGGTTTAGGCATGAGGAGGGAGACTGGTTAGGCTTAGGGTAGGTATGTCAGGGTAAGCCAATCAGGGGCAGAGTGGAGTGGGCCATGCCTTCACCAAAGTAGGGAACAATGGCTGTTTGTTTTCGGGATAACGGGCTGCTGGACAAATGGGCAGTCCAATGGGACATTACTTGTACTATTGGGGTTTTGGAGTAATGGGTCGTCAGAACAATGGCATTCCACCAAAGCAAAAAGAAGAACGGGTCCTGTGATTTGTACTCATACAATCACATACTGTATATCTGATCCCTGATCAGTTCAACCACTAAATGATCAGTATAGGTGTGGGAGCTGTGAAGAAAGCCTTCTTCTGGTGTTTTTGTTAGTTACCACAGCTTCAGTTGCATCACCGCCTCCTTTTGGGCTGGGGGAGAGCTGACCCTGATTTACATGACAACAAAAATGGACTGTAATCAATTTTTGATTGAGACGCATATACTGTATGTGTAAATGAAATCTCATCTGGATTTTATCCAGACATTTGAAATGACAAGCATAAATAGGGCCTTGTAGAGGTGTTCTGTCTTGTTTTAATAATGTTGTTATCTCAGATAATGTAATACTAATACTTACTCGATGCATATTCCTAAAAAACAATTGTATTTGATCACTTCTCCACAGTCACAGTAACCTGACGGTGGTAGTACAGTATAAGAATAGTGTTTGGTTTCTGGGACTCTAAGGTACAGAGACTACAATGTACACTGTTTTTGAAGGGTACTTAAAGGCAACAGGATACATATCCAGTGCACAGAGAGTGGGAAGATCTAGAGACCCAATCAGGACCTGCAGCAACTTTTTCCCCTGGGGTCCCCTTGTGGGCGATAAATGTGGTGTAATCTGATCCTAGAATGGTTTTATATCAGCTCGTTTCTCTCTGATGTGAAACACTGGCATCTTGAGAAAGTGATGTTAAACAAGCTTGGGGAGAGATAATACATTTGTTTAATTGTCATTCAGGTACGAATCATACCATTAGCTAATGCAACAACTGATGATAAAGAGCTGCCACAGTTTCCACTCTGTCACGACACGTACTGAATGTTTATTCACACAGCAGCCATGATGCTTTCAGCAGAAACACACTTGCTTGTTCTCATCTCAGCAAGTCTTCGCCTCAGTGATCATCCATTGAATTCACTGGGATATTTTTGCAGGTTTTCTTTTAACAAATGAACATTCTAACTCAAGCATTTTACCTTAGCTTGAAATACTTCACCTGTTATGTCTTTTGCTGTCATTGCAGCGAAAACAGCTTCACCCCTTCACCACCCCGGCATCACCAGTGCCAAGGCCCTGTCTGTGACTCCCTGGGGAGGATCTCCAGTTAGGATTTATAGGCTTTCATCCTATGAACGGATGCCATCGACAGGGTCAGTGAGATTACAAATTAATCATAAAATTAGGTTAAAAGATTAGGTGTTATCAGAGTGTAAAAATGTATATGCAACTTACTATTAGTCATGCATTTAATCCATAAATAAATCATTCACATCTATTCTTTCTAATGATCAATGCATTGCTAACGTGATAGGAACTGAATTGTATACTGTCAGTAGTTTTGCATCTTATCTCTACTATTTTGACTAGTATCATATAGGCAAATGTGTATGTCTACCTATGTTGGTACTGTTTATTATTACATTATTCCACCTAGAGGAGAACTCACCAAATACAGCAGACATGACCTTTCCCCCCTTTCTCCTCTAAATGGACACTTCCCTGCAGCTTAATGGACTCATCTCCCTTTAACATTCACACACATACACACAAACATCTACTTGCCTTGCCAGAAAGGCCACAGTCAGTCGGTGCAGGTCATAGGCCCCTAGGCAGGTTCAATATTTATGGGTGGCTGCAGCATTTTACTGTCTCAGCTTGACAAAAATGATCAGCATCTCAGGCACTCTGCCTGTCAATCCAGCAGCTCCGCACATCACATCAGCTGCCATCGCCGTCAGCCCTACAGGATGTCACTATGATGAGCTGCCACGATGTCACTGAGAGATGGCCAATAAGCTGGGCTTCCCCAGCCAAGGATAAATCACTCTGGATCCAGAACTAAAGTTGCTCCAGCCTGACATCTGCAGCAGGGATGGATGGGAGGATGGATGGATGGAGGGAGGTGACATGTAAATGCTCTGAATGCTAACAGGCCTGCAGTTGTTGCTTGTTTGTCTTACAGTTAAAGTCTACCCTGGGAACAACTGGAGTCCTGATTAATCCAGGATCACTGTGTATTACCAGCCTGTTCTCATTCCCAGAGCGTTGATGTGCGATACCGTTGCAGCCTTTGGTGCCTTTATGAAACCCACCAGGCGTTCAGTTAACGGCAATGTAAATCACCCACAGTAATAGTAAACACTCAGAGAAAGAGCGCCCAAAGGGTGGTGATGTTGTTTAAACAGCAAAAAGACACAAGCTGGTGGGGCAGGAGGGGAGGTTGATGGGTCCAACAACACAAGGCTGTCATCCCGGAGAATCCAGGAGAAAACCTGCAGTAGGTAGAATGGTTTTGGCATTATTTGGCAAAAATGTCATGATATAATGTCATACCTTTCAGAATATTGTAATTCAAGTGTTCTGAGAGAAAACTATACTTCTACAGCTCCTCATGGCTCTGTTTTCAGGATTTAAAAATCTAGTCTAGGACAGTAGCCAATCACAGATCATTTTAGGGGGAGCCTATTCCTATTGGCTGTGCTGGTGGGCAGTGCTTGAAATTTTCCTCAACAGATCTCAACATCTCCTCAATATCTGAGGACAGAAATAGGCATTACAGTAATAGAATATTGATTCATGTTTGATCAGTGCTGCCCAGTTTGAGCAATTGTGTTGTGATAGATGACAGCAGAGCGGCAGACTTCAGCTCAGCTCTGATTGGTTGTGAAATCTTGCAGACGCCATTAGGAACACCGGACGATGCTGGAGGACACAGGGGTACATGATTTTTTTCAGATTATCTGTCTCATGCACTACCGTCAGGATATAGTGACCGCTTTGTAAAAATAGCTTTTTAAAATAATATTTGCTTTGTTTCTGCCCACTGCATCTGTAAGTTTCATTTTTACTTTACACTCAGCTGTAGTTATTTGATTTTCATTTTAAAATACAAAAATTAAAATTTTCATGGTCAAACAGGGATGAATGAAATTTAAAAAAAGGTTTGATTTAAATTTTGTATTTCCTTTAACAAAAAAAAATCACCAGAAAACAGAAATGAAAAAAGGCCATTTTTTTCACATTCATTCATTTTTATTGTTTACAGTCTAATTAGCAGCTTGAGACCAAATTGGTGCTTAAAATGTTGCAGAAAATGATTTTATGACAATAAAATGACTTGATGATTTCCTAAGTGTGTTGACGCTGATTAGATCAATAGATATGCAAATGAATGCAGATACATTAGAAAAGAAAAGCTAATAAAAAGCTCAAGCGTCTTCATACTATAGTCGAGGGGTTCCATGATTGCATTTTCATCAGTGTATTCTGCCTCTTTGACTCTCAGCATGCTGAAATGTGGTTAGTCAATACTACTGTTACTACTATTACAATCGCACTATTGCCAGAAACTAGAACATTTTCTCTGCTTCAGCACCCAAAATCCTGTGTTGTTGCCTTCATATTCTGCATTCAAATGCAGGAATCTGGTTATTAGAGGCCCTTTCAGACTGAATGTGACAACGACACCTCTGTGCTCTAAAACCCATTATCTCCAATGGGCTGCGCTCATGCTTTGCTCAACCTGGTACTTTTATTACAAACTTAAATCTACAATGGATTTCTATTTTACCTTGTTGGGAGGACTAGAAACTAGCTTTGAATACAACATACTACGTTTTAAGTTGTTAGTTACCAGCAGTTACAGAGCAACATGATCATTCATTTGATCGTGTCCACCTGAATATAAGGCCAATATTCACTCTTTTTTTAGTTGTTTTTGGCTGCTCCCAGTTTATAAGGGAGACATCTTAAATCCTAAATATCTCGGTATGTTATAAAAAATATTGTTTACAGCCATTTTATCAGTTATAACCAACCCTGTCCTCTGAAAATATGACTACTTATCAACAGCTAACGTTTTGACTTGTAGATCAAAATTTTATCAACATATTGAGGAATCTTTTTTTTTATATATATATTTACAGAAAGAAAAAAAATATATAATATGATAATGTAATAATGGTAACAGAAAAAAAGTAACAGTCCCAACACATTCCTACTATATCTGTTCAGTTCAGGAGGACAAGTCTGACCCGAGACATGTGGAAAGACAGTTGGTCAATGAGCTTGATGGAATAGATAATAATAAAACATTGCAGCACCACATTGTCAGTCATTGACAGTGACCAACACCGGAGAAGGACTGATCCCATTTACAATAAAATCTCAATGGCTGGATCCTATCTGATTTCAGACACATTATGACATTGTCAGACTTGCATCCAGTCCCCAGACCTGAGGTGTGTCTTCCTTTCATGCAGCACTGCAGGCCAGCTTCTCCAGGTGAACTGAGCCGAGCAGCCTGACCCAGCTGTCAGTGTAACACTTAGGGACCGACTCTTGGCTGCACACTGAAAGCACACTTCATGAAAGTGACTCACATATTTACTCATGGGTGGCACTGGCAGTGTGCTCACAAGGTCAAATAAAAAAAAAAAAAAAAATAGTGATCATAAACTTTTGACAGAGCCTAGCTAGCTGTTTCCAATCTTTATGCTAAGCTCGGCTAACCATGACCTGACTCCAGCTCTGTACTTGATGCACAGACATGAGACTGATATCCCTGTCCCACTCTCAGAAAGACACTTACTTACGCATAGATAATGCTGTTCATCTCTGTATCTATTCATGTGCAAAGTACCTGTCATTCTGTAATACGCATGTGCTACAAACAAGAGTCAAATGATTTTTTTGTTGAGAGTGTGGAGTGACCAAACATAAATGAAGAACAAGAGTAATATCTTCAGTGAAGCCTAGCTGTCCTGTGGTTCACCAGTTGTTATTGTTCTCATTGGGCCTGAATGAAACAAACTAACACAGAAAACACTCCAGAGTTTGTATAAACTACTCAGGACGTGCCTGCTGCGAAGGCGTCCTGGGTCTCTGGGTTGTGAATCATTACCACAACAGCTCAAAGCAGTCAAGGATGTGAACAAAAGTGTTTGAAGAGATCCACAGCTGAAGCTTTGTGGATGGTGGTAGGGGTGTGCCCTCACAGAACATGACACAGTGAATAGGATGCCTCCGGCAGTGGGCAGCTTTCATCATGGCCTGTGTGGGCATGATTTCATAAAGACTGTGGGCACCTGTGAGTGACTCATGCAGGCCTTACTGCTGGTCTGAGGCAGAGTGGCAAAACAACTAGAATTACCTCCGCTAAACATTCAAGTTGCAGCTTACATCCATGTCTGTCCAAAACGTCATCACTTCATCATTTGATCCTGTTAGATATTTGTGTGAAATTATGTTATGGCCAAAAGACCTTGGATCACGAAAATTTTATCAGTTCATCCCTGAGTCCAAGTGGACATTTGTTCCAAATTTGAAGAAATTCTCTCCAGGCGTTCCCAAGATATCGTGTTCAGAAGAATGGGCCAGACGAGCGGACGAACGGATAACTCGAAAACATAAAACCAGCTGCAGGGATGAGAAGTATATAGGCCACAGTTTCTCGCCGCGGTTAGTCAACTTACAGGGCAGGGGCAGCTAACAGCCCTCCATACCCAGCACTTCCTTCTTTTCAAGCAGGGTCAGCGTATGCAGGATTTCTCTTGGGACAAGGCTGACGCAGTGATCCAAGTAAACCCTGTAAACAGAATCCAGAACAAGGAAGAAAAAAGCTTTCAGCGAAGCGAAAACGCAAAGAAAAAAGAGAGCTTCAGCTCAGTTTCAACACATAATCCCTAAACAAAGGTTGGAGCATCATGCAGTGTCCTCCAGGGAAGGAGCTGGCTGAGGTGGGGCTCTGCCAACGCAATATGACTACACAGCACCCAGCAAGGCAGGGGGAGGGGGTGACTGGCCATGCTGGGTGCCACATCGCCTCCAGTGCATGCCAGGGTGGGGGTTGTAATTGACAGTAGTTGAGGGAGGTGCTGGGACGTCAGTGTCAATGTGATGAGGCAGAGCTGGCGTGACGTGCCTGTCGGCAGCACGCTGCACAGTGTGTACATATAGTACAGCTCCTATAAAGTACTTTGGATGTGTGCATTTGTTTACATGCAGAGAAGACAGCACAGGGCTTGTGCAGGAAGAGACAGCATGCTACCGGCGTAGGCGTAAGACATGGGGAGAAAAAAAAGAAAACAGAAGGATGGGAGGAAGGGCGATGAAAGTAGAAGTAGGACGAGTGGGACACGATGGGCTGGCTGCCTCCCCCCGTCTCTGCTGTCTCAGAGGAGATGGAGGAATATGAATGTGGCCCGGCGCCTTCGTCTTGCCTGCAAATGAAGCTGTTGTGCGGCGACTCATGCCAATACTTTACCGAGCTCTTGTCATTTGCATACCGCGTCTCCTGCGGTGCTTACAAGCTCCAACATACAGGAGCAAGACATGGAGGACCTCGCTATTCAGTTTGAAATGAACGCATCTCACATGGGGCACGAAGCACTTCCCAGGCTACCACAGAGTACATGTCGGTTTGGATGCAGGAACAAGGAAGAGGAGGGGGAAAGGAGTGGTTAATGTATTGACTTTGATAAAAAAAAAGAAAAAAACTTCAATGAGGAGAGGCAGAAAAGAGAAAAAGAGAGAGAGAAAAAGCAGAAAACAGGCAGAGAAACAGGCAGCACGGCGCTCAAGCTGCAGGGGCATATTAAAAAATGAATCAAAGGCACACTGGCTTTCCCACTGAAAGACAGAGAGCCCAGCTCACAGCCCTGCTAGTGAGAGCATGTCAGTCACTGCCCCCCCCCCCCCCCACACACACACACACACACACACACACTGCACTGTACATGCACATGGCGCAACACAGCAACAAGAACACTCAGAGGAATACACCCCAACACACAGACGCCCATGAGCACCCACCGTCTAATTAACCTCACATTCACTGTATCTGACAAAACCTGCTCCCTCTGATTTGAAACTATCTGAATTGCTTCCTCACAAGTATCTTCTTGGTGAACTGAAACAGCACTTTGACAGTGGAAAACAAAAACTTTCCACTGAAATCCAGACTGAATTCATTTGGAAGGTGGGTCAGCAGCTCCTTAAAGGGTTGGTTCAATGCTCAGAAAGCACATTTTCTCTAATCTAATCTAACATGCGGATAGTTTGGTTTTTATCTGCCCTGGTTTTGAGATTCCAGCCTCCAACCCAATACATTTGGGCAAATTGGAGGGAGCATAATTTCTGCGTAGATTATGTCCACTGGCAACATTTTTCCTGTCCAGAGGTCAGAGGTTGGGCTGGATGGTCGGGCGTACGCAGCACAGGACTTTGACACCAGAGAAAAGGGCTGAAATGAATCATTTAATTGACAGTTTTGATAATCAATTAATTGTTGAATTATTTTATCAAGACAAAATTCTTAACAGTCACTGTTATTTGTCACCTTCGAGCTTGGATCTTGTTTTGGGCAACTCTTTACTGAAATGATTTAGACTAAATTAAATTCACAATCAACGAGACCAGATTTTGGAAGCGTTGTGGGTTCTGTTTGTCGTCCCTGAAGTATTGACCAGTCATGACCAAACCAAAAGGTCTGTGTGGAGAGCAAAAGAGGCAGAACGCATGGGCCGAAATGCAGAAGCCACCAGCTTCTGAGATTGCAATGATTCAGCTTTTTATTAATTCAAAATTAGCTTGTAAACAGCCTACTTAATCTGGTCGTACACATTGTCTCAGAACTCCAACTACAGCCTCAAATCTCAAGGTGCTAATCTGACAGTACACAATGAGCAGCACATGGAAAAGGAAGTCTTGGTCCGGAGATGCATTAATATATAAACCCCTTGACCCTAGAGGCTTATCTGTCATCAGACCGATTGGCCCTCATGACCTCCAGGGTCACCTGGCAAAAAACCTGGAAAAGATGAACCAGGCTCAAGACAGAGCAATGTCATCTGGCAAGTTGCTGCATTGGGCAGTCACATACATGAAGCTCACATTCCTGCTAGATTACTTTGTAAAGTGAAGGCCATAGTTTTGCTGTTTACCTTGTAATCACTGCGATGAAAGATAAAATAGTTGCTGTTGTGATATCTTTCCAGAGTGGTAAAATCCATCGATCTGTGACTCTAACTAGACTCCCTGCACAGCAAGGAGCTTGCTTAGCTTTGGTTCATTTATCAATAATAAATACTGCCTCATTTCAGCTTCACAAATCAACTATTCTTCATCTGTTACAACGCTTTCAATGCAGGAATAAATAGAAACAAGACATTGACAAAGTTTCACCTCCAAGCCGGTTAGGCCATGCGCTGTTATCTCTCAGAGCTGGTGTTCGGGACAGAATCACCACCAACAGGGACACTGTTGCTGTAAACAGATGCTGTTGACCTTTAAGAATGTAATTTTTCGATTCCATTCACCTCTATTGTACAGGGGTGGAGACAGCAATCTCAACACCTGCATGTCTATACCATGAGATGTCAGTGAAATTCATTTATTCATTGAACGTGGATGAAATGACCCTTTAAAAGAAAAGTTAACATTGTGGGAAGTATTCCATTTTCTTTCTCCTTGTAAGATAACACGATGTATACGAATCTCATGTCTGTAGTACAAAGATGGAGTCGGGACATGGTAAGCCCAACAAAGCATTAAGACTTGTAAAATAATGTCAATGTCTGTTGGCTATGTAAAAGAAGTCTTAGTGGCACTCAACCCATCCTTTCCTCAGCGAGATGTTACAGCTGTGTAACACTGTGCACAGACACAGGGATTGAAGTTTTACACTCTTCTGCATGTGTTGACCAAGTGCAGCCCATGGCCTGCGGGTGCTTCAGCTCTCAATCAATATTTCAGCTCGCCGAGGCGTCGCTCAGCCTCCATCCTCCTGGAGTGCTGCCAACATCCAGTTTCAGTGCTACCATTGGCCCGCAGTGCATGGCTTCTGCCCACACACACATCCATAGGAGCATTAGCAGTCAGAAACACAGCTATCACAGCTCGTTCTTTTGTCTTGCCAGGTGGAATCATACATAATGTAAAATATGGCCCTGTAGGGTTGAAATTTGTTTGAACAATTGGTAAAAATTTACATTCTCCTAAAATGAAAAATAACACTCAACCATTTGACTTATGCCCTGTTGAACACCAGTTAGTTGTGCTGCACTTTCAATATTGAAGGTCCAGAGAAATATAATCTCTGCAGTGTGGGTGTATTCACATAATTACAGTTCAACCCTGCAGAGTATATAATATAAGGGTTTTCTGAAGATCTAGATTACATTTGTATGAGCTGACAGTGACATTGTCAAACTGATAATGAAAAAGCGCATTGTAATGCTTTTCAGTCGCGGGATCCACAATCATTCAGCCAAGTCTCACCAAATGGCGTTTGAATGACACAGTAATTTATGCAATACCAATGCCTTTGTTGCTTTTGGCATGTCGTGGGTACACCACATAGTCTGTACAGACTGCACTGCCAGCGCATTCATGCTCAGAGCTGCTGACATGAAGTAACCAAGACGGCTTATGGTGATGTCCAACAAACACAGGCTGAGATATTTTGAAGTTACATTAGTGACATTGTGTTTTCCATGTTGCATTGTTTACGTATGTATTTTGCTTAGTTTTCATAAGCCCAACCATGATGTTTTCCCTAAACATAACAAAGTGGGTTTATTGCCTAAACACAACTGCAAAACACAATGAAGCTTTTGGAAATTCTATAACAACAGTGAATTTGCATCAGTTATGATTCAGACATTAATCTCTCCCATCTATGCACATGGCAAAATGAACTGTCTCAAAAACTAAGAGGAGAAATGACTTCACAAGTTAAGTTACACAAGTTAAATCTTATGGTACAGCAGCAAAGAGCAACATCTGTCCAAGGGCAATCGGGTCACCAAAGCTACGAGCATTTATGTGTTTATGCTCAATGTGTTGTTCATTGCAGTATTCGCCGAGACGCTCGAGGCCATACAAACAAAAGAAGCAAGAAGTCAACGAGCGTTACCGCCAAAACTCCATAAACAAACTTGCCAATGCAGAGGAGGAGTTGCAATTATCTGTGAACTCATATCTCATATTCATGGACATACCTCATCACCTTTATACAATTAATAGATTAATACATTAAAGGAACAGTCTGTAACATTTAGTGGGGTCTATTGGCAGAAATGGTATATAATATTAACAAGTATGTTTAAATAAGTAAAAATATGAATTGTGTTTTCATTACATTAGAATGCGGCTTTTATATCTACATAGGGATGAGCGGTTGAAGATGGATGGATGATGCAAAATGGTCCCCAGTTTTTACCTACTGAACCCTTTTAACACCCACCTGTATTCAGCAGGTGGGTTCATTTCTAGTCATACACAAAAAGACTGTTTAGGAATACCAGAATGCAGAAATATTTATATTTATATATTCATTTATATAACACACCATTTTCAGAAAGAGGTCAGAGTTCAAGAGACCCCTGTGAAAATGGCCAGGCCAGTTTTTCCTGTTATTTAGTTCCTGCCTTTCAAGCATTTCAAATGAAATGGACTTCTTTCTAATTCATTATTTTACTTGTATTGTTTACTTTCACTTTTATTGTTATTCTTTTATCTTATTGTGGCGTCCTGTCTGAAAAGCTTAAGGCCTGATGAGACTAAAATGGGCCTGTTAGGACACATGAATCAGGGGTACGTCTGGCTTAAGGTTGTCTTAAAGTTGTGCATCGTTATTATTTCCATGGCTATTTCACAAACAACAGTTTATCCGTGTGCCCAGCACTCAGTCTAAGTATGAATCTCCGGCTGTGGCATAGGCTACCAGAAACCAAATACACTAACCAATGTTAGTGGTTTACTTGACAGAAAATAAGTTTGGTGATTGGATCTTTTTTAGTAAAATGAACCTTGGATTAGGGTTATGATTAGCTGACTTCTTATCTTGTGTTTTATGTACACAGGTTTATACAGCACCGTTAACTCCTATATAATTTTTCAGACAGGAGGATCTACAATATGTGTAATAAAGACCAGAACAAACAGACTTAAAAACAGTTTTATCTGAGAGCCATTGTTGCCCTGAATGCAGCAAACACAACCAATAACCAATAAATTCTACTTACATATCGACTTATTCATATCAAGTGCAATATACGGCAATACATATTAAGTGCAGTGTACTATATCTTTGTTCTCCATCTCTCCCGATGTGTAAATACTGATGCACCCCTGTGAAACTGTATAATTATGTCTCTTGCACTTTTGCACTTTTTTATGTCTTCTTTTTTCTCTCTGTCTTACATTGCTGATATATATATATATATATATATATATATATATATATATATATATATATATATATATATATATATGTTATATATATATGTATAGCTTTGATCCTAAATTATCTATAACATAATTATTATAATTATCTATTATCTAAATTTTCACAGTAGCAGTTGTCTGTGAAAGTTCTTCTCTACATAGTAATAGCATCCTGCAGGCAGAACAGTAAGTGATAAAAATATAATTTCATTAATGCACAGGACAGTGGTGGTGAGTAAAAACTTCAGCATCGCCAGTCTTTCCTGTCTGACAAATTGGATACAAGTGAAGGGGCAGCTCTGTACCAAAAATCAAAAAACACTTTAGAACAAACACATAGTGTAGCCACACCCTAATAATACTAATAAACATCCAGTATCCATCTTATGCATTGGTAAACCAACATATGAAACGATAACCGTGACTGGTTACATTTCCGTCTTGGTGTTATACTCATGTTCATGTGCTTTCAGTGCAGTTCTTTAACGGTAAACCCTGGACACACTGAGTGAGTCACTGAGTGAATGGCTGCATAATTAAAGCGACAGGAGAATTCGTCAGATAGTCCCTGAGCACTGGCTGTGACAGAAGGGCTGCAGAGTGGCCCCAGCATATAATGGAGCATTTGAAGGACAGGGACCAGCAGCCTCTGGGGCAGTAGGGGAGAAATCAATGAGTCTCCGGCCAGAATTGTTAGTTGTTGCTGCTGAGATGGAGAATCAAGTCACATGACTGTTGTCAAGTCTGACTGGAGTCACAGACCAGAGGGGAGTACACCACACCACAACCAACCTGTAGCGTTGAATGCTGTCCATTAGATCAGCCTTGCTGTTTTGTTTTATCGTTGGCATCAAGTCTGAGAGGAGGAGATTTCTGACCTGACTTATATGACCGTTTTGTTTTGCTTATTTCGGTGCAGCTTATAATCCGGTGCGCCTTATATATGAAAAAAGTCAGTGATATTGATATTTATTGATAGTGTGCCTTATAATCTGGTGCGCCTTATGGTCTTGAAAATATGGTATTTAAATCTAGTGTAGGCCTACTCTAGTTTTTCAACATCACAACAAATTCAATGAATCTGCGTCATCTGCTCACTTTAGGTCTACTCAGAGTACTCTTGTTATATCATGACTGCTTTTAGAGGAGACAGGATGAAGCTAATTTGAAGATGGCATTGACTTTGTTTTCTATTGAGAAGGCATCCTCCTGGACGGTCACAGCCTTACAGTAATGCACCTGCATGCAGCAGACTGCAACCGTGTTTCTTCTGTAATTATCAGTTCCAGATACAATATATTGACAGCTCAATGAATAAGCAGCATGGATGGACAGCTGACATCCTTGTCCTCTGTAGCCTACCAGCACTGTTTGCGAGTCGGGACATTGATTTTAGCGCTTGCTTACAAACTGCAGAAGGATCTGTCAGGTGACACTGCAGCATTTCCGCCTTATCAGCTTTTTACTACAATCTGAGTTAGTTTCTTCCTGTTTTACAGCACACCTAAAGCACAGTGATGATTATGAGGGAATCCACACAAGCAATGTTGATTTTAGGATGTGTACTTGAATAGAGATGTTATGTAAACATGTTGCTTATTTTTATTCAAGCTAAATTTTTTATTTCATTTTCATATTAAAGCTACTACAGGGAATTTTCATTTTGTGTTGATTTTCATAGTCCCTGTTGACAAAAGCAGTAGTGTTTCTGAGCACCAGAGTGCCTATAGAGGACCCCTAATTTTACTGCAGTGAGCTCTGACAGTCTACCCCACTCAGTCCTGGGTCTCCTGTGCCTCCCTTCTGTCCAGCGGGTCCAGCAACACAGCCTGGGTCTGCAGCAGCATCGTGTCAAGACAAAGGTCCTCACCTGACCAGAGGAGGAACTGCTGCTGCCAGGCGCAGAACTCGTCACCTCCTGTCGGAGTGCTGACTGCAGGTCAAAGGTGGCAGCGGAGACGGATCTGTGTCTGTCTGTGGGGGGCTGGATGCTTCTGGATGACCCGCTAGAGTGTCTGGTCATCCTGCCTGATTTTGTCTTATTTTGCCAGAATCCGACCTGGTGGCACCAGTGACGAGCTTTAAGAATAACTATAAAGATAAAGCCAATGCGTAAAAATACTTGGCTTGCATATGATTTTGCAATATATATGTGGAAGAGGATTTTTTTTTTAATTCTGTATTTTATTTTAACTTTTTTAAATGATTGATTTTGATTGATTTGATTTTTTTTCCTTTGGGTCAGCTAAACTCAAATTGTATAAATCAAAACGTTAAGCTAGAGAATGCCTTAATTTCAGCAGACTCAAAATTAATTCACTCAAAGTAGCAGCAGAGGGAACAGCTAGAGTTAAGATAACTAAAACACACATGAGAAGATAGGCTGTAAAACCAAAACAAGGAGCTAAGAGACCCTAAAATGATCTGTAGAGCTGAGAGAAACTGCAAAGTAGTTTTGGCTGTTGTGTTAGTTAAGTATTCCCAATGGACACATCCAGCAGAAACAGTGCAGTATTACATTTGTTCATTAGGACCTCTTTTTTTTTTGGTTTGGTCTCCACCAACTCCTGAGAAAAATATTCATTTCATTAGCTGCTAATTTCTCCATTATGTTCACCAGCTAGTCTTTAACTGTGTCTTGAGTTGGGTTTAAAGATTTTAAACTAAAAACAGGTTGATGAGAGTTTGTGGGCCTGAAAACCAAAACATTCAGCTAAAAGAGGCAGAAAAGCTCCATCAAGGTGAGAGCAGCTGCAGAGTTGGTGATACTTTTTGTGGATTTGTCACGACAATTGATCCCTTTTACATTGCAGAACATTTTCACTATTATTGTAACAAAAAAGTTAATTGTGCTCATGTTTCCCTCCACAGTATATGGAAGTAGTAGATATAGGCTATATAATCAGCCATTTGTTCGTTAGACTGCTCGGTGACCGTATCACACAGGAAAACACATGACTGCATGCAATACTACACCATGCATGTGACTTGTTTTGTTCACTTTATGATCAATAATGTGGTTCAGAAGGACAGTCAAACGGACAACCCTGTCTTCTCATTGATAAGTCGCTCACGTCTTGGACAAAGTGCACGTGTTGGGGGCAGATACAGATCCTACATGGATGTACAGAGGGACAGAGCATGTAATCAGGGTAGCATACAGCAAACGCATGTCTGCAAACACACACACACACACACACACACACACACACACACACACACACACACACACACACACACACACACACACACACACACACAAGACTGGACTCCGACCTCAGGGTCTGTTATAGGGGCCCCTCTGGCTTTGTTGTGTGGAGAATTATTAATGTGAAATCTTGTTTGGCTTCCTAGTTAACTCATTATTAATGTGTGCTGTCCTGTTCTCCTCTATGGATGAAGTAAACTATGCTTGTGTGTGTAGAATGTAAAACAGTGTTTTACTGTTTATTAATGCTATCTATCAAGAAACTATCTGGAGTTTAAAAATTATCCAACCGGAAACCCAGCCCAGCATTGTCCTCTCTTTTCTAGTGAAAGTAGCAGCACTTGTTTCAAAAATCCTTAAATCTATAGAGAAAGTTTGCAACGGTGGCAGTCCATCCCTTAAGGCCTCCCCAAAACTATACAGGTCGGCAGGTAGGTCAGTAGATAGGCAGATAGCCCATCCAATTATTTCTTTCGGGCCAAATGAAATGTTTGCACAGGCTTATTGCAGTCCTGCAAGAGACAGATTTTTTTTTCTTTTTTTGTCAAAGCTTTTGCTTTATTATTGCTTTACTCTCAGGATATAATGAGCATTTCAATAAATATAGCATAAAAAATAACAAATATAACAAAAAGTTTTTGAAGCACATTACCAACCCTAGCTTTAAGAGAGCAGGCTGGATCCTGTGTCAGTTTCTCTGTGTGTAGGCGCTATAGTGCAGTATCAGCATTGGAGAGCGTGAGCAGTAAGTAGGCTTGAAGAGTGGCTGTGTTAAGTTGACCGGCTCAAACAGTGGTGCACACGTGTTGGCTCACCCACTCACTGCTCTCTGATGCCGTTCAGCAGACACACAGTGTGCCATGAGTTCAAAGTTACGGATAGGACAGTCTCACTACACCCACACGATGCACATGTCACAGTAACAACAATAAGGCCTTCTTGTAAAGGATCATTAAGCTGACGCAACGCAAATACATTTACTGAAATGCAGTTCACTGGCTGTGGATTGGTCACAGCTGTTTTCATTCAGATATTACAGTTATTTCCACAGTATTAGTGATCAAATATCCCGTTTTTCTTACCAAACTCCTTTCTTCCATCATGTGTTTTGGCTAAGCCCATGAAGTAAAGAGAAAAATGGAACTACTGTCTTAATCATTCAATTGTATGTTATATATACTGCATATCACTATCAGTTTGTCCTTTTCAATAAGACGTTTAGATTTTTTTTAACTTGGCTTTTACCATGTTAAAACACATCACTGGAACTTTTTATCAAAATGAAACAAATGGAAAAGGGCAAATGGAAGCAATAAGTCCTTTAAAGGAAAAGTTCACTAAGTTCCTCACTTGCCCATCTCTTCATTATGGATGGGAGGAACTGTGACCAACAAATCTTTTAAGGACATATGAGTACTCTGATAGAAATACGAACTTACACTGTATCCTTTAATTGAAATCAGTAGCGGTCACCATCACAACCCCATTGCATTCATGGAGAGGCAGACAATAAGACGATTTCAGAGACTGTTTTTTAAATTTCAGTCAGAATAAGGCCTCTGCAGTGGATCTCTGCTTCCTGTCCTCACAATACAAACACTGGCTGTACTAGTCACCACTTAAAACTCAGAGGGGTATTTACATACGAAGGATTTGTGGCCCTTTTTTTGGGGCAAATTGCATTTGTCCTTACTTAGTCAAGGACAGCACAGAGGTTTTGCGGCGGAAATAAAGAAGCCAAGTGGAACCACTAAAAATTGTGTTTTTCATGCAATATGTATTTTAAAGCATTCCTGTTCAAAGACATAACATCTGGGAGAAGGGAATAGACATTATACAAATACCACATGCATCTAATTTATCACAGCACACTGACCAGTGCAGCAGGAAACTGAGTCTGATAGTTTATTGGGAAAAGTAAAATGTGCTGCATTGCTTTATTAGACACATACTAGAGACCACAGTCAGGTCAAAACAGTAAGTAAAAGAGACAGACGGAGCAAAAGAGAGAGAAACTTAAATTAAAATATATGGTTACTTGGACATTTCTGCAAACCTTGGATATGTTGAACTGTGAACTAAAAGTATGTTTCATGAATACATTTCATATCAGCCTCATATCACGGTTGTAGAAATGCAATACCTCGTGGTTAAGATTGTAAAACAATTGGTTAGGCTTAGGCAGCAAAATTACTTCATAATGTAGCACCATAACAATGTAACAAAACCACTATTACCATAATATGCCATAATTGTAGTTTGGTTCAGGAAAGAACTACGTGGGCTTAAAACTACTACGTTTGTACAGTGAAAATGACTCTGAACGTTGTTCACAAAGGACACGAGTGAACAGCTGATTGTAACGTGACACACAGGACACAAACAGCGGCCTCCTGGATGAACGCCTTGGCTTTGTTGGATCCATCCACCTCCCCTCCCACCTGCCTTGTGTCTCTTTTTGTTATTTATATTATGTAATTTTCTCTGACTGAATGCAAAGACGTCAACACTTGTGTATCCTTTTTGTGCTAATCATAAAATGCCTACACTTTTTTAGTTTCTCGCCTGGTCAGTTGCTCTAGACATCTGATACCAATGCTCTGAGGCACCCTTTAGCATCTGAATGTGATGCACAGTGCTTTCAACTACATCCAGTGTAAACCCATCCACGTCATTATTAGATGACGTAGTATGAAGAGCTAGAAAGTCTGCGCAGAGTGGGAGGGAGGGGGAGGTTGGATGGGTCAACCAAATACAAGACTTTCACCCAGGAGACTGCCGTTCATGTCCAGTGTGAAACCAAGTCAACATTGACCTTACCTTTGTTACATAACTTGTGTGTTTGTTGTGCACTGTACTGTTTTTGCCTAAACCTAACCAAGTAAACATAAAAACAAGTTTATTTTGAAAGCAGACTATATGCATATATTGAGCAGAAACTATATGTTTCCTATGAATATCAAAGTTAATTTTGAAAAAGGGATTGCATGCATGTAGCAAGTGGAAACTGTACATTTCCTGTGAACACAGAAATTTATTTTGAAAAGACACTATGCGTGTAACAAGCAGAAACTGTACATCTTCTGTGAAAACAGTTTATTTCGAAAATACACTATTCATGTAACGAGCAGAAACTGTACGTTTTCTGTGTACACAATTTATTTTGAAAAGAGTTAGGGGACCTTTGTTGTCATGGTTACAAAAATAACCACATGGTTAAGTTTTGAGAACGACTGTAACCATGATTAAAAGAAACCAACGGTGACTACTGGTTGGAAACAGATAAAAAGCAGCTGTCTCTGGTGTTAAAGTCCGCCATTTTTTCACTCATCTGTCCATCCCCACCTCCTCCTCACGCAGCCTTTGTGGCTTTATAATGTCACCTGACTTCCTCCTTTACTCCTGCTAGAGGGTTTTGTTACTTCAACATAATCTTCCTCAGTGATATAGAAGCAAACGCCCTGTGTTAGTAATTTGTTTTACACAGTATCTTTAAAAAAGAGATCATACCATAAAATAAAAACTTTATTGTGACTTAGTAGTATTAGAGTAATTTTAGTGATTTTTTTTCTTTGATAGAAACTGGTTTCTATGAATCAGCGGGTAAGAAACAAAAGCCGACATTGGGGTTCAAGCACCATGTGAATGAATGCCACAGGCTTTTCCTTCATGATTGTGGCTGTCATGATCTGGGAAGGTCATCAGGCTAGTTAGTGTTAGCATATCTGCAGGCTAGGCTATGACTGGTTTGAACTCAGAAGGTCAGTTTGCTAACTAGCAGACTAGCCCTGGCTAGACAACATTGTGCCCTGCAGTTTTCAGTCACTGTTGGTATGTTACAGCCACATCTCTGTGCATCTCTGTACACTTAGTGTGCATGTGGCCATGCACACTAAGTTTTAACCTCTTTCCACCCACAGCAGTACAGGTGTGCTGGGCGGCTATAGAGGGAAGCCCCTCTGTCACAGTCTGTTGAGGGGCCAACATCCAGGGAGAGGGCGGGACTATCACATTGCACATGATTAATGCAGGCCCCTTGTCTGCTAGAAGTGGTGGTGAAGGAGACTCAGTGCCTCAAGGCATCGATAGACCCGCTTCCCAAACTGTGACTTGGGCCCCTCTCTGCATGCTTGACTGAAGGAGCTGGAACTGTTTGGAACCTGTGCAAACCGACTGCAGTGGCTTGATACAGAGATGAAAGGAGTTGACCTTGAACAGTTCAGACAGAGTTTCCCTCTCTGTCGACCCCCGCCTCTTTGTTCTTCATCGCTTCTCTCTGCTGTCAACCTCTCCTTATCTTTCGCTGATTTTCCCCATTCCTTCTCCATGCTTCCCCTCTATGTGTCCATCTCTCAGACCAGCCCCCACTGACATTTTGTCTTGTTTATTCCTTCTCTCCACTGTTGTCTCTGTCTTGCTCTCTGCCACAGGTCTGCTCCAGGTCAACTGGCTCAACAGCACCGAAGGCGAAGAGTCTTAAGCCCTATCACATGACAGGCCCTTTCCTTCACATACTGCAACTATGTGTGGAGGAGTTGACTGTAAACACAACTGGTGTGACATCAGAGACAATCAAGCTAAAATCTGATGCGGTATGAGTCCGGTCCTGCTGATTCTCTGGGTTCAATAACAGTTTTAAACATATTTGAATACATAATCGTCCTTTATATTGCTTGCCTTTTTTTGCCCAACTTTGTTGTCCTTTGTTGAGTCAGATTCCTTGTATGTGAACACATACTTGGCCAATAAAGCTGATTCTGATTCAGAAAGATGCGAACACAAAAGGGAAGGAAAACATTGTCTTTTTACGTAACAGGAAATTTTTTTTTTAAAACAACAAAGGTATTTATTGTTTTTGTATTGTGTGAATCAGGTTTGAAATGGGACTGGCCTCCACTCACTTGTCTCACATACAGTGGTAAAATATGGAAAGCATATAGTATATATGTGACAAATACTATTCCAGTGCCAACAGTAGCATGTATCAGCATTTAACCTTAGCTCAACTTTAGAGACGTAGCGACATGGGGCCTCATCAACTTTCTAAGGCTGAAACCCTATCTTATCTCAGTTGAGGATGACATTCAGGAATTTTGCTATTATAGAAACATATTTCCTAAATGCATTAAGTGAAGAAATCCTATCCCATCTCGGGATATAAATTTAGCTATTACAGAACTGTCCTAATTTAAGGATTTCCCAAGTTAGGAATCCTAAATTAAGATGGCACATACCCTGTCCTGAATTCAAAACAAACACCAAAAATATCAACAGCACTGCTGTTATGTCTATATAGCAATAACCAAAATAATCATTGAATGTCTACTCAAACCACTGGTGACCTGGTGAACCCCGCCTCCGCCTTCGCCCAATGCCAGCTGGGATCGGCTCCAGCCCCCTGCGACCCCTAACGGGTTAAGCGGTTGAAGATGGATGGATGGATGGATGGATGGATGGATGGATGTCAAACCAATGACGCTTTAAATTTCCCAGATTCTTCAATGGACACTCATCCTGTCATGCCTGTATCTACTGTATGTTTACATTTATGGCTAGCTAGCTTGCTATCGTGTAGGAGAGACTGGAAACGGGGCAAAAACGATGGCGTGACATGCAGCAAAGGGCTGCAGGTCAGATTGAAACAGGCCATAAAGCGATAATGACCTAGCCTTGGTACATGGGCGCCTGGTCTATGAGCTATCGGGGCACCCTAGTTAGATCTCACCCTTCTTAAGCTAAGTTAAAGGCATTGCTTCCTCAATAAGATCTTTTTTCCCATTGTTAAAACTTAAGCTGAGATATGACACGCCGTTGGAATATTTTTCTGTAATATGGCATATCGCATGGTGAACAGATGCAGTACACAGCCAACATCAGTAACAAGGTAACATTAGTAAGAAGCCTGTATTTCCCGACTGGTTGTATGACACCATTTTTTTGGTGTATAATGTCAATTTTTTGTTTAAATAAATAAATAAATTCTAATCATCATTTCTAACATGGTCACAGTGTGTTTAACCATGACAGTGGTCTTTAGGTCTTTGGTCTAGTTTTATTCACCCCCAAAGAGCTCCTAATTACAGATATCTATAAATCACATGGACGTTTATTGATAGGAATATAATAAAATTTAACTGTGGGTTTAGAATTTATGTATGTACTGCTGTATGTTTTATTTTTGAACTTCTGTTTGGAATACTGATAGTGATAAGACTATCTCACGTGAAATTAGCCACCAGTAGAAGTCAGTATTAATGTATTTATGCTATCAGGACAGAGAACTGTGTGTTTTCTGTCCACCAGCTTTAGAGATTGAAACTTCAACTGCTTTTTTTTGTTTGTTTGTTTTTTTTATCTCTCTCCTTCTGTGAGGGCAATTGCACTATCAATGCAAAAAAACAAAACAAAACCTAAGACAATTATGTATAGCATTCACTCTGTTTAAACTATTTACATATGTTAAATATGCAGAACTTGATGCTGATTGGCCTAAAGTGAGACTCGATCATTTCTAGACAGCACAGCTTTTACTGTTGCATTTATTCACACCTCATCTTGAATTGAATTTTAGCGTGCCTTGGCACAGCAGTATAATTAGATGGAGCACCGCTGCATATGGATACGGCGGTTGTCTGGTGATGAGTGAGCTCTCCAGTGAATGCTATTCACTTTCATTTCGTTCAGAAGAAGATTAAGTCAAACATATGGGCCCGGCTAAAAAGAGGAGCTTAATTTGATATTCCAAAATTTGATTATGCTGGGGCCTCTTCTGTTCCTCAAGCTGTCATTGGTTCACAGATCTGTCACTTTCTCCATGTTGGTGGATTGTAATAAAACACTGAAAAACACCTCACAGAGAGTACAAGTTACTATATTGTTGCTCATACAGTTTGTGTTCTCTATTCATCCATACATACTACTAATTGTATGCAAGGCTGCACTCCCCTTCCTTTTGATAAAAGTGACACACTGACATGATTCTGGCTCTGTGTTTGATTGAAACCATGACAAATAAAAGTTGTCCCAGAGCATTGTCTTACTGCATTGTTCTAGTATGTAGGTTAGACACCTGACACCCCAGACCTCTTGATGTTCATCTCGGACATAAAGCCCACAGGACATGTATACAGTAGGCGTGACATTTTATAGGCCTTTGGGACACAACGCTGAGGTATGCACCATGTCTGCAGTGCAGGAACAATAGCTCAGATCCTGCTTCCCAGACAGTCTCCCTAGAACTAGAAGATAAAGACCAAGAGCATTGTCCTAATGTGTCCCATTCAGGACGCATCCCTGAGAGTGAAAAACCTGACAGTACTGCAGCTGTGTGGCTCCTTGCCAATACAAAATGCTACCTATTATTTATGTAATCAGTGCTGGAGAATAAGCTTTGCATGTCAAATTTCTTGATTTAAAATATGTAATTCAACATGACAAGATCCTTTCATCTCCAGTATCAGGCTTCTACTTAGGACACACTACTGGACACCAACAACTACCCTGCTTCATAACATTATAACAGAGCATAACGTAAAGTTTTATCCATCCTACAAACAGCCCAGTATTGATTCATTCTGGTTGTATGTATGGTTGTCAACGCATGTCTAAAAAGGCACAAGTCTCTTCCAAACGGCCGTACTCGAAGGTTGAAGGAAAGCTGGTTGTCATAAATGGGAGAGATGCGATACTATTAATGGGACAACAGCGAACATTTTCAGACAGTCTTTCCTGGAAGCGTTCGTAGTATTGCACGTGGTTGTAGATCGAAAAAGTTGTGTAAAGAATAAAAGAGGGAGGTTCAGACTCTGGGCTTGCAGGGGGTGTCTAAAGCTGTTTGTCCAACAGTTTTGATGAAGCATACTAGCTGCTTAAAGGGGAACACCACCCAAATTAAGAATTCCAATGTTATTTCCATGGCCTACGAAAGTCAATCAATATTTGTTGACATGAGCTACTCTCTCTCAAAGCCAGAAACTAGAGAAGTAAGTCTCAAACTTGTAATGTCAAAGGGTATAAAGTCTGGAGCTGCTCCATGGACAGACAGAATAGGAGACTAATTTCGTGGACAGACTGTTTTTGAGCCTTATTCTATTGTAGTGTTCTCAGTGTTCGTGTTCTCATACATTCAGTACATTCCCATCAGTGCTCTCAGCGTCATCTGTAACAATCTCTCCCCATTCACTGACTGTGGAGGAGATCCAGACTTTATACCCTATGACAAATTTGACTTTTAGCGCCCTAGGTCTTGGATTTAGGATTGAGTTGTTCATGTTTAGTAATACTTTTGGGCTGTCATAGAACACAAGAAATAACATGAACTTATTTTGAAAATGTCTGTAGTTCCCCTTTCAGGGTGTTGATGTTGGGGTGGTGGATGAGCATGTTGTGATTCTCATGAGGGAGATATGTGAATTTGTGATTTGTGGTATTGGAATATCTAAAAAAAATCCATTTGATTTGACAATTACTGTATATATAGAATTACCAGCCTCAGCACAGGGAATGGAGAAACGGTGAGATGTTGCGTTCCAGTCCTAGACAGAGCAGGTACCATATCAGACTGATACAGTTAGTGAGGATGCTCTTGATGGTGCAGCAGTAGAAGTTCACCTGAATCTAAGGAGACAGATGGACTTTCTTCTTGACCAGGGTCAAGGTATGAGGCTCTATGAATGGTCCTCTGAGATGTAGATACCCAGAAACTTAAAGCTGGTGACTCACTCAACCTCCATCCTGTACATACAGTTGGGAGTATGCGTGCCAGCTTTGGTCATCCTGAAGTCCACAATAAGCTCTCTGGTCATTTTGGTGTTGAGAGCCAGGTTGCTGTAAGCTCACTGTGCTGCCAGATGCTGAACCTCCTCCCTGTAGGTTGACTCATCATTGTTGTTGATGAGGCCAACCATCGTGTTGAATGCAGACTTAATAATGGTATGGGTACAGTCGTGGATGAAGAGGGAGCAGAGGAGAGGATTCCTAGAACTGTGGGGTGCCAGTGTTCAGGGTGAGCTTTGAGGAGGTGTGGTTGTCTAGACTAACAAACTGGGATCTGTTAGTTAGGAAAACCAATGTCCAGTTGCAGAGAGCCCTGGTCGCTGAGTTTGATGATCAGTTTAGAGGCAGTGATGGTGTTGAACTGAACATGGAGGTATATACTGTATTTTTCACACTATAAGGTGCACCGGATTATGAGGCGCATTAAGCAAAACAAAACGGTCAGATAAGTCAAACTTTATTCAATTCATTTAATAACTCACTAATTTCAATAACAACATTTTTCAGTTGTAACACATGAAATACAAAACAATACCTCACTTTTCAGTTCATTCCTCTTCCACAAATCCATCAGTTAAACAGTTGGGCGATTTTAAGTGCGCCTTATAGTGCGAAAAATACGGTACAGTATGAACTCAGATATATACAGGATTCACTTTTTTTATATTCTTTTTTTCTCTTCTCTTCCCCCCCCCCCCCCTATCTCTTTTCTTTTTTTTTTTTTTTCTTTATTATCCTCACCTCCACCTCATCCCCCTCCCCTCCTTCCTTTTCTGTTCCCCTTGCTCGCCCCCCTTCTTTTCTTCCTCTTTTTATTTTCTTTTTGCTCTATCTCTCTTTCTTCCCTCCCTCCCCCCACCTCACCTTTTCCTTCTTTTCCCCCGCCTGTTGTTGGTATAATATAATAAAATTTTTTTTTTTTTTTTCTTTTATTTTTATAAATTCTCCTTTTATTTTTTTTTTTTTTTTTTTTTTTTTTTTTTTTTTTTTTTTATATATATAAAAAAATATTTTTTTTCTTATTATTATTTTTTTTTTTTTCTTTCTTTTTTTTTTTTTTTTTATTTCCACCCTTCCACCCCTCCTCCCCAAAAAAAACCTATTTTTTTTTTTTTTTTTTTTTTTTTTTTTTTTTTTTTTTTTTTTTTTTTCCAAAATTTTTATTTTTTTTTTACCCACGGGAACTTTTTTTTTTTGGGATTTTTTCATTCTGGATGCGAAGGGGTGAACAGCTCTGACTGCAGCTAGGAGGGACTGCTGACGAGGACCGGACCCCTATGAGAGCTCTGGGACCGTGAAGGGGTCCACGGCAGCACCGACTGCTAGTTGAGAGGAGTAAAGAACGATACCTGCTTTCACGTCAGTCTCCAAAAGTCTCTAATAACACAACACCAGAAAAAGTCACTAGATTTGTCGTTAGTCTCTTTTTTGAAAGACTCGCTGGAGGGGTCTGAAAACTCACTAGATATAGCGACTAAGTCGCTAAATTGGCAACACTGAGCCGCTGCTAGAAACCGCTGATATTAAGACGCTTCAGTGCGCATGTCACAAAATTGAGATGCATTGTGGGACATGTAGTTTAAGGACACAGTACTTCTGTAAAGCACTTCTGAATTGTATGATAAGCATAATATAGTCTTTGCAAGCTCTCGCGGGCCACATAAAATGAGGTGGCGGGCCGGCTTTGGCCCATGGCCCATTTGACATGCGTTGTTTACAGTCTCACCTATGAGAACTTCTGGTCGGTGGAGCCGGGTTGGTAGCCACTGATGTCGTGGTAATCTCCGGGAGGAGCTAGGATAATGTGTGTGGGGTTGGTCTCAGACAGCCCAAGTTAATTCATGGCTCCCTGTAACAACCTGGCACCGCCTTTTTACCCCTCTGCAACCCTTTCCCCATCCATCTCTCTGCCTGCTACACCTCCCTGGCACCTCACATCTCAGCTGACTCCCCACTCAGAACTCCTGTGGGTATGTGAAATGTTAAGTCTTCCTTTCAACTCTTGTTTTATGTCTTCCTTTCTCTAGCATCCTTTTCCCTGACTTTGATGACAAACATCCACCTCCCATCCATGATGTTCCTCCTGTCTACCTTCACCTCCCCACCCCCAGCAGACCTTCTGTGAGAGCCTGATAAATGCTCTCCAATATGCAGTCAACATAAATCTTCCCCCAAGTCGGCCACAAATATCTCAGCTATGCTGATTTATATGAGCTGCCTCCCCATCTGTCTCAAAGAGAGGCCGCTGTGGCGGTTGTAGGCTGCATGTAGATGGATAGATTTCATAATAGCAAGTCTCTTCAAAATAAGAGGGTCAGCTTCACAAGGTACCAGTAAAGAGAGAGAGATTATTGAGTGTGTGGCAGAGCAGCGCTGATAGAGAGAAAAGGGATTCACCTGTAAAAAAGGTCAGAGAGGCAGTAAACAGGCAAATGAGCATAGGATGGGAGCTGGGATGAGAGGTGAGCAGGCTGACATATGTGAACCACACACAACATCAAGAAAACTATCACCTCCCTTTGGAGGAGACTGTCCTCCCAAGAAATGACAGCATTTGTTGTTTGTTCAAATGCATATTTTAACTGGCCAGAATATGAACAGAATTTCAAGGGATACTGGGTGATTGATAGCTGGATAAATTACATCCAAATGTTGTGTTGTACTCTGATGAAAATAAAAAAGACTGAAAATTCAGCCTGAAAATGGTCAAATTAAACAATCAAGACAATGCATCTGCAGAGAAGTAAAGCAGAAGTGGTGAGTAGTAGCCTACCTTGTTCAAACTAATTTAGGAGGTCAGTTACAAAATCCAACACATTCTCTCTTGGCATCACTTTATTTTCAGTATCAAAACAACAATCAATCAATCCTTGGAACACTTAGGGATTAGATAGCAAGACCACTATTGTTATATTTAGGAAAGAAATACATGGTGTGGCTCAAAACTATGTACAGTGAAAATGATGCTGAAGAGTGGAAATGACACTGAGCACTGTGAACATGGGGCACGAACGAACAGCTGATTGTAATGTGATGTACGGGACACAAAAAGCAGTGTCCTGAAGGAAAGTCTTGTGTTTGTTGGACCTGCCTGTCCAGCGTGTCTCTTTTTCTCTTGAAACTACATCAGCACGCTCCCGGTGCACTTTCTCGGAGCATTTACTGTTGCCGCAGAAGGGTTTACATTATAGGAAACGTACCGCCCAGTTCGTTTTATATGTGCCTCGGGCACGTATAACAGTGATACTCATTACCTAGAGAGGTTGGAGAGAGATATACAATTATAAAACGTTATGCTTACATAAAAAACTGTGAGGCTAACATTAACAAATTAATGTTACAACACACCATTAACTATCACTTCTAGCTACTGAAGGTATAGCCTACTGAATGTATACATGCACCTTTTGCTTTTTAATGATTGTAACAGTGAATAAAGATCTAACTGGCTTTACAGGAGCAGTGTTGTTGATTTCATTGTTGGTCTTGATCGCCAGGTGATGGTGGCTCACTTTTAGGGTTTGCACACTTGGAAATTTTCACCCAACTAAAAGCAGAATGATTTAGATTGATATTAGATTAGTGGGTCTGAACCGGGCTGCAGTGCAGTGGTTAGCTCCATCACAGCAAGAGGGTCACAGGTTCGACTCCGGCTTGGGGCTCTTCTGTGTGGAGTTTGCATGTTGTCCCTGTTTTAGTGTGGGTTTTCTCCGGGTTCTACGGCTTCCTCCCACAGTCCAAAGACTGCAGGTTAATTGTTGACTCTAAATTGCCCATAGACGTGAATGTGAGTGTGAATGGTTGCCTGTCTCTATCTGCCCTGCGATGGACTGGTGACCTGTCCAGGGTGAACCCAGCCTTCGCCCAATGCCAGCTGGGATCGGCTCCAGCCCCCCCACGACCCCTAACGGGATAAGCAGTTGAAGATGGACGGATGGATCTCAGCCTTTTTTGGGCCAGCACCCCCCTATCTATTTTCTAGGTCCCTTACTGTCCCCATCAATTAAAGTCAAACTAGGCAGCGCTGGTCAAAGGTCAGTTCATGTTCTGTTACTGTAATACCTATTTCTCCTGTAAAATATTTTCAGAAATATCTTGTAGTGTACTATATAGCTGTAAAATCAGAAAGTTTGGTCCAACTGTTGGGCGGTGCTAGGTATTTCCTAAACTTATCTCAACATGGCTGCCAGGTCACAAACCTTTCCATTTTAGAGCTCAACAGTAACTACAAGATGTTTCTGAAAATATGTTATCTGAGAAATAGGCATTACAGTAACAGAATATTGATATATTATATTATATATATATTTGATCAGCGCTGCCTAGTTTGACCATTTGATTAGGCTAAGTGCTTACATACAAAGGATGGATGGAATAGCTCCAGTCTTAGTTGCTGCTGCTTTAATGCTTATTATTATTGTGTGTTATATCATTAAAAAAGCATGTACATTAATTGAATGACAAAAAACAGATTTGATTAAACTGGACAGTTGAAATATCATTGTCATTAAGAAGAAGAAGAAGAAGACAGTCCTTTATTAGTCCCACGAGGGGAAATTAAATTTTCTCACTCTGTTGTTAACTTATACACGGTACATGCAGACCCGAACATACACATGCACAAACATGCAACAATGGAGAGATGTCAGAGTGAGGGGGCTGCTCCTGACAAGCGCCCTGAGCAGTTGGGGGTATGGTGCCTTGCTCAGGGGCACCTCGGCAGTGCCCAAGAGGTAAACTGGCACCTCTCCAGCTACCAGTTCACACTCAGTTCTTGGTCCATGTCGGGACTTGAACCGGTGACCCTCTGGTTCCCAAGCCAACTCCCTACAGACTGAGCTACTGCCCCCTTAGTTTCTATTTGAGTGTTAAACAAATGAGTGAGCATCAAACACTGAAGTGAATATATGTGCACCTATTTAAACACAAAATTCAGGCAGCAGGTGGCAATTCAAAATATAAAAATATGATGGAATATAAAGCAGTAAGGCTGTCAGGCATTGTATATTTGTTTCATACATTTACTCTCCCTTAGATCAACTTATCTCATTTAATGTTATCCTTGCACACAAGTAGGCATAGTTAACTCTTCCCTCCACCTTTGTGTCTTTTGTTTGGGGAAGTAACCTCTGTAAGTGCCACCTATTCACCTCACCTTCATTTTTAAACCCCTAGATTTTAATAGTCCATGTATTTCAGCAACATTTCTGTTCATGTTTAAAACTTTCTCTGTGAAGTAAAAAAAAGTTGTGATTTTTTTCAGAATAAAGTAGTAATATTACAAGAATTAGGTCACTTCATTTGGGACTTTGACTGGATGAGACAAAGTTTAGAAAAACAGCTGTGTGCTGATCTTTATAAGACGTGGAATACTGGAAAAAGCTTTGTGGCTTATTGTACATTCAAATGTTAACTTCACCACCTCCTGTAAAGTGCAGCTCAAAGCTGCTTCACCAGGCTTTTCAGAGGCCCACACAGCGACACAGAGCTACAGGTCGGAGGGTCGCGCCGTGCCTCAGAAAACAATGAAAAGCTGCATGCAAGCGATTCAGAAAGAAACTTGTCTTTAGCAGTGAAAGCCTCATCAGACAAAAGCTCAGAAGATGGTGGTATAAGGTTTAATGAACAAATTGTGAAATGCGCATTCCAATGTAGGACTAAATAGGCATTAAAAAAACAGACACACACACAAACACCACCTCCATTGAGAACTGCTTTATTAGATAATGAAAGCTATAGGGAGTCACAACTAACTGTCACCTTAGCTTAAAATAAAACAACATATTGACAACCATACTGTGCATGAGCATTGTTTTTCCTGTGTATTGTCATTCAGGAGTTGTCAAGATAGATAGATAGATAGATACTTTATTGATCCCAAGTTGGGAAATTGTGGTGTTACAGCAGCAGGTTATCAGCACAATATACATGAGAGAATATACACATCTATGTACACACAAAAAAGAGAATATACACATCTGTACTAAGTGTGAAGTACACTCCTGATCAAAATCTTAAGACCAGTTAAAAAATTGCAAGAATTTACGTTTTGCACTGTTGTATCTTAAGAAGGTTCTAAGTAGAGTTTCAAAATGCAAAAAGAAGAAATGAGAGCAAGAGACTAAATGTTTTGAGCAGGCAATTTATTGAAAAGAACAATTTAACTAAAATAGGCTGTTCATCAGCTGATCAAAAGTTTAAGACCATAGCTCAAAAAAACCCCTAAAACAGAAAAATTAAAAATTAAAGTCTCAAAAACAGACTCAGTAATGAGTAGCTCCACCATTATTGTTGATCACTTCAAAAATTCGTGTTGGCATGCTTGATGCGAGTGTTTCCAAAAGGCTTGTAGGAATGTTGCTCCAAGTGGTGAAGATGGCTTCACGAAGGGCATCCACTGTCTGGAACTGATGTCCATTTTTGTAAACTTCCCTTGCCATCCATCCCCAAATGTTCTCAATTGGATTTAGATCAGGGGAACATGCAGGATGATCCAAAAGAGTGATGTTATTCTCCTGGAAAAAATCCTTTGTCAGACGGGCATTGTGAATTGCAGCATTGTCCTGCTGAAAAACCCAGTCATCAGCACACAGACGAGGGCCCTCAGTCATGAGGGATGCCGGCTGCAACATCTCCACGTCGCCAGCTGCTGTTTGACGCCCCTGCACAACCTGGAGCTCCATTGTTCCATTGAAGGAAAAAGCACCCCAGATCATGATGGCGCCCCCTCCGCTGTGCCGTGTTGAAAAAATCTCAGGTGGCATCTCCTTGTCATGCCAGTAGCGTTGGAAGCCATCAGGACCATCAAGGTTCAATTTTTTCTCATCAGAGAATAAAACTTTCTTCCAACTTTGAACGTCCCATGTTTGGTGCTCCCTTGCAAAGGCCAAACGGGCAATTTTGTGGCGTTGAAGGAGACGTGGCCTTTGAAGAGGTTTTTTGTTTTTGAAGCCGTTCCTTTGCAGATGCCGTCTGATGGTTATTGGGCTGCAGTCAGCACCAGTAATGGCCTTAATTTGGGATGAGGATCGTCCCGTTTCTTGACGGACAGCCATTCGGATCCTCCGGCTCAGTGCCGGTGAGATTTTTTTGGGTCTACCACTTGATTTTTTTGTTCCATAAACCTCAGGATCTTTTAAGAAATGCAAAATGACTGTCTTACTGCGTCCAACCTCAGCAGCGATGGCACGCTGTGAGAGGCCTTGTCTATGCAGCTCAACAATCCTGCCACGTTCGAAGGCAATGAGTTTTTTTGCTTTTCCCATCAAGAATAATAATAAATCACACTAAATATAAAAAAATATAGAAGAAATTAAGAATAACACTCTATATATACAGTCAGTAGTGCAGATGTTAATGTTAAATTGTGCAATGTTAGATGTCAGGGGGAGCAGAGAGCTCTCTGCCAGCCAGAGGTGGCAGATGTGTTGAACAGCTTGATAGCTGTTGGCAGGAAAGATTTCCTGTATCTGTCCTTGTGACAGCAGAGCTGAACCAGCCTGTTTGAGAAACTGCTCCGCTGTCGCTCCAGTACCGGGTGAAGTGGGTGGTCCGGATTGTCCAGAATAGACAACAGCTTGTTCATAGTTCTCCTTTCCACCACAGCCTCAAAAGTGTCCAAGATGTGGGGTGTCTGACGCTTGCATTGCTACCAGTGAGCCTTTCCCTCGCTTGATTTGAACTATTGATCCCAGAAATTTGTTTGTATTTCTCACTGTAACCAAGGGGGGAGGAGCTTAGCGAAGGGCCAGTTGGGGCTGATGAAGTGTTTGTGGAACTAACAGCCTGCTGCTGATGGAAACAGGGTTGGTGAGAGCAGCGAGAACCAAAACAATAAAGATGTGTATGGTAAATCCAAAACAATTAGCTAACCCACATAAGCAGTGCATGACAAATTGTAGTGATCTAGCTGGTATGATGGCAATATACAATCCAAAGATCACTTTCACGGTCTGTTATTGCTGTGAACTGCACACAGCTCGCGGTGAAAATAGGCAGGACCTCAAATCTCTGGAAGAAACACAGCCGACATGCAGCCGAGCTGCACCTGAACCTCGCTGCTCACACGGGCTGTGTGGCTGCTCGCACCTGTTAACCTGGGCGCCAGACTTTCTTCATTCAATATGATGCCAGTACTTTTTGTTCCAATTTTACCAATACCCATGACGTACGACCAAACCATATGAATGGTGATTTTTAGAAAACAAACAGATCATTACACTTAAAGGCAAATTACATGACACAAGTAAATGTTTTCATTCAGTTTATTCATTTACAAATAGCGTTAACCACAAATATATAGTAGCCTAATTTATTTTACATTATACAGTTTATATTTTAGCCCTATATTTCTAGACACTATATTGTGTCTTAGATTCTCATTTAGTATTTTGCATGATTTTCCCTTTTTTATCGCCTGCATGTAGGAGGGAGCCTGAGATCCAGGATTTTCCTTGCAAAGACTTGGATTTATGGGTATCTCCTTGTTTTTGTTCCGCCTCCTTGTAACTTGCAGGGTGCATTGTTTTTAAATGTTTTAAAAGGTTACTCATGTTGCTGCTGTCATTCGTCACAAATAGTGCATCTGTCCATTTGTTTTTATCTACGGGGAAAAATAGTCCCACACGACTCTACGATTCCTTTCTGCCATCCTGTCATCTGCCGACACTCAGCTCGCTCCCAGCAGACCTCCTGCAGTAGACTCACTCCCATGTGTGATGGTGAAGTGTATGATTCTGCGTGCTATGTTTGATCTCACGAAGGTTTCCAGTAATGTGACACGGGCCAGCTCAGGGCTGCTTTGGCACATACATTACATTGAAAACCTTTGGACATGAAGCAGCCACCCACGTTTTGTTTTAAAAATATTATCGATATTTTTAGAAATGAATCGATACCAAATGAGTAGCTTGAATCAATACCAGTGTATCAATACCACAGTATCGAGCTGCCCATCCCTAGGAACTGCCATGGATGATAATTCTTTGTGGGGTCATCACTACAAGTGACAGCTTTCATATAGTTATATGACCCATTATCAATATTAACATTTTAATTGGAACAGCTGCATGCCATTAGCCAGAGAGAGGGACTCATCATTTTGAATTTTTAGCTTAGAACAAAGAAAGACCCGCCTATTTTAAACTGACATATGGTGTAGCTCTGAAAAATGACTGACAATTCATCTGTGCCTTTTTAGTCCTCCGAACACTCAGAGTGCGTTACACCACATGCCAACATTCACCCATTCACACACATTCATACACTGATGACAGAGGCCTCTATGCAAGGTGCCAACCTGCCCATCAGGATCTAATCCAAATATTGATTCACACACTCACAGTTTGGGGCTCGGTGTCTAGCCCATGGACGCTGACATGCGGACCAGAGGAGAAGGGGATCGAACAACCGATCTTCCAATTAGTGGACAAACCACTCAACCACTTGAGCCACAGTTGCAGCCGTTTAACAGTCACTTAAAGTGGAGATAAGCATCCCTTTGTCCTTATCCTGGGCTGCAGCAGATGAACACTGGAAAACACTGAAAGGCCATCTCTGTGTTATCAGAGCTTCCGCAAGGCCAGGTTGGACCAGGGCTGGTTCATGTTACGGTAGAGATAGATGAAATGGAGAGAGGAAGAGCAGGAAAAGAGGAGGGGATAGGAAGGCAAGAAAATTAGAAGACAAACTATTAATTCTTTTGTTAAAAGAGTCAGGATCAGTTTTACATTTGCCTTCAATTTCCCCTTGAGGGATGGATTAGTTTGGACTGAAAAAATTGTAACAGGATAACTTGATATGAGGAGTGAACTTTCAAAATAAAACAGGAAACACACCAAAACAAAAACCCAAGACCATGACATGTTCTGTTAACTGAAACATGAATTCCAGTTTGACTGTCTACACTGAAGTTGCATTACGACAATTCAGATCAGAAGCAGAGGATTCTGGGACTACAGCTACAGCTTGAATTTTTTTTTTCTTGTCGTTGACCTTGACAGTATATCGGCCTGAGGTTAGCCCTTCACAATATTATCATATTCACTCTTTTGTCTTACGTCTCTCTCCCCTGATTCAGCTCTGGACTGAACCCATTCAAATGAATAGAGGGGTGAAATGTGCATGCTGACACCTTTTCTGTACAAGAATATTTATGAATCATTCCAATCTCATCATTCAGACAACACAAATGAGACTTTGTCCTCATTTGTGAGATGTCTGTAAACAGGTAATTGAGAAGTTGACAAAAGCTAAAATGTGTGTTTGCCTCCTGTGGCCTTCATATAGACCTTAAGGTCTCAGTGTGTCCTAAGCTTGAGCTCCTCCTTCATGAACACACACAGGTAAAGGGCAGTGGGAGGCCTCAAGGCCCAGACACACCTAGCCCACATTAAAGAGCTAGCGGTGGTGAAGGCCGACTGTTGCGTCGTTTCACGTTGCCTTGTCTCGAGAGCGAAGATGAGATGAGGTGACTCTCCACACCAGCAGGTCGCGCTAGTCTGTATTCATCATTCACAAAGGGAAAATGTAAGACTGAAGACTTGTTGTTATGATATGCATGTAACACGAAGCAGTGTCTGTCGTCCATTTTCACACAACTCTCACCACTTTTTTTTTCACACAGCAAAGTTGCGAAAATATCTGTGTTAAAATGATCAGAGGAGATGAAAAATAAAAATGAGAGGAGTTTCTGTGTGTGCTTTCTTGACTTGCTAAATAGCCAATCAGAGTGATTTTTCTCACCAACGGGAATGTCGGCGCTGTCGACATTCCCGTTCCCGTTGGTGACGCTGAAAAGCCTCCTACACGGGCAGACTAGAGCCAACGGTGCAGGACAAACTAACAGATGCTCACCAACTGCCCAAACTGGCCAACGGTGTAAGGGATAGGAGGTCTGAGTTTTGTTTTGATGTTTTGCATGTCTGTGTTGTCACTTCCTGTTTTATTTTGTAGTCTAACTTCCTTTCTCATTTCAGGTCACTTCACTTCCGGTTTGCATGCTCCCCCGCCCGCACCTTTGAGCACCTCCTTCTGACCCAGTTTGTAACACCATTCACCTGGTTTGGATTGTCGTCTCCCTGCCCTGATTGTGTCCACCTGTGCATCGTTAATCACTCCCCTCACTAGTATTTAATTTGTGATTCTCTCTCCTTCTGTGCCAGTTCGTATTTGTTTCTCGCGTTCAATCGTTCCAGCATTCTATCTTCTAGTGTTTTTGACTACCCATGTTTTGACTTCCCTGCCAGTGTTTTTTGGACTCCGATTAGCCTGCCGTTTTTTGATACTGTTACCGATATTCTGTCTTACGTGTACCGAACTTCTGATCTGATTAAAGACCCTGTTTTTGCCTACTCCCGTTGTAATGAATCCTGCTTTTGAGTCCAGTTCTGTCTGTAACACATCCGTCACAAATGGCCTGTGACGTGACATGTTCTGAAGCGGTGGTTCTCAACCTTTTTCATGGCAAGGACCCCTAAAATGGTACATATGAGGTCATGGACCCCCATCTATCTATCTATCTATCTATCTATCTATCTATCTATCTATCGATCTCTCTATCTATCTATCTACTGCCAAAAGGACACATGTGAAGTGTAAACCAATCCAGAGTTATTAATAAAAACAAAACAAAACCTAGCACTGAACACACTGAACTACTTGGGGCCAGAAAGTCAAAAGTGCAAAATAAAAAAAATATTTATTTTTAATGAATGTCAAAATATTGTTTAAGTAAATTGCCACCCACATGTTTATGAAGTTTTAATATTAAAGACTGAATTTAATAAACAATATCATGGTAATTTTTCTTCTTTTGTTTTTCCTGTAAAGTTGGTCAAATGTCACTTATACCCATCTGGTTCTCAGCCCTATTATTTTTCTCAATTTAAAAAAATGTAGTAAAGGTTGAAAGCAGAGGATTATTTTCACTCAACTTCATGATTACTGGTGACCACTGATCTTTCCCCTCAACAAAACATACTGCATACAGTAAATACATATCTAATTATATTATATATATATATTAATATAATTAAATGCTTAAATAATTAATAAATCAATTATTATGTAATTAAATACTTAACTGTCACCATAAATAAATAAGTCACAAATTAAATGAGACATCAAATACTTATATACCATTACCTAGCAATGAACCCAATGAACTAGACCTGCCTGGGAGGAGATACTCAGCCAGGTAGGCTGCTCCAAAAATACCTGAGGGCTGAGCACCAAAGCAGCAGAAAAAAAAGAAACCAACAATGGTAAGCTAGTTATTTTTATTTATTTTTTACAATTTTCATAGTATTTATTTATAGAATTTCTTATGTATTTATACAGATCACTTTGGCCCTTAAAACCCTCCATATCCTCTTGGCTCCACCATCAGGCCAAAGTTTATGGAAATACGACAGAACTACGTGAGTTTCATGATTTTGGTAAGGACCGTGTCATTTTTGTCAATAAAACCAACAGCCATAGCAATGAAAATAATGAACTACATCCAGCTTGACTAATTCACTTGCTGTTCTTGATTAAAGTTATTGTGCATGTGCTTTCGTTTCCCTTGTTTTTCAACATGAACTAAGAATTTTCACAGAAACATCATAGCAAAGATCCTGAGATCTAAAATGGGGAACCATCTTTCCATCATTGTTTGCAGCAGATAAAGAACAGCACAGTGTGCACGTCTCATTGTACATATTTAGAAACCAGCAGTCATGTCCTGACAAAAGCCGCAGTGAAATTGTTTATAGAAGGTTCTCATGAATGAAATGCTTTTGTGATATAAAAAAGATCGTGTGTGTGTGTGTGTGTGTGTGTGTGCCGTGTGTGTGTACATGTACATGTGAATGCATTTGCCTGTGTGTGTGTTCTTGCATGTACATATGAATGCACTTGCCTGTGTGTGTGCGTGTGTATGTGTGCGTGCGTGTGTTCTTGCGTGTACATGTACATGTGAATGCACTTGCCTGTGTGTGAGTTTGTGTGAGTGTGTGTGTGTGTGTGTGTGTGTGTGTGTGTGTGTGTGTGTGTGTGTGTATGTGTGCGCAGTTAGGCATGCTGGCATGCCTTTGTGTATTCATGCACATGAGTTTACACAGCTGTCAGATACTGGGCAACAGCGCAGACATGTATTGTTTGTGCTGCCGTACTTGCCTTTGGCAAAGAAAGATGCTGTGATATGAAGCCAATTGTGCAGTTAGATTACTGCACCAAGCTGCAAGAAAAGAGTTCCTTTAACATCCACAGCATCATTATGGATTTGGCTGCTGAATGCAAACAAATTGCTTCTTGAAGTGTGGACACATTATAAACTATGGCCGTCCCCTTAGATAAAAAGGACTACAAAACAAAAGACGTTAACCACAAACCATGATGGTGTAATCAATCCTGGGGTCTAATTTTAGAGGATATGCTCAGAGATTTTTATTTGAACAAAGACATTTCTCAGTGGATTTGGCTTGAGCCACAGACAAAGCTTGACGGTCTCTTGAGACGGGTGGATAGAGGAATGATGGAGCAGAAGAAGAAGTGAGAAGAGAGCTCAAGGCCAGAGGAGACAGGCTACGAGAGAAAGAGGACATTTTTCATATAATCTGCAGCGAAAGCAAAGGGAAACCAGTGATACCACAACACCTGAAATGTCACAGATTCCCAATAAGACACACATTAGGGCAGCTCTAGAGACCAGGGAACATTTATTTGTTGAATTAGGACTGAATTATAGATCTACTTCCACTGTACACACAGGCAACATTTTGTAAGGGTTTTGGCCCAGGATGCCCCTTGGATAACTACTAGCAGTACACACACACACACACACACACACACACACACACACACACACACACACACACACACACACATACACACACACACAAAATAGCTGCAGCTAGCCAGTGACAGATAAACAGAAAAGAAGTGCATGCATCAGTATGCTTCATACAAAGTGAAACCTTCACTCAGCAGAATTTTTTTTTTGATTCATCCTCCCAGGAGCATGGAGGTGCTCAGTAAATATCATGTTAATGTGTGCATTACATTTGACATTTTTTGGGTGACCTAGGGATGTCACATTAAGAGATTCAGAGGAAATATCGCAGTTTCATGGTTTTCACAATTGTCAAATGTTGGAACATAGAGTATATGAAGCGTTGGACCCACCAAGACACTTTTTTGGGTGGATATAAGACTGGAAAGTCAATTCTCTCTGACATTTTGTACGTGTTCAGGACAGCCCCTTCTCAGTTTTTGCTGCTGCAGCAACTACTGGCTCTCTTAACCCTCGTATAGGCTTCAAATTTACTATACACCTCTTGTCCTCCCGGGTCAAATTGACCCAAAGACCATACGAGGGTTAAAGCCTTTTACAATGGCTGGACTGTCAGAACATGTCACTGTCACCAGCTGTCTGCACTTACCTCTAACTATTTAACACCTTGTGCTCTATTTAAACAATCTATAGTGCACGGTATAAAGTGCATGGTGTAAATGCATTTAGCAGAGGTATCCAGCTCCACTTTGGTAGTGAAATGGTATATAATCTTTGCACAGAGTAGGGTGCAAGGGGAACGGCATTGTATTAATCATAGGTGTGTTTGGGGCACAACATGAATTAAACCAATCACAGCATCATCTCCCATTCAAGAAGTTTGTGTGAAAATTGAAAGTATGATATATGTGGTCCTTACCTCCATCTCATCAGCACCATTTGGCTGAATATGAGCAACTGTACCAATGATGACCCCCCCCCCCCCAACTCAATGTACAGTATAATAAGAAATATTAAATATGACAAACGTATTGATAAATAATGAAAACCTTATTGCTTGCCGATGCAACCCACAAGGGGCTCGAACCATAAGGGCTGAGCTGGGTGTGAGTGGGAGCCGGGTGGACAGCTTGCAGCCGGGCGCTGTCAGAGAGGTGAAGCATAATGAGACATCAACCTGAAAATGACGCTGTTTAGGGGGAGAAGGCCTGCAAACTCTGAAGTTGCCTACGACTACACTGGCACACTCAGAGGGATGAGGGGAGCAGATGATGACAGACAGAGGCGTATGTCCACTCTGTACTTGTGGACTCATCATGACACATTTTGTTAGAAAAAAACATGTGGGGGAAGACTGTGTGACAGAGGAAATGTGCTGCTTATGACATGAGTCCACGTCCGCCGCGGGGTGGCTTTGTAGTTGGAGGTGATCTTTCTGGTCACGGCGGTCAGGTCAATGACTGGAGGAGCACTGAAAGCATGCTGCAGGTTGAGCAATACAGAATGCCTGAAAGCCTTACATCATTATATTCTATTATATTCTGAATTGTCTCCCGCCGACTGAATTTAGTGTTTTCCTTAACGTAAATAAAAAGATTGTTATAGCGCTGTAGTTAACTGAGGAGGAGGAGTGCTGCAGCATCCCTGTGTGTGTAACAAGCAGAGTGTATGTGAACCTGCTTATGTATCTTACTATCTGAATAATGCATCCTTTAAAAAGCATGAAAATTCAGCACCAGATTTTAGACCAATGGAGCAATTACTTTCTGTTGCCTCAAGATAGCAATGTGCCAACAAGGCACCTGACCATAGCTCATTTTAAGACCAACATGCTCATGGGCACACAGATGGGCACAAGTTCATCGGTTATTTACACAACATGGGCGCTTTGTGTCAAAATGACAAGCGTGTCAGTCAAAAACGAGTAATGACAGTTGCGTTGTGCTGTGTGGTGAAGATAGGGCACTTAAAAAATCTATGCTGGTACACCGTAAAGATGGGACCGCCCCTGGAGACCGGAGTGGTCTATGATCATCATGGGCAACACTAAATCAGTTAAATAAATATCCTGGACAAGATACTGAATGAGTAACGGTATCAGACAACATCAGGTGTCTGTGACCAACAGACGAACACAGCATCTACCGGGAAGAGCTCAAAAGCCATTGACCAGGAGTGAGTGCACATCCTGACACCAGACACCATCTTTGAACAGAGACAGAGGTTACCATCTCCACCCACGACCATCTGACAACGAGGGTCTGTCAGGTTCATGGCAAAATATATATGTACTTCGTAAACAGCAGCTAAAATTTGCCCATATGATTAAGACTAAATCTGGCCCGTTCTTTGGTCTTCTGAGAATCTCAGATAAGAAAAATAATTCCTGTCAAGACCACCAAGCACATTCAGATGAAGAGGAAGAAAACCAGTGGGAATCTGTTTCTAGCCTCGACATTCTCTACTACACACCTCCCTCTGACGCATTAACCAGCTAATTAACAGCCAGTGCTGTCTAATTGATGTGACTTTGCTCTGACTTCCCTGGGAGGGGAGTCGGCTTTGTGAAGGGGAGGCTTTACACAGAGGTGACTGACTCCAATGTTTCCAGCCTCTGGATGTGAAACACGGCATACTGAGCTGAAAAATGACAGCACTGAGGGTCACGAGTAGAGTTTGACAAACTGATTATGACAGATTTGGTCTGAAGACTTAAGTAGTAAGGATAAAGTCTCTCAATACCTGCATCTGTCAGGTTCCACTGACTACTGATACTGATTCTGATACCTGAACTGGTATCGGCAAATCCCAGTGTGTTCAAAACACACACACATATATACAGTACAAACACACACACATAGACAGTATATAGTAGTCGATAAATGATATAACGTGATATCAGATGGTGCATAAACTTGCATTCTTGCTGATAACCCGATCCAGCATTTTAGGCTGTATCGTTTCTGATACTGGATACTGAAGCTCAAAGTGCTTAACAATAAAGACATTACATGCACTTGAGTGCTTCACATAAAAATGAACACAAAAACATTAACATGGAAAATATAAACAGAAAAAAAGGATTATAAAAGACAAAATTAGTGACCTAAACAATCCACTAAACAGCAAACTGTGGGTTTCACACAAATAGAAAAGGGAAAAGCAGACAAGTGGAGGGTTGACGGAGCAAAAGAAATTGGAGAGTAATGGTGGAGAGGGTAGACAGCATGTGGAGGAAAACAGTAACTGTCAACAGTCACACGAGCATAACAGGCATAGATAACAGTAAGTAAGGAACTCACTGACCAGCTGTGCAGAATCCAAACCCCTCCTCCCTCCTTCCCAGTAAATTTACTACTTGCTATTACTACTGAGCCCGCTTCCTGTCTGCTACATGGGGCAGCAGGGTCTATTGATGCCAATGTCAGTCAGTCAGTGCATTCACTTGTCCAGCACACTGGTCCACAAAATGATAACCACCATTAGAGCCATACAGTTTGCTGGCTTGCTAGCCTTTGGGAAAGTGGTTTTTGGAGACATAAGGAAAGTATAAGACAAAAGTTCATGGATGTTCAAAATGGAAATAGTGATGTGAAGAAAAGGTCAGGAAGGTCACCAGAATGATTAGGAGTCATGTTCCTATGGCTGTGGATGTCCACGGAAAATGTCATGTTAATATAGCCAGAAGTTGTAGCGATATCCTGCTCCAAATCAAAGCTGGACAGATAGACAGATACTTACCCACTACCCCAACCAGATGGTACAAACTCAAAGATTTAAGAGTTAAAAACTTTATTAAACTCTGATTTTCTGAGAGAAAGTGGAAAATTTACAACAAAAAATTTACAAGAGAAATCATTTCAAACACATCACATGTTTTACACACAGATATTACAGAGAGTTTGTGTTGGACAAATATTTGATAGACCAACACTAGCATATTGTTTATTGGTCAAATGTATTTCCATTCTAATTTACTGCGAACCCTGACCCTTCAAACAAGAGACCATCACATGGTCTACAAGAGCATAATACAGGCATTTAGTTCGAGGGAAACGCATCACCAGGCTGTATTACAGAGGCTGCAAAAACAGCTGTTCAATTAGACGACAAAGATAAATACAAAAATTATGTTATGATATTGGTAGAAGTACATATATGTAAAAAATAATATTATTTATTGCATGTATGAGAGTCTGGGGTGGGGTGTGTGTAGACTTGTCTCTGAGCTACAGTGGATTTTCCATCAAGAGCCAGAGGAGCTGGATTAAGGACCAGAGTAGATTAGTGTGGGAAATCGGGTTGGATGGCGGCGTCACAGATGACCAGCCAGTCATGTAGCAAAACAAGGTCAAGTATAGCTTTCAATTAAAAACAAATACTACTAAACTCATACTGAGGTGTTTGTACTCATTAAAGGTGTGAACAAACAGTTCGATGTGATAAATCTGTATACATACTATGATTCCTGTCAAACTGAAATATAGCAAATACACTCAGCACAAGAGAAAGATCCATAAGATGAGAGGCAGGCGAGAGGCAGGCGTTCAGTAGAGACCAGATAAGAGCACATCATCAGACGGAGTGATGGGCAGACAGACAGGGATACAGAAACAGATGAGATGGTGTGTGAGAGACACACTGAATTCAAAGCCTCAATGACTGTTGCCCTCTAAACAGCATCTTAATCTGAACTAACCTGATATATCCTGATCAATAGACTGAACTGCCTCTATACAACATTTTTGTCATCCACTCAATCTGACTCATGTGATTGGGAAGGTGGTGCCAGGGACCAACTCTACTGGTAGTACCCTTTGTGTATTCATGTACAGTGTTATGTGAGTGTTATAGTTGCCTAAGCATGATTAATAAATTTATAACCATAGTTTATTTGCCATAACAACAGTGTTAACCTCCCTTTACCATACTGTTCCCATGTACAGATACTGTACTGTAAAAAGCGAGAACATACAGTTATTTTACAGCTGTGCCTGGATGTCAGGATGTTGTAAGGCCTGTTATGAGGCTGAGTCAGTTGTCTTTCAAAAAAAAAAATTGTTGCAGTCAGGGCTCATTTTTATTTGTGGCGCTCATGTCGGTCTGGTCAAGACATTATCAGGCTCATATTATGTGAGCTGAGTCTATTATCTATCACATTATTCAGTTCCTTCTTTAGGAGGGGGGTTTGTCCAAACCATAGACTGTAGGTTACATAAGAAGTAAACGTAATCACAGTGATGCCACTGATCGGTTTGTAGACTAGCGTTTTAAAGCCTCAAGTTCTGAATTTTGGCCATTGCCATCTTGGTTTTTGGCCATTACTGTCTTGTTTTTTTGCAACCAGATGTGACACGGGACGGTAGAGCTAAGAACAACTGGATGCTGGAAAAGACATTTTTAGGCGCTTAATGATACAATTTACTTTCATAAACTAAAAATAAATATATAAATAAATATATATATAAATAAATACTAAAAATAAAAGGGTTAAAAATTAAAGACGAAAACAGACAAAACCAGGAAACGTTTTGGGAGCGACCTGTCAGTCCCAAGGTAGCCACATCCTAAAGCATACCCTGCTTTATGGTCTGTTTGACTATCAGTGAGACCATAATTTACCAAATGGACCTCATGCTGCGACTGAGACCATAAACTTGTGTTTACAATGTTTACTGAGGTAATAAAAAAGTGAGAGAAAGTAGAGTATTTTTTTCATAGACCTCTATACAATCAGACTTCTTTTTGCAACCAGAGGAGTCGCCCCGGCTGACCGAATGCAGGTTTAAGGCACTTACGCATTGACTTCACTTGTCTGCCCTGCAGACATCATTTAGATCAACATGAACATATTGATTTAAGAGTAATAAGATTCACAAGTCCCCATTTTTAATACTGCCTACAAAGCTCCACATGGCTGCTTTTTTCCAACTAGGGGTAACAGCTCTCAGTGAGCACAACAATAGACCTATTTGAATCATGAAACAAATCAGATCATGTGCAGTGATTCAGATTTTTGGGGAGCTTGGTTACTAACAGGCACACAGCAAAACAAACCCTACATCTTTCTGCATATTGTTGAAATGAACTGAATGAACACGTTATTTCCTCAGGGAGCTGGCAGTGTTTGGAGTGCATTAAGGATGGGTGAGTGGAGGCTGTCACTGGTGCCTTTGTGTGGAAATGGTTCAGATGTCTTTTCCTTTTAAGACATCTTTTCCAAGATGTATTTGTGTGGTTTCAGCTTTTTTCTTGAGCTGCAGTCCATTTCACATGGCTGTTTGTTCTTCTGATACAGTTCCTTGTCTCCTTTATGTGGCACACTTGGTTTAGCCTGGTGGGTTTTTTCATGCTCTCTGGCAGGGATAGTCACTGTCTTTGGGGCCATCCTAGTGAATTGTAGGTCAGACAAAACAGGACTGGGCCACTTCTGTTACAAAGCCCCACTGGGCAAGGCCCAGCACCATCAGATGGCTCGACAGTCAGTTTCTATCGCAGTGCTCGGTGGGGCCAGATGGACACACTGCAAAAAGATTGCAAGCCTAACAAATTATCTTATTTTTACTCAGATTCATTTAAGGTGTATTAAGTAAATTAAATTGTATTAAATGAAATTACCACAGGTTATCTGCAGGAGTTCATAGGCTTCACCTTCCCAACATTTTGAGTATTTAATGTGGGTTTGCTCCCTGGTCATTAAATCATCTGACGGAAAGATAAAAATCAATCACTGCATTTGGTCATTGTAAGATTTCAGTATTATTTGCCTTTTGTCATTATATGATAATTACCAAAATCTCCTCAGCTTGAAAGATTTGTAAACATGAATGACTTCTTGGGCTACAAACACACAGTTCCCCGGTGCTGCTTTAAGGCATGTTTCATATTTAGAGACTTATTTCCTTGTCTCGTTAAGATGTGTCAAAACAAGTCATATTGGCATAAACTAAGTGAAAGCTATTGAAATATACCACCAGTGCAGCATGATTTTATAAGTAAATACATCTAAGAGAAAGGTTAAGTCATTTTCATTTTTTGCAGTGCAGCGATGGTCTGCACATTTCCTCTCTTCCCCCTTGGGGTTCACTGAAGGCCGCCCTGGAAGCAGCGTCTTCTCCCTACGAACTTTTGCAGCATCTGCGTCTGGACGTCATGAACAGAGGCATCAGTGAGCCAACAGTCCCTTAGGCTTTGGGGAGGCTGAGGGTCATTCATCCTGCCCTGCAATGCTCAGAGCTTCTGCTCTTCTTTGTCACAAGCGACCACCCCCTCCCTATCTTCTTCCCCCTCCCGCCACTTCTTGGAGCGCTTCCAGCCTCCAGGCAAGGAGCCTGTGATGAGAGAAGGAAAGGAGTGGGGGAGGAGGATGAGGGGGTTGGATGGATGGCCTGGCTCTGATCCAGACGTTAGCACTGGAGGAGGAGTATGGCTGTGTTTGTTTCTTAGCCAGTGTTCAGAGAGACAGAGGCACTGTGAATGGAGGGAAAGTCAATGGAGGTCAGTCAGTGCTGAGGATGGACACGACTCTACGGCAGACAGCAGGAATCCAGGCAACGCCGTGTTCACGTCTGATTACTATTAATATTATTAGTCCATGTTGTTGCTACAACTTACTACATGTGGTATAGATATTTTCTTTTCTTTAAACGTACATTATGCATCTAGTAGCTTGACTCATGCAATTATATCATCTGCTCAAATTATAGGAACTGGACAATTATTTATTTATTGATATGCTGGACATATTTTTGGCTTTACTTTTTATGTATATATTATTTTATTTTATCTGTATTAATACTGTTTTTTGTTAAATCTATCCTTCTTGTTTTTGCACTATCCACTTTGCTGCTGTAACGTGTGAATTTATCCACTGTGGGACCAATAAAGGAATATCTTATCTTATCTGAACTTTCATGGTTTTATTTTCACATATTAATAATAATAATAATAATAATAATAATAATAATAATAATAATAATAACTTAATTTATAAAGCATTTTTTAAAAACAAGTTACAAAGTGCTGTACATGAAAACAGAACAAAGCAATCAAAAGACATGAGGCAACAAGACAAAGCAAGTATTATTATTATAGGGGCAATTACGAATATGAATACAAAAACAATAAAAGTAATTTAAAAGACAGACAATAAAAAATACCAAAGTGAACAAATATAAAAGCACTGGAATCAGGAATTAAAAGTTTGTAAAAGTGTGTTTTGAGGATTGATTTAAGATGGTCTCACAAGCAGAGCGTTCCAAAGTCTGGAGGCACTAACAGCAAATCACACAATCACCTTTAGTTTTTAGCCATGACTTTGGAATGGATAACAGGTTTTTCACTGAGGCTCTCAGGCAGTTGAAATTTTAACATAGCCTTTGTAAAGACGATTGAATAGGTGTAATATGGTCACACTTCTTGGAGGAGGTTAGGAGCCGAGCTGCAGCATTTTGAATGATTTGGAGGTGATGGAGTTTTGGGGGTGAAGCTTTTGGTAGCGACGTGTACAGAGATTTGCAATAGTCAAGATGTGATGAGATAAAAGCGTGAACACGTTTATACACATTTATAATGTGATATTTATCACTTGTGGAAACATAACTTGTTTTCACATTTGGAATGTAATCTAAAGATGGATTTCTCATCTGCCTGGCAATAGAATGGTAAAAGTACACATACTTTTATTTATACTACTAACTATTATTTGGTCAAGATGGTTAATTTATAAAAACAGCAACACTGACTATTAGTGAAACAAGATGATCACCTATCACCACCTGACACTACACTGCATTGTTTGAACAATTCACCATTCCTGTGGTGACACTGAACTGCAACAGTAATTGTCATACAATGCAAATGTACATTACAGCAGGATACCACAGGAGACAGAGCTGGATGTTACTAATTTAATTTTGAAAATCTGGCTGAACATGCAAACAACACATTTTGTCCTGAGAACTTTGGAGACATCATGACAGCACCATTTACCAGCCTGCCCCTCTTGTAGAGCACTAAAAAGCTAAGACATGCAGCATTATAGCACTACTGACAATGTGCAGTAAAGGCACAAGCAGTTCTTATTAAGAGGAGTTCACATTTTGTTTTCTCAAGGCTGTATTTCATTATGTCATGCATCTCTTTTCACTCAAATTCATATTACGCTATGTGAGAATATCAAGGTATTTGCATTGTTTCATGAAAGAAGCAGAAGTGGGCAGATCCAGATCTCTGAATGACCATCACTACAGAAGATGAGAAGCAGAACACAAAAAAAAAATAAAATAAATTGTAGCATTTCTGTTGGTGCATGAGAAACAACAACAACAACAACAAAATCTCCACGGTTTTAAAAAGGAGAATACATGATGGCAAAATGGCTGAGCCACATCGCTCTCATTTTCTTGTTTTATTCACTCTGTCTGCCTCTGCTGGAGAGCTCCACCTACGTACTGCAGAGACAAATGAAAAGAAGAGAGGCTCCTCTAGATGATTGCCCCCCCATCCCCCTTACGGCAAACACACAAAGCCCCACAACATACACAGAATGCCCATGTCTGCATGAAGTCTGGGAAGCTGAACTGGCAGAGAATGAAGGCACTGCAGCAGTTCTATGTGCACTCTTTACAAAGACACTCCCAGGGTCACACTCCACTAAGAAATATCAAAACCAGAGCCGCCAACACAGAAATAATAAATGCCTGTTTGTAGCAGTGCTACAGCCATTTTCAAACCACAAATATTTGTACTGTCTCAGTTTTTCCTTGTCATGCAAAACCTGGCATACCGGTGAAATATCCAGCCCAGTCACCAGGGGAACGTGTTGGCATTGTACGTTTCTGAAAACCATGTATACACTGAATGTCAACTTTTTTCTTTCTTGCATTCAGAATGACGTAGTATAATCAGCGACATGCAAAACAAAGCAATGGATGCACTATATCAAACTGCCGTTACCACATAAAGTTACGTGGTAACATACACACACAGGACTTTGACCCATGAGACCCTCGACAACTTTGAGGTACATGAAATTTATTTGGACCTGCAGTTTAAAATGGCTCCTCTGTTAGAGAAGATGCATTGGCTGCTCCTGTGAATGTTGGTGTTTCTTGCTAATGCTTAAATTGTAATACAATCCAAAAAGTCCTGATTTACAAGAATTAAAAATTAGACCAAATTGATAATTATTATGACTTTAGTGACTTACAGTGTAATTATGAAAACCCAAGACCTGCGAATGATCAGGTCTCATAGCAACTGTGGAAACCTGCTCAGTCGGCTGCGTCATGTTGCCAGACAGAGTTACACTACTAGCAGCGACTGGCACTAATTATGCACCCCTATGTGTTACTGTTTTTATGTCAGAACTGATTTTTTTGGATTACAGACACAGACATAGGTAACAGCTTAAACAAACGTGAAATCTCCATTTATTTTGAAAATACAGTATGCTCACTGAATAAGGCAGCACAAGATGAGTGTGTTCAAACGGTGGCAGATGTCTGACATGCAGCTAATTTATGGAACCCTGGGTTATTATGCCAACAAACAGGCTGACATTTGCCTCTGTGCCTTATGATGGTGGTGGCACTGATCAAGGCCACATTCTGGCACCAGTCCCTTTCCTGTGGCACTGCCACTGCCTTGCTCATTTGTGTTGTTAGCAGCTGAATCCCCCTCCCGCCCCCACACACCAGAAACCACAAGATAGATGCCGACATCGTGTATTTCACACTCCATTGAATTGAACATCCCCTCTTTGAAATCTGCTAGCTCAATCTTATCTTAACAAGACAGGGATCCAGATAGGGTTAGACATTTTCAAGAAATATATATATATATACACACACACACACACACACACTTGGTGAAAAAACATCCAAAACTAATTTTAACAGTACATACTCCAAATAACGTAACCTGTGGCAGACTTGTTAGCCTATGCGAACACAGCCTCCCTCTTTCATTCCTTCAACCGCCCTCTTGAAAAGGTTGGTATTGCAATATTTGTGCATATCTAAAAACCTGTTGATATTTAAGTCTTTCATAATTTTTAAAAGTAGGCCCTCTGACCAGAAATGTGAGCTTTTCTTTTGGGCCTGCATCTCGGCAAATTGTCTGCTACTTTGCTTGTGTACAATGTACAGAGCTGGCCGTAAACAGGCAAGAGGTTCAAACTGTGCTAAAAACCACAACTGAGATGCAAATTCTGAATGTGCTGTATATATATATATATATATATATATATATATATATATATATGCAAAGAATGCTTCTAAAATTTTTATTTGTATATACTCCTGTATATCTGTTTATATTTGTATATCCTTTGTATATTTGTCTGTATTTTTAACATATATTTTATGGACACGGGTGTTTTTAAATGTGCTGCTGTAATGACAAAATTTCAGCCCTATGTTGGGGCGTATGGGTTGGGTTGGTTAGGTTTAGGCTTGAGAAATGAGATTGGTTGGGATTAGGGTGAGAATGCAAGCCAATAGGAGGCAGAGGAGGTAGGGTCTGGATCACAATGATGGCATAGCATCAGCGGAGTTTTTTGATTATTAATTTCATTATACCTGAATGATCCCCCAGTCAAAACCATTTTCTATTTTCTACCGCTACTATCACACTCACCCTTATCTCCCCTTATTTAACATGGAAGCTTCCATGTGAATGCTCTGAGTGTACTCATAAATCCAGTAGCCTACATATTACACATAAGTTTCTGCAAAGGCTTCTCTGTGCCAAACTGAAAACTTTTGAGACTTGAGATTTCTTGGCCTAAACTGCAGGACTATTTTCTAACACAGCTATATTTTACAGGGAGAACAAAGTGTACTCACTGATCTCTCGGGCAAATGGACTCAAGCGCAGAGAGACAAAAGGAAACCCCAGCCTATGAAAAAGAGGCCTGAAAATGAGCATGCAGGCTGGCTTAGCAGCAAGTTACATGCATCGCTCTCAGGGTCGACACAGCTTGGCTTATCATAAAAGGCTTCCTCTGAGACATCCTTTTGCAGGATATCAAAGACCTTCTGTGGTGGAGATCCAACTTGAGAGAGATCAAATGGAAATAAAGAACCTTCACCTTCCTTCAGTCCTTCAGTATTTGGCATAGACAGTCTGGATGATGAATACTACAGTAAACCATTGGCAAAAAAAGGCTTTTTTTTCCCATGAAAGGTGAGGATAGATTGGGAAAGTAGTTTCTCTTTTGTTATTTTTTCCACTAAAGGCTGCAAGGCCTCACATATAGCCCCTGCATTTTTGTGCAAAGCCGTACAACATCCATTCCTGTCTTCACAAACATTTGTTTTTTGGGTTTGTGGGGTACTCTGTTCATGCAGCATACAATATTCCATTGTCAGTTACATTTGAAGGGAAATTTATATCACAAATGCATTTCTAATTAAAGTCTGCATAAGTCCAGTTAGAAATGAGGGTTCAAAATGGGTTCTCCCTGAAAGGCTGAGGTTCTACCAAGGACCACTTGCTTCTGAAAAACCTTTTTTGAGGAAAGGGGATAAATCACTCCCTACTACGTACAGTATATAGTGCTGTCTGGATGTATTGTGAGAATTATTATACCCTATATAGTGGACTCAAAATATCCCACAATGTATCATGAAAAGTAGTGGACAATGCTTACTAACAATACTAACGCTAATACACTGCACTGAAAAAAAGGCCGACAGAGGAGAGGAAATAGAGCCGCACGATTGAGACAAATCCATGAGCTGTGGCATGAAAGTAATGTATTTGATGTGAGCAGAGCAGCACATCACAACACAAACAGTCACAATGTACTTTGTATTTAGTCATTTAGGAAAATATGCTTATTGCCTCCACATTCACAACAACCCTTAATTCTTACCTTTCACAATAAAAGCCCTAGACATATATGCTGCATCACTACTTAACCCGGGTGAGCTTAAAGTCACTCAGCATTTTGGTAAGAGACAACTCAACAAAATAGCTTGCAAATATATTTATTACACACAGAAACACTTTACATGTCAGTATTTCAAGACCATGACCAATGTCCATGTTCACTTCAACACTGGTGCTCTGTAATGCAGAAAAAGTAAATGTTGTTAGATCATCAAACTGAAAATTAAAACATATAAAGAGCTTTAATTCACACTTCCAAATATATGACCACTCACACGCAAACACACACATTAATATGATATTGGGGGAAAGCAGCAGAGACATGGCATGCTAGGAGCCATGTGGGGAGTGTGTATGGACTCCACAGTCTAACCAGACAAGGGCCGAAGCAGCATATGGTGAGAATCTGTGGCAACTCCATTCCGGACTCTCTGCGGAGCGCTGCCATTTTTCTGTCTCTTCCCTTTCATTTAATTTTCCTCTGTCTGATGTGGACTGAGCAGCAGACCATATGCATTGAGACACACACAGGAGACAGGAAATGTACATACACACACACACTGACATACAGTTAACACGTAAAAGCTCAAAGTATACACAGTGAAACACACATTGGTTCGACTGAATTAACATGCAGCTGAAGACATACCACACTTGGATACAGATACTGTCATTTACCATTTGTAGACCTACACACACATACAGAGCAGAGCTATTAACTTTAGCCTGCTGTGCTGAGCCACAGCAGGCGGCCTCGCTGCAAGGAGTGGAGGAGGATACAAATGACAGTGTGCATTGAACACTCATCAATCTGCTATTGCTAAGAAAGCCTGGCACTGGAGGAGGTGAGGCTACTTATGAGGACCCTCCAGACATGTGGGCTACCAATAGAAGCAAGTATCCACACACAAACAGCCACCCACAGACAGGGGACGTCTGATACCACAGGACAGCTTGTTGTAGGCCTTGCTGTGGGCGGAGGAGAGAAAAGTGTGATGTGGCAATCAACACTTATCCCAGAATTATAGTTATAATTAGTTTTGCATATTGCAAATGACTCATCTCATCAAAACAAATTTACATGGGCTCTTCAGAATGTCTTCTAACACTGGCAGCATCAACAGCAAGGCAGCTGACACGCATCATAACTCTGCAACCATGAAGAACCCACAAAGCAGCCCTCATACATAATTCCATACTATGATTAAGTAGCAACGTCCTCCCCGAAATCCCCTCACAGCATGAGCAGGATGAGAGGTTTTCCTACACTGACATCTGAATCATTTTCTTCCCATAGCACTTAACATGAATTATGCTTGCTTAACTTAACGGCTGAGTCATCAGGAGAGTCCTTTAAAAACAGGGAACTTCCTACAATATTTCTGACCAGTCTTAGCAGAGCTAATGAGCTTGATTGGGAACATTTCGATCTACCTGTTTTCACGTTCAATATCAATTTGTGCATAAAGAGGAGCTGACTGTAATTTGTTGTAAAAGTTTTACTGCTTTGTTGAGGTGAAAAGGTGGCAAACAAACACCTAGTGCATTTTGATGTCAAGCTATCTGCTTTTGACTTTACTGAGCCACAAAGCATTCATATCATGCCCACTCACATGACACTGTTGGCCTAAGCATGTGACAAGTGGAAACTAAGTTTCCTGTGAACACTGAGGTTTATTTTGAAAAGACATAATGCATCCCAGACACATCCAAAACTACTGCTAGAGGGGTAGTTTGAAGCGTTTCTGTTCATAGAAAAGCAAAAATGTTGTCATAAATATTGTAAACAATGAGAATAAGTCTTGGGGCGGGAATCTGTTATCCATATATCAGCTGGCTACACTGGAAACACCAAAATATTGTCTGTTGCCCCCAGAGGCAAATGACCAGTGGCCGAAGTGATGTGGGATCGGTTCGAAGGAAAAACCGAAGGAAAACAGACACCTGTTCTAGTCTGTTTTCCTAAAAACAAGGTGGAGATATAGATTAAATAGTGATTTAAAGGAAAAAAAAAAACTCTTTGCAGCCAAGTTCACTGTTATTATTATTATTATTATTATTATTATTATTATTATTTAAACAGAAAAAGAAAATCATTTGCAAGATGCACAACAACACAGACACCTTCACATTCAGGCCATCCTCTAATTACACTGATCATTTATCTTTCTTTGACATATTGAACTGTGCCCTGGGGACACGGGGGGAATGGGGGACTGGACTGGTTTGGGACAACTAGGAATCAGAAGACCTGATCCCCAGTAAACCTCCTGATGGTAAGCTGCTCCTCATACCCAGATGAACAGACCCCTCCTGTACGGGTGGGAAGGTGGTCTGGGCCCGGATGTGGTCTAAATCAGGTGAGAGCAAAGGAAGGAGAGAGAGATTAAAAAATGTAGAAAAGAGAAAAAAAAGGATCAAACAAGCAAATGAATAAAAACATTTTAAATAATTAAATAAGATGAATAAATACATCAAATTCTGACCTGACCCAGCTGTCCAAACCCATCAAAGATCCACCCATGTGCCCCTGGCTTTAGAGCCCAACTGGTGCCCAGATGCCCTCTTGGAGCATTGAAGCTGAGTAATTTATGTATTTGAATTTCTTTGTTTATTATTTATATTTCATCTCTCTTTTTCCAACTTCCTTTAGTTAAGTCTGTGCCCCATTCTATCACTACCCTCTATATCTTTTATAACAAAAAACCCTCTGCCAGCACAGGCAAACAATCTCACACACACACACACACACACACACACACACACACACACACACACACACACACACACACACACACACACACTTCACTTTGAGTCTAGTTCTCCAGATTATTATCATGTGCTGTGTTTTATGTTTTATGTTTGTCATTGCACTACAAAAAATATTCATTTTAATTAATAATAAAAATCATTTTGTTCACATCTGCTTGAATATTTGCATAAAAATTAGTAACTGTAATGTCAAATTGTAATCCCTTACTTGACTCGTTATTGAAAAAGTAATCATATTAATGTAACAAGTCATTAAGTAATGTGTTACTGCCCAAGTACATAAATGTATAAAATATATAATGCTACAGCAAAAACCAAACTACATTTTTCAGCAATTTTCTGTGCACATTACTTTGCTTAACATACAGCTAATAAAACAGCTCATACAGCCATAAGATTTACAGACAGTTTAGGATACTTAGGATTTAGGATAATAGCCCACAAGTTAGCATGTCTCTCCGTTTAAGGGGAAACATCTTTATCTTGAAATATGTCTGTTTTACATTTTCAGTGATTTTTCCAAAATGTACTTTCAGTCATATACACTGCAGGATTTTGTTTTTTTGCCATTAGCATGTGTGTTTTACAGCACTATGTGTGTGCTGTACTCGAGTTGTTAAGTGTGTCGCCTCACAGGGACCTGACTGGCATTTAGGCAGAATATTCCCACAAGCCAATGTGTAATTAATTAGCCTGCTGTTCACTGCCACAGCATCCCACCACCAGCACCTCCACCTCCACCCCTGCTTCCTGCCCACCCCCACTCTCATAAGTTAAAATGGGGATAATCAGTTCTACTGGGACCTCTTCATAGCCACCAACAACCCCCCTCCTCTCCGAACACACACACATACACCACCCCATCATTAGCATCTCCTCCCTCTGCCTTTAAAACTGCTAACTGCCGCTGCATGTTATGACAGTTTCGCCCCACACCTCTTCTCATCAATGACATCCCCATCTGGACACCAAGAACAACAACATTAAGCTGACTTCTCACATATTCCCGCTGGAACATCAAACACAGAGACGCATCGGTCTGACTGAGACACCGATTGTGTTAGGACATGCGTAGGGTCATTAGGGTTCAGATTAAACTAGTTCAAAGTGAATAGCTTGATGTCGTCTCTGGAGGCATGGAACTCTGGGTAGAGAGGATGGAGCGTTGCAGGGGCCGAGCTCCCCCGCCTTTCTCAATAACCATATCATGTAACACAGTACAGGGTAGCCTGGGAGTGGGCTCTTTTTTCTCAAGGTGATGTCAGAGGATTGCTGGCACACATCCCAGTTGCCTGAGAAGGAACTAGTCCCTGGTCTTGCAGGTAGGGGTTCTGATCTGGGCTTGTTTGGCAGGGCAGCTTAAACTGTATGAGCACTGAGACTAGAGGATAAAGGCCAAATCTTTTTGCACAACCTGACAGCTCTATGCTCCTGCACCACAGGGGAGTGATGTACACTCAACGTAGCTGCTGGGTCACAGGGCGTCTATAGTCATGTGCTATTACTATTTGACATGTCAGTTAAATGGGGCTGCATGGTGGTGCAAGGCTGTAAGGTTCGAATCCGGCTTGGGGCTCTTCATGTTCTCTCCGTGTAAGCGTGGGTTTTCTCCGGGTACTCCGGCTTCCTCCCACTGTCCAAAGATATGCAAGGTTTAGGTTTAGGTTAATTGAATTGATGACTCTAAATTGCCCGTAGGTGTGGATGTGAGCGTGAATGGTTGTCTGTCTATACGCTGTCTGTCTCTATGTGCCCTGCGATGGACTGGTGACCTGTCCAGGGTGAACCCTGTACCCTTTGCCCAATGCCAGCTGGGATCGGCTCCAGCCCCCCCGCGACCCCTAATGGGATAAGCGGTTGATGATGGATGGATGGATGTCAGTTAAATGCTATTTGTATGGAGTCAACAGAAATTAGGAGATGCTTGGGAGCAAGATACCCATTCTGTACTAAACAGATTTTGATATTTCTTGTGTATAAGTGAAAACTGGCCCGTTGTTGGCACTAAACTAAAGGTAAGGCAAATAAAACCATTCAAAATCATCATGTATGGACCAGCAACCTAGTGCCCATCCTTAGGACTTAAAGGGAACATATGATAATTTTCAGCTATTTTTCTGTCTGAATATACAAATATTCAACTTCTCTCTGAAATGTTCTATTTTAGTATCTGTCTTTTTAAGCCTTCCATCCAAAAAAGCCCAGTCTACTCTGATTGACTCGCAAGGAAACTGTGGTGCACCTCTGCAAAGGTAGTTCAAGCTATGGGTGGAGATGCTCAGATATTCTAATGAGCCTGCATGTGTCATAGTCATTATCTGAACAGCTAATTTAATCATGTTTTCTGATGTAGACAGCCCACAAAAAAGCTGACTGGGTTATTTCACAGTTAGGGTTGGTAGGCGCTCCGGACACCCAGATGTATGTGCACCAGCAGTGAAAAAGTGAGTTTTCTATATGTCATCTTTAAGTTCCTGTTGGACCAGTTTGACAGACACAATGTCCATCTAATGCCAGCATTCAGTGTCAGTACAGGAATCAAAACAAAAAATAAGGGTGTGGAGGTTGGGGTGGTGGATGGGTATATAGTGCATATTTAATGCATGGGACTGGAGTTCACGTCACATCACAGTCCAACGTAATGTTCACTTTTTGTAAACCATAAACTCAAACAAAGGCTTTAGTCACCTTACCTCAACCATAACTTAACCATGCTTGATTTCCCACGCATAGAATTGGTCCCTAATCTATACAATTCTGTAGGTTCCATGTGCAGGCCTCAAATATAGACACCATCGCAACGGCCCAGCAGAGGATGTACTTACTGATCCAGTTCTATAATTATGCAGAGTATGTAATGAAATTATGTAATGCATTCCAGCTACATAATGTGTGGATTTTGTGTGCGTGAGAAATGCTTGAACGTATACTAGTTCAAACTAGTTGTTCTATTGTTGTCTGTCTGATTGCTTCTTGTAATTCGTTGTGTGTTCTGTGTGTAATCATTTTGTTTAATTTTATTATGATTGAAAATGAGGGCATGCCCTCAATGATTCCTTGAGATTTACATAAAGGTTGAATGAATGAAAAAGGTCCCTCGGCCCATCTCTTTGTACAGCCCGCTCTCACTCCCAAGTCGTCAAGTACGGCAGCTTGGTCAGTGGCCCCACATTTCAAACTACGATGCTCTGTGTAGCTGGGAGTAAAGGCAGGAGACAAGGAGGAAGTTTGGTGACTTAGTATAAAGAGTGACAATGACCACACATGGAGGAAGTCGGGGTGGATCACAACCCAAAATTATATATAACGATTTTTACCATTTGGTGTCGCACTTGAATCAGCAGCCTCTCCACAAAAACTAAAATGAGAACCGCTGGCCCACCTTAAGTGAGTCTGGGCCGTTGCTGTTGCTGGCTTCAGGGTTAACCTATTCACTTTTTCTTTTTGCTAGCCACTTCACTTTAATCAGCAGGTGGCAATCAAGACACGGGAACATGGCTCTCTCGAGTCTTGAGCAAGGGGCAACCTCTGTGGCTGAAAATGAGGCTCCTGATCCAACTCTTTACTGGAATTATTCAGGGTCCCTTTGGAATCACATTCATGCAAAGTATGACATGAAATTATGTAGCGTGTACAAACTAAATATGTTGATATTGCTGCGGAAATTCTCAGATGTACTGTGTACTAGATTAGCAAAAATTTCTGAGTATGAGACATGAGCTTTCTGGGACTCAACCTCCCCAAAATGCACTGCAGATCTTTAGACTGTCCAATAATTAACTGTTGGATACAATAATTATGGCGAGTGACATTAAGGTACAGTAAAGAGCTCACATATAAAGTATAATGTGTTGTAAAAAACATATTTAGCAATACAATATTTGAGATTTAATTATAAATAAATAAGACTGATAATTGAATGGAAGAGGTAATGTTGATTTACATATGTGAGACACAACTTTCATTCAACAGTAGCTCAAACTGGTAACGTTGTGATCGATTCAGTCATGTGATGCAGAGATGTATATGCTTGAGTATTCTTCAGTGTGAACAGATCTGGTTTGATCCCCCTGACATGTGAACAATACAGTGGCACCACACTTGGATGTGATGCAGGGCCTGCTCTTTGATGGAAATACTGTATGGGCCCCCTCAGGCCGCTGGCCCCTTTGTTCTGTCTATATTCCCAACACTGCACATTACTGTTGAGACTGGAAGATGAGATAATGTATACATGAGCTGTTCTTTTCATGGACTCTTGATATACACAGTGGGGCTGATATGTTGATATGCAAGTTAATAAATCCACTGTAGGGGAGTAATATTCAGACATATGGGTTCCTGTCTTTTGTTCACATGTTATCCGTAATGAGTTTTACTCAGCTTAGATATTATAGACTGGACTCACCACTGAGCTAAAGACAGGAAGCACATGTCAGACACACAGAATAACAATGTAACAGGGTGATTGCTTTTTATCTTGGATCCATGGTCAGCCTCTTTAAGCCTTTTTGGGACTCATACCAGGTCAGACCGAGTAACACTTCCAACACAACATATGAATGAGCGAAGAGCATTGCAAAAATGAAAAAAATCTTTTAGGCACAAATAAAATAATACATTTAATAAACCATAAACATTGTTAATGAGGAAGTTGTAATGGATTCTTCTCTGTTTTTTTTTGTTTATTCCAATAGGTAACCAAGAGAAGACAAGCATGTAACAGACACCTCTGTCTGAATGACAAAATACCGTCACTTTAACCTGTTTACGAAGCCAGGAATGCTTGGTGTCCATGTCTGAAAAGGGCTTTAGCCAATAGATATACCATCCACTACAACCGTGTATGTGAGGTTGAGAATCAGGAAAGTCTTGATATATTATAATATATAATATTGATTATACACCACGTTGATGATGGCATATGAAATATGATGTACTGGAAGTATGTAATGAAAGTAATGTAAATGGACTTGCAGTTACAAAGTGACTCTATATGTCAGCATTCGCCCATTCACACACACATTCATACACTGATGGCAGAGGCTGCCATGCAAGGTGCCAATCTGCCCGTCTGGATCTAATCGAAATATTCATTCACACACCGATGGCACAGGGGATCGCTGACCTCCCGATTGGTGGACAACCTGCTTTACCTCACAGCCGCCCAAAGTAATACATTTTACTGTTTACTGCCACTGCTGGTAAGGAACCAAGAAAAGCAGGGTGTTTTTAGCCTGACCAGCATGCATTTCTGAGGTTATCCGATAGGGTTTAAAAGGGCTGCATTCATATCTGTAGTTTTTTAGGCCCATAGTGCACCCACCATGTAATCCTACACCTAGAGTTAAAAATGAAAATCCCAAAAACTCACATGATGATAGCAAGCCATCTATTCAGTTTAAGCAAAGCCACACTCACTTAACTGTCTGCACAAACATTGCCTGTTTTACACACTATTTACCTACACCAAACAGATGGACACCTCCACAGACAGAGCAAATAGGTCCTTCCACGTCCCCGAACTCCATTTCCTGTTGAACTCTGTATTACCTGCCCTGGCTGCAGGCCAGCGCTGAGGCCCTTGTATCGCTTTGCCTCACTTCTGCCCCAGTCAAGACGCAGCTGAGACACAGAAGGTTTCTGTTCCTCCAGGAAAGTCGTCCTGGTTTCAGAGCCATGCTCCCCCTCATCTTTTCCAGAAAATGAGGAGTGTAAAACTCCACACCTGGCAAACCTACGAAGGCCAACAAGAAGAAAAACAAGGAGAAAAGTGGACCCAGAATGCTATTTGTTCATGCGATGCAGGTAGACTGTGTGGCTGCAGAACAGCATGTCTGGCACTGTGGAGCACCACAAGGGATTGTCCTGTTCTATCTTTAAATTTTATGCACCTCAGTCTTTCAATACAATTCAGTCACCCACTTTGAGCTTCATTTTTAGCATAGGTGACAGAGATTACGTCCATATACAGTCTGTGGTCTTGAAGAGTTATAGCATTTATTTATTGACAAATAGCCTGAACTGTACTCATAAAACTGCTACATTCACAACTATTGAATACTGGCGCACCGGATTATAAGGCGCACTATCAATAAATAGCAATACCGCTGTCTTTTTTCATATATAAGGCGCACCGGATTATAAAACGCACTGGATTGTAAGCGAAACAAAACGGTCAGATAAGTCGAACTTGATTCTATTAATTTAATAACTCAATAACTTCAGTAACTCAAGATTTTTCAGTTGGAACACAAAAAATACAAAACAATACACTTACTTTCAGTTTTTTTTAGTTCATTCCTCGTCCACAAATCCATCAAATCCTTCATCATCAGTGTCTGAGTTAAACAGTTGGGCGACTTCGGCATCAAGCAGCCCAAATCCGTCATATCCGAGTCGGTCTCGTTGCTGTTACTTAGCTGTTCAGTGATGACTCCTGCCTTCGTGATCCATTGGCAGATAGTGGAGTAACTCGCCCACCGTTGCCTCCCTGTCTCTTCTGTCATCCAACAGCTTAACTTTGAACGACCTGTTGACACCAATATCTAGCGGTTGGAGTTCTTCAGTTAATCCACCCGGAATGACGCAAGGTCCGAATTAGTTTTCTTCACTTTCGTTTTGACAGTGTCGGTGAGATGGGCACGCATGGAGTCGCAGATCAATAGGGACGGAGCATTGCGGTCAAAGCTGTTCGGTCTCCTGATTTCTCCTGTCGCTGATTTCAAGTGCTACCGCTGCTGCCTTGAGTCGAATAGGAACTGTAGAGACGCTTCTACCTGCTGCTCTCTGCTCAATAACCCACTGTTCTTTGTTCCCTCAGAAACTCTGTTTGGTTTTCTTTACTTGGTGCAGGTCATCTTCTTGCTTCCTCCACTTCGTACCATTGATTCATTAATATCAAATCAATCAAAATCAACCCCCTTTCTCTCATACTATACCTTTACTCCATCTCATTTTGACTCCTTATACACACATGATAATGTTATGTTGCCTATCTGTTGAAGCACAGTAACAGTATATATTACTCTGCGAGGTGCCTGACTACTGTTACCGTAATGCTCCTACAATCCACCCAGTGGTGCAGCTTTGAAGCTAACCAAACTCATAATAAACATTTTGACAGTGGTGCCCTGTACCACATAAAATTGGTTTGAGGAGGTCAGTAAGCACAACCAAAATCCATAGCACCGTATTATAAGGCGCACTGTCAACTTTGGAGAAAATTTAAGGATTTTAAGTGCTTACTCCCTCTCTCTCTCTCTCTCTCTCTCTCTCTCTCTCTCTCTCTCTCTCTTTCTCTTGTGAACATTCCAGGTCTCTGGGCGTGCAGTAGACTGGCTGGCAGAAACCCATCTCATCACCCCAAATACCACATGAACTTTCTAGTAAATATTCACAATGTAGGCCCGCCCCCCCACCCCAGCTGAAATTTGATCATGTTGCTGGGCTCTTAAATTGTCCATATGTCAACCATGTTGTCATATTGCTTATTACTAATGCAATACATGTTAGATTGAGCGACGTGATGCTTGTTAGAGGTTGCTGATGTAGGCTACTTTTTAATTTACCAGAATGTGTCATAATGACAAAAGCTGTTCAGCCAGTTTGCTTACAGTCGTACTAATGTAAGCTTGTACATTAGACCAGAGTGGTAAAACTGAAAATCGATCCAACCGTAACTCACCTTTAAACATCTTTCAATTATCTAATTATAACTGCATTATAATTTACAGTACACTTGCATTTAATTTGCACTATTTGCTCTATGTCCATCTCACTAGGATTTACACGCTGCACAGCATTACCCATACAACTTGTCCTACGTGTTTTAAGTTATTGTGAAGTATTGTATTGTTGTTTTTGTTCATTATCTTTTTTGCTCTAAGCTGCTGTAATGGTATACTTTTCCACTGGGATTTATACAGTAGGCTACGCTCTCTCTCTGTAGTGGAGAATGCAACCGATGTGTGTAATTTAACATGACTTCTACCTCATTACTGACCATTCTAAATGATTTGTCACCTGTGGCTGACAGTATTGTTCTCCTGCTGTGCTAAGAGCTGCACATATAACATATAAAAGGAAGTACAGATGGTCTGCCTTCAGTGTCTCACTTAACATTCCCCTTCATTTACTGACCTTGAGTCACCCAACATTAGCGACATGAAATAGTGCAGGGCCTTGAGGTTGAAAATACTCCAAATTGCAGTCTTTGAGAAGCGACCCCCTGTGAATGCCGACGGGGCATCAGGGGTCTAAATGTGTATGTGCACTTATGTTCTTGTGTGCTTGTTTAGTCCCTCCCCCCACGGGCTTAGCTGCAATTCTCAACCAGAGGCTTTTTAAGAGCATGACAGCCCCAGCAGGCGAGATGAAAGTAGTGATTTTATTCCTCCCTCCATAATTCTAGCCTTTTTTGTCCACTACATGTCATTACAGGGAGCTGCTAGTTATTTGTGTCCTGTGGCCGGATACATGTGCACAGAGGGAACCAATTTCTTTGAGAGGCGTATCAGGACAAAGAGGGCGACTGATTTCAGATCAGTGAGCCTGCAGGCGAGGGGCCGTCTGCAAGTAATGTTACTGCAAGCAGCACTCCTCGCTAACGATGACTGTTCACAATCACAAACTATTCAATTTTCTCCCCTCATTCCAAAAAAGACAGTATTCATACTATCTCTGCCTCTATGATGGTGTAAACCTGTTGAAATCCAAGTCTTTTTTAAATGTTTAAAAATAGGTGTGTTTCTCTTTCCGACCAGAAATGCTGGCTTTGGAAACTGCGGTAACCCTAAACCCTAATTGAGATCCATATTCTGAATGCGGTGTATACATGTAAAAAACAATGCTCCTGAAACCTGATTAAAAAACAAAACAACAACAATCTAATAATTACAGTACTGGCAGCAGGAGGTATTTGAGATTAAACCCATAGACTGCATATTGACGTATCCACCGTAATGTCACCCTTTGGACCAGTCCTGAGTTAGACCTTTTAGCCATCTTGGTTTTTGGGAGCCAGAGGTGACCATATTTGGACAAGAGGGTGGAGCCGGGGTCATTAAAAGCTAATATTAGCGCTAGCTAGATAACTTGGTTAGCAAGATGCATCTATAATTCCCTTTAACAGTCAGATCAATTTGGATGCTAATTTTTGCTCATGAAAATCATGCTTAAAACAAAATGAAGCCTACCCTGAGCCAACTTACCGGTAAAACAATGAATAGTTAAGTTTGATTTCTTTAAAATTAATGCTATACATCACATTTTTAGGTGACCAATAGTAATATTAACATAATAACTTGCATGAACTGAAATCACACCGTAAAACCAGAAAACAGACACTCAAAATCAAGTTCAAGGCTTTTTGTGGCATGCTTTATCAAAAGAGAAATCACAGCAGTTCATTACTAGATAAAAGCCTTGGCTTTCAGAATATGAAACTCTTATCACCAAATTCAGATGATTCATACAATTCTGAAGGCATGATGACGAGCCTGCGTGCTGATCCTACTTAGCGCCACGCCCCCTTTCTTCCGCTACTTCGAGGACAGTGAGTTTCCATCTGATTTCAAATAAAGTATTGACTTAGAATAGAATATTAAACTCTGCCAAATTCAGATGATAACTAAAACTTTGAAGATTATAAAGGATGCTGCTAAGTGGAGAATGGAGCAAATTAATGGCAGTGGCTGCTGACCGTTAAAAAGATTGCAACTTTAAGGCACTTGAGCATTGGCTTCACTTTTTTTCGCCCCTTGATTATAACACAGTGCTGTAAACATGACAAAAGCGACTCTTCATACAGATGCAAATTAACTAGAATTGTAGTCTCTCAACACATCCTGTGGAGCCTCACAGTTCCTCTTACTTAAGCAGGGTTGCTGTAAAAGAAATAAACAGATTTCCTATATTTTTAGAGGAGAGGGGAGTACCAAGCCAGCCTGGTAGATTAAGAAGAGAAGCAGGTCAAAAACCGGCAGCCAGCTGCCCATCGATCCGACAGTGGAGCTGAGAAAAAGGCCTCTCCTGGGTTCACTGTATGTTAATGGGATTTGATAATTGCAAACTGGTTATGGAATTTGCATGATAAAAGTATATTATTTACTAAAGTGGGTTCTGCACTATTATTATTATTATTTTATGTATATATATAAGTGACCCAGGACATTCATTTTGTTCTTCTGGCCATAGGTTAGACTATAGGTCATTATTAAGAGGGATCCCTCCTCATTTGCTCTTCCTGAGGTTTCTTCCATTTTTCCCCTGATAAAAGGTTTTTCCTCAACCATTGCAAAGGTCATAAAGGACAGAGGGTGTCCTATACTGAACGATTATAACGTCCCCTGAGGCAAATTTGTGATTTTAGACTATATCAACAGAACTGGCTAGGTTGTTTTAAACTGTATGATATAAACATTGACCAGCAGAGTGGACAGTTTCATTAGAAACATTTTGTCAGTCATAGCCACACTACTGCTAACCTTCAGACATAGTGAGATCCTAGTGAACCCTAACCCTAACTGTAAGAAGCAGGCAGAAATAGAACAATATAAATACTGTATGTCTGTTAGTGAGCAACAGTGAACTTGAGCGAGAAGCACAGCAGCTGGAGAGACAGGGTGAGGTGAGATGAAGGGGTGCTGGGTTAGTTATCAAAGTTTCTTTTCTCCACATTGATGGACATGTTTTATATACTCATTCCAGAGGAAAGAAACAAGGCCAAAGACTTATTGTCTGAAAGTGAGTCCAAGGTGCAGAACGTCTTGTTCTCAATTGCTTTCATCATTGAGAGAAGAAAGTGAAATCTTAACGAGTTCCTTGTTTCTGATGATCAATAACGTAGGCGACATCCATCTTTATGAGCCAGATTTCAAAATGAAACATTTACCCAAGCTAAGCCTACCTTTTTTTCTAAGAATAGAAATTACAACACATATGTTTTACATTACTATATATACTGTGTGTGTGTGTGTGTGTGTGTAACACTAATGCTCAGTGTGGACCTGACAGTGAGTCATTTCCATATTTCTATTCCATGGTACATGACATGTATATTTATGTATTTATTTATACTCACGATTGGTAAGGTTGAAACGTCTGCATTCCTTGGTACAGTCCATTTTGGTTCACTTTGTTGGTTTTCCTGTCTGTTGTCAGCAGCATTATGGAAAAACTACAGGCTAGCTCTAGAAGATTTCCATATCACAGAGAAGACACATTGTTTTTCTCATATGGAAACTGTCTTGACAGGGCTCTTCTAGTTTTTAATGCATTAAGTCTTCTGGTGGAAGAACAATACAGATGGTTTACTGAGGTAAAAGTAACAATACCACAATGAAAAATAAACTTCCATTCACAATTGTACTTACTACTTCATTTAAAGGAACAGTATGTGTTTTCTTTAGTGCATAACCACCTTAAAATAATCTTTTTTTTGTTACCTTAGAATGACCCATTTATATCTACATACATGTTTCTACAGTAGCCGTACAGGAGACGTTTCAGTTGCTTACAGTCTCCAACCTCACCGCTAGATGCCAACAAATCCTACACACGTTTTAGGATCAAAGTAAAAGTACTAGTTATGCAAAAAGGCACCTTTAAGATTGCTAAATTATGGACCCCCAAAGTCCAGAAACCTTTTTGTTTTTCATCTTGTGCAGACAAGATAAAAGTGTGTGTGCACAATTTACTATCCTGTGCAGAAACATACTTTTGTTTCCTTTTTTTCTCTCAGGATTTCAGGCTGTGAGACATTGAGGGGTTCACACTCTATATGATGGACTACATGAACTTCTGCATAGACAATATTGTTTTGGTTACACTGATTACACCATATGGTGTCCAGCACACCAGGCAGCAACAGGCTGGCAGCAACCAGGATGGCCATATGACAAATCATATTTTATTTGTCTATATCTATATTGAACGGGCTGCACGGTGGTGCAGTGGTTAGCGCTGTTGCCTCACAGCAAGAGGGTCGCAGGTTCGAATCCGGCTTGGGACTCTTCTGTGTGGAGTTTGCATGTTCTCCCCGTGTAAGCGTGGGTTTTCTCCGGGTACTTTGGCTTCCTCCCACAGTCCAAAGACGTGCAGTTTAGGTTAATTGATGACTTTAAATTGCCTGTAGGATGTGAGCGTGAATGGTTGTCTGTCTCTATGTGTCCTGCGATGGACTGGCGACCTGTCCAGGGTGAACCCTGCCTTCGCCCAATGCCAGCTGGGATCGGCTCCAGCTCCCCCGCGACCCCTAATGGGTTGACAATAGATGGATTTATATTACACTGCAAATTATTCCTGAAAATAAAATGTAAATCAACTGGGGGCGGCAGTAGCTCAGTCTGTAAGGACTTGGGTTAGGACGCGGACGTCACGGGTTCAAGACCCCCATGGACCAAGACCAACTGGTTGCTGGAGAGGTGCCAGTTTACCTCTTGGGCACTGCCGAGGTGCCCATGAGCAAGGCACCAAACCCCCAACTGCTCTGGGCGCTTGTCAGGAGCAGCCCCATCACTCTGACATCTCTCCATTGACATGTATATGTACTGTGTGAACAACAGAGTGTAAAACTGAATTTCCCCACTGTGGGACTAATAAAGGAATATCTTTCTTTCTTTCTTTCTTTCTTTAATTAACAACTGTACACTGCTTCACAAATGTTTGTATTTAAAAAAACAGGTTTGCAGTCATTTCACTGTCCAGTCATGGAGCCAGGGGGGCGAGCCTTCTTTGTTGTGAGTGTGTGGCTACAACAAAGTTGACTGGTGTCAGTCATAAAAGTTCCCAGTTTGTTACCGTATGCTGTCGACAGTGGCATAATTTTCATGATACCTGCACGATTTACCACAGATGAATGTCAATAATGTGCATAGAATTGTCAAGGTACTTTCACCTGCACCCACCTGCAAACGGGACACAGGTTTCAGCTTAGTTATACACATCAGCTGTTTGATGATGGTGCAACTTTAACTTAATGATTGCCAAAAGCCTGATGATGACCGCATATTGAAGGCCAACTGGCAGCTTGATGAGTCATGACCTTTAGGACTTATCATTAGCAGGGCAAAAATATCTTAATGCTAAGTTGTTTACCAGGCCCACCCCAACAATAGCCACGCTGTGGCTTGACCCCCGCATTCAGAAATCCTTGCCTCTGGACCATGCCTAAAATATCCCACACTCTCTCCTTCTGATTCAAATCCCTAAACGAAGATCCTATTGTTAGCGGCAGCTGAATAACCAAGCGATGCAGGCTGTATTTGGCATATCCTGTCCTGTTCCCCTGCCGGGGTTTCTGTTGCCTCCTCTCCCTGAATAGATAGCGAGATTGGCCCAGAGAAACCAGAACATCCTGCCTGTACAGCAAGAATGTAAACACGCCTACATGTTATGTCTACCCAACCTGGCCTGATGTCATAATCCTCGCTATTCCTCAGCTGAATGTGTCATGCTATATGGGCTTGAATGTGGTGGGAAAACTGCTCTGTGACAGTATAACTGTGTTTTTGAAGTTAGGATGTAGAACATGCAGAGGACATTAATGAAGTTACACCTATTCAACAAGTAGAACTTCACCCTTTCTGTCCCAGTGTAAATGCCTCAGTTAAGATAAAAGTTGGATTGTTTTGCTTAAAGATGCAACATGTAAGATCTGGCCAGAACTGTAGTTTAAAATTTTCATTTCCTCTCCACTTTTCTCTTTATGTGCAATTGCAAAGTGTAAAGATTGGATTAGTTTTGTGCATATGGGATTGACATGGCCTCTTAACCTGCTTAAAATATAGGGAAATAATTACATCTGAACAGAATACATCATAACATATTGAAAGAAAAAAACAAGGTCAGCTGATACATACTGTGTATGATTTGATTTGATTGAAACTGTCCTGGTTGAAAAGGCCATAAATTAAACTGTAGCCTACCATTAGGCCTATTTCTAACACAATTAATCATCTAACAATAAAAAATAGAAACATAGTTCAGATTTTAATTGTTCTCTGCTCTGGTCTCTGTTATAGAGTTTTTTTGGGCGGGGGGCTCCCCTGTTCCCCTCCCCACCTGACCCTTAATTGAGTATTAAATTGTTGGCAGGGGGCAGCCCTCCCCCCTCCCTCCCCCCCGGGGGCCCCCCCCAAAAAGCCCCATCCCCCCCTCCTCCCGGCGCTCTTCTCTAGCACCCCCCCCTCTCTACATCTCTCCATTTCTCATTGTGTGTGTGTTTGTGTGACTCTACCATTATGTAAAAAAAAAGTGTATTTAAATTTCCCCCCCTGTGGGACTAATAAAGGTAGATCTTCTTCTTCTTCTTCTTCTTATTGATCACCATGATCTTAAATTTTGAATTACTCTCCTTTTCAGTTCTTGGTTTACTTGGTCTACTTCTAACCCTCTTAAATAATCTGGATCATCATCTGACTGGCATTACTCAGTTTCAGTTTTTAAGATAAGGAAAGGAGCTTAATATCGCTTCAAAGCTGAACCATCTTTACCACGAGGTCCCCGACACCTTAGCAGAAAACAGCCAGGCTGTTTGCGCCTTCTCCAGCACTCGGTGTCCCATGCACAGCAACGGCGTTGTGAGTCACTGTAGCGTCCAGGCTGCCCTCAGTCCTACATGAGAAGACGGAGAAGCAGAGTGGCACCGAGTGTCAGGGCTGAACTCGGACTCAGGTGAACTCAAACGCAGATTCAGAGGCAGGGTGTCGGGCAAAAATCAAAGTCTTTATTACAGGCGGTTGGTCGTTACACAAAAGGCAGTCAGCGAGGCAAACAGAGTTAAATCGGCGGGCTAGAGGCGAAGTCAAAAATACAAGTTATGGTCTGAACACTAGAAGACAAAAACACTGGGAGTTGGCGGGTACGCTTCACTAAACAGTTAAAGACGAACTGGCACAGGAGGAAAAGGGAGGACACATTATATACTGGTGAGGGAGGTGGATAACTATACACAGGTGAACACAATCAGGGCAGGGGATGACGATCAGACGCAGGTGACTAGTGATGATAATCATGACGGGAGGAGGTGCTCTAACGTGAAGGCAGGAGACAAGCAGGGCAGGGAGTGAAGTGACTGCAACGAGAGGAGAGGTTAGGATGCAAACAAAACAGGAAGTGCACCAAAATAAAAGCATGCAACCGGAAATTAAAGATTAACATTTATACTTCCTGACACCGAGGGCTTGTCAATAATACATCCATGGTCCATGTGCATTTCATAGTTTGATTATTGGATCAAAGCCAAAGCGGCAGAACTGAGAAAATGACTCACCCTCGTCTTGTCTTCCCCACCACCAGGAGCGTGCGGCAGCTCTGACTGAGATACCCTCATTTAGCAATTAGCTCAAATTCAGCCATTGCAAACCTCAGCACCAGGAGTCTGATCCCGGGAGACTGCCCAGGTTTCCCGCTTGTTCAGCAAATTTTCCGTTGCTACCTTTAGTTAGACCCAGCAGTCCGCCAATGCGTTGTGACTGGAGTTTGTGCGGCTGAGTCAGAGTCGCTGTGGCCTCTCATGTCCGTCTCTGGGAGCTGCTGAGTGCTGAGCATCCTCCTTTTTTCTTGGTGGTGTCCTGGTGGCAGGGAGGACAAGATGAAGGTGTGGGTCATTCCCTCATTCCTGTTACTTTGGATTTAATTCAATAAACAATCAACAAATACAAATTTGCATGGACATGCGTACAACTCCTGGTTATTGGCTCAGTTAACACACAGATGGCTAATATAAACTATAGGCAACACCACATGTGAAGCTTATAAGACCGCCGTGTTATGTTGAGCGGCTCTCATAGGTTCAGCAGTTTGATTGAATTTAGCATATTCTTGCCTGGTTGTTAATTAGCTATAGGGTTTTCTTTAGTAAGTGATTACTGTAAATTTAGATTGTATGGATCCAGTAGGTGAAATGCTGTCCGCTGTTAGACTGGAGCAGGTGGCCAGGTATTACACATTACACATTTAAGGTTGTTATGAGTAGATGATACCATAAATTCATAGTAAACAGGAAAGTTTAGGTTTGAATTGTAGATGACCAAGGATGCAAGCTTTGTGACTTGAGGTCCATAGACTTTATAAAATAATGTGGACTTATCAACTGTGACATCATGCATTTCTGAATGGACCTTTTGAAGCCTAACTTTCATATTTTGTTTGTGAAATCCATACAAAAAATGTCAGAACACAAGTTGCGGCTGTACAGGGAGGTTTGCGTTTGTCTTGGTCAGGAGCAGGTCAATGCATGAAAGACATAGTTACTTTGAATAGTACCATTCTGGTCTGAAACCAATTTACAAAATGTTATTGTTTGATTTTTTGTTTTGTTAAGATGCAACAAACAAGTTTTTCCCATAGAGATCATGAGACCTCACAATGATCAAACATGTTATGTTAGTAAATCCATTGGTTTTACGCTGTATAATTAAGACTGTTATTGTCTTCATTTTACAGCATCTCGCTGTATCTCACGGGGTCAGTGGGTTTATTTGTACAACACAACAACCCCCAGGTTTTTCCATTTCACACTCATCACTTCAGAATGGGCAACAGCTAGCCTTGTTCTGTCAAAGTGCTTTCCAGCAATTCTAAAGCTGTCTTATTTACATGCTGTAGGAGTGAATTTAGCATGTGTAGAAACAGAAATAACACTTTGTGGTTTATCAAGCAGTTATGCAATGAAACTTGACCAACAACAGCTGAGCCCAGTGACCACATTTCAGATGGTTTGTCTTCAGTGAAGCTGACACAAAATCATCTGACTTTGAATAACAGGAGATTCGCTTGCTAGCTAACTGGATAGATTATCTAAAACAAAGGTTCTCAGTCTATTTTTCAGCCAGGGACCTTATAACGTAGATATAATGGGCCTATACCGGGGACCTCCTCATGTATGCCCCTTGAATTAATGGGACATAGCCATTTAAACTTCTATAGTCTTAGTTATGTGAAAGAACAATGTAAGAGAAATGTATTAGAAAGATATTAGACATGTACTAAACATATTTACAGATTCAAAGAGTTATGGATTTGTTAGTGTAGAACATAATATATGACGTATTAGAGTTTTCATTTAAGAGAATTTGTAATCATGGGTGACTTATTCAATGTTATACCATGCTCATTTAACCCCAGGCTGTAATTGAGAGTGCACGCACACACACACACACACACACACACACACACACACACACACACACACACACACACACACACATACGCCCTTTCTAGTCGATTTGTTTTAGGGCAAGAAGGTTCAACCCAAACGTCACTTGGGTATTCTTCAGCAAAGTAAAGCTCCCATATTTTTTTCTTAGACCTCATCTTTTATCTCCTTGCCCATGGAGGTAATTATCAGTGTTGTCACGGCATTGTGATTCATTAATGAAGCTTTCATCCCTGACTTTCTGCTGGTGCCGAGGCCCACGCCATCTTCGCCAGCTTAATTAGTGCTAGCAGCGTTCACTCACTTTAAGGCCCCTCAGTAAGAAAGTGATCTGAGGGGGAAGAAAAAGGGAGCAGACAGGAGGGCAAGTCTTGAAAGTCTTTGATAGATCCCTCTCCTCCGCTCCTAGCCCTTCTCCATGCTAATTCAAGTCGACCTGAGACGCAAAAGCAATGTTGCTGATATCCATCAAGTGCTGTGGATGATGACTGATGATGAAGGAGAGGAGACTCATGCTGAAACGTGCAAAGAACACTAGCTTTACTGTTTTCCTTGTCTTGTTTCAGTAGCTCTCTCTTGGGGGATGTGAGTGGGAATTTGAGAGTTATCGCTTTCGAATTCTGCCTTATTTCCACACTTCATTCCACACTTTTGGCATACCTCCATTGATACATAATTGATATGAAAGTCTGAGTTACCAGTACAAGTTTGTGTTGCCTCTTGAGGTGCTTTTCTTAGATCTGATAGTTTTGATACTGTATCAACTGTATCATGGTGAGTCATCTTGTATGTTATGTGATTCTCTGCAGAGAGAAATCACAGTCTGATCTCACTTAGTTTGATGGAGTTCAACATATCTGTAGCAGTTTCACCTTTTATAACTTCTTTACGTCTGTCGTTCTTGGTGGTATGTTCAAAATACTGAATGGGCATCACGAAATGAACCTGACTAATAACTAATTATTCAATGACCTAACTTTGCAGTAACATCATGGAAAGCAGCATACCATTTTTTTGGGCAGTACGGGTAATGGAGGTGAAACAGCTCAGATGGAAGTGTGTGGTTGAAGGTTTAAATTCAGACTGTAATTTGAATTCTACTTATTTTTATAAGTCGTAATAGAAACTACAAGATCAGTGAGGTCCATAGACTCACTGATTAAAATAATGTGGACTTATCAACTCAATCATGCATTTCTGAACGGACCTTTTGAAGCCTAACTTGTCATATTTTGTTTGTTTAATCCATAAAAAAAAAGTCAGAATACAAGTCGTGGCTGTACAGGGAGGTTTGCGTTTGTCTTGGCCAGGAGCAGATCAATGCATGCGGTGGCTGCGTTACCTCACGGCTACATGATTCACGCGTCTGTTGGTAACACCAGCTGTGTGTTACCTGCATTGTCTTTGGCTCTTATAATGACCATTTCATATCAATATAAATGTCATATATATTTATTTTAAATAGAGAAAGGTTGAGAAATGTGTGCTCATTTGTAAATAATAGTAATAACCCACAATTAAAATCCCGTACTATATTCATTCATGGAGCCCTGCAAGTCGCTGCATGTTCTGCAACACTGTCCTGCAACACTGTCCTGCACATATTTCAGAATAAAAGCCTTGTGTTAACAAATGAAGGGTTTCTGCCCGTTGAAAAAATGCTTGAGGGATTTTATTTTGAAATGAAAGCAGGAAGTATTGATTTAAAAAATACACCTTGAATTTTTCATGTCTGTGATATTTTCTACAGATACAGACATGCAAAGTGCAGTAATTTTGCTGATATGATGTCAATATACAGCCAAAGGTCTGTAAGGAAGGTCTCATTTTTAGGTTAGGTTACAACCTGTTCACACATTGGCAATAAGAAACGATTAAACATGTTTTAACTTGTAAAAACTTACATACAGTCCCTTTAATCTTTGATGACCTATCATTTTATGATTTATTACAGTAAATATATTACACATTGGTACTTTAAAAACATGATGATTCTGATGATTTTTTTCTGTGATTTCAAAGGGGATTTATGGACCCTAATTCTCGATGGAGATTGGAAATAATTATATCTTCTGTAAGATACGTTAAAGTTACCATTAGGAACTTTTAACTGGTTATGGAAGTGTCTCAGTTTAATACTGATGTCTCTATATGACCTACATAAGTAAGCGACCATCAGCGAGAAGATTGGAGATTTCTAAATAATTATTCTTAATGGTTGTTAATGCTTGGGGGACTTCAATGTGCATGTGGGCAACGATGGAGGCACCTGGAGAGGCGTGATTGGGAGGAATGGCCTACCTGATCTGAACCCGAGCAGTCGTTTGTTATTGGACTTCTGTGCTAGTCATGGGTTGTCCATAACAAATACCATGTTCGAACATAAGGATGCTCATAAGTGTACTTATTAAGTGTACTAGGGTACCAGAGCACCCTAGGTCGAAGGTTGATTTTGTGATCGTATCATCTGATCTGAGGCCGCACGTTTTGGACACTTGGGTGAAGAGAGGGGCAGAGCTGTTAACTGATCACCATCTGATGGTGAGTTGGATCAGAAGGTGGGGGAAGACTCTAGACAGACCTGGTAAACCCAAACGGGTAGTGTGGGTGAACTGGGAACATCCGGAGGAGGCCCCTATCTGAGAGATCTTCAACTCACACCTCTGGCGGAGGTTTTCTAGCATCCCTGTGGAGGCTGCGGGCATTGAACCTGAGTGGCCGATTCCATTGCTGAAGCTGTGGCCTGAGGGTCTTAGGTGCCTCAAGGGGCCATGACCCTCAGACACTGTGGTGGACACCGGTGGTCAGGGAAGCTGTCCGACTGAAGTCCTTCCGGGATACGTTATCTCGGAGGACTCCGGAGGCAGTTGCAAGGTACTGACAGGCCCGTAGGGCAGCAGCCGATGCCGTAAAGGAGGCAAAGCAGCATGTGTGGGAGGAGTTCGGAGCAGCCATGGAGAAGGACTTTCGGTCGGCAGCAAGGTGCTTCTGGAAAACTGTCCGGCACCTCAGGAGGGGGAAACGGGGAACCATCCAAGCTGTGTACAGTAAGGATGGGACACTGTTGACCTCAACTGAGGAGCTAACTGGGAAACTCCTGAACCCAACTGATACGCCCTCTCTTGTAGAGGGGATTATCGTCAATTTCCCTGGGGGAAGTCTCTGAGGTAGTTAAACAGCTCTGCAGGGGGATTGACAAAGTCCACCCAGAAATGCTGAAGGCTCTGGGTGTGGAGGGGCTGTCGTGGATGACACGCCTCTTCAACATTGCATGGAAGTCGGGGACAGTGGCTAAAGAGTGGCAGACCGGGGTGGTGGTTCCCCTGTTCAAAAAAGGGGACCAGAGAGTGTGTGCCAATCACAGGGGTATCACATTACTCAGCCTCCCTGGTAAAGTCTACTCTAGGGTGCTGGAAAGGAGGGTTCAGCTGATAGCCGAACCTCAGATTGAAGAGGAACAATGTGGATTTCATCCTGGCCATGGAACAATGGACCAGCTCTTCACTCTCGCAAGGATCCTTGAGGGGGCCTGGGAATATGCCCATCCAGTCTACATGTGTTTTGTGGACTTGGAGAAAGCGTACGATTGGGTCCCCCGGGGTATACGGTGGGAGTTGCTATGGTAGTATGGGGTGAGTCATCCAATCTCTGTACTCCCAAAGCGAGAGCTGTGTGTGGGTACTTGGCACTAAGTCGGACTTCTTTACGGTGGGGGTTGGCCTCCACCAGGGATTCGCATTGTCACCAATCCTGTTCGTGATATTCATGGACAGGATATCAAGGTGTAGTCGGGGGGAGGAGGGTTTGCAGATTGGTGTGTTGAGGATCTCATTGCTGCATTTTACAGATGATGTGGTTCTGCTGGCATCATCGGTCTGCAACCTCCAGCACTCACTGGATCGGTTCGCAGCTGAGTGTGAAGCGGCTGGGATGAGGGTCAGCACCTCAAAATCGGAGGCCATGATTCTCAGCAGGAAACTGATGGATTGTCTACTGCGGGTAGGGAATGAGTCTTTACCCCAAGTGAAGGAGTTCAAGTACCTCGGGGGCTTTTTCGCAAGTGAGGGAACAATGGAACGTGAGATTGGCCGGAGAATCGAAGCAGCAGGGGCGGTATTGCAGTCACTGTACCGCACCGTTGTGACGAAGAGAGAATTGAATTGGAAGGCAAAGCTCTCTATCTACTGGTCAATCTTCGTTCCTACTCTCACCTATGGTCATGAGGGCTGGGTCATGACCGAAAGAACTAGATCGCGAGTACAAGCAGCTGAAATGGGTTTTCTCAGGAGGGTGGCTGGCGTCTCCCTTAGAGATAAGGTGAGAAGCATGATTATTGCACAGGTGAGCCTTAGACTGGTCACAATAAAAGTCCACTCTAAAATGTGCAGTTTCATCCCACAGCACGATGCCACGGATGTTGCAAGTTTTGAGGGAGCGTGCAGTTGGCATGCTGACTGCAGGAATGTCCACCAGAGCTGTTGCCTATGAACTGAATTTTCATTTCTCTGCCATAAGCCATCTCCAAAGGCTGAATAATCAAGCTGCTCCAAATCAGCTTTGTACCATTTCTCTATTATGGAAAAAAATCCCTGAAACTACAACATGTCGAAATTGTACATTTTAGTGTTTTCAGAATTCTTGATCGTACATTTTACAACGAGCTAGGCTAAATTATCATGCAAATAAGATAACTATCCTACATCAGGCAACACTGTAGGTGTTGCCCACACCCACTGTATCACCGTTGTTAGCATGTTCTGGTCAGGAGGAAGTGACCATAAGCTAAGAGGAAAAAGAAGGAAATAGAAGCAAAGACATGAAACTGCAAAAGTGCTTTTTTGACAGTAGTGACGCTGCAGTAGTGCTTTCACCATTTTAGACTGAAAATGCTAATGAGTCCATTGCCATGGATGTATAAAGAGACACCTGTAAATCAGAGATCTTTTTTTTTAAGTAAATCAACTTCCCAGTGCAAGTACTTAACATAGAACTCAAATCATTTAATCTTGTCATGTCCTAAAAGTTGAAAAATGAACTAATAGCTGAATCCAGAGTTATTTTCCTCAGCGTAATGAATGTCGATCAGACTGACAGGACTGCACTGCCCTGCACACTCATATGACATATCCGGTTCTGCCAGCTTCCTGCTAGCTCTATGTGGCTGTAATTATGGATATTATGGCTATAATTCATCACTTTTATTATCTTCTAATACATCCATGGGCTGTACCATGGTGGATGTGTTGACTACCGACCACTAGCTAGTAGTGCTAGTAGCATGATGTAAACAGACTGTAAACGTTGAAGATTGCCCTGAAAATCTGTGTGCTTGATTTTTCTAACTTTTACATCTATTTCTCACTTTATGCTCCTCTGGGAAGCAGCCGGGCAAAAATGTTTTAGAAATAAATTAGTAAGAAAATTGTTATAATAGGATGCATATTTATAACATTTTGGTAGAGACACTTTTTTTTAACTTTTGTACAGCACTTTGTAGGCAGAATTTTTATTGGTAGTCACTTTCAATCCAAAATGGCAGAAGCGTAGCTTTGCTGCTGGGCGCTGATGTTTTAATGGAATGACCATTGGCTTTCACTTTTTAGCAATATATATTCTTTACCATAAGTGACTCCTGTATGCCTCTTGGCTGAATGTTTATTATCCTTGGTACATTAATCTAAAAGGCTCATTCAAATCAGTCAATTTCAATTCAAGCAATAGTTTTTTTGCAGTGAATTGTTTTCTCAATATTATTACAATGAGTGACAATTTCTTACTGTTGTGTGACCCTATAAATGATATAATACTGTATATAAACTGTGAACAGAGTAGCCATATAGGCCAGCAAAGCCAGCAAATTTATGGTACTTCAACACATTGATGCAAAAATCATATTAAAACCAAATACTGCTAAGTATTTAAAAGTAAATAAAAGTAGTCTTGTTGATTGATTTGCAATATTGCCTACAAGTGCAAAATACAGTCGAACCAGATATACTGTATTAAAATGACAGATAATACAATATAAATAGTATGGGTAATTTTCTGACAGTTGAGAAATGTATATCATTTGCTGCATGTTAAATACATAGAGCACCGACAAGCTTCCGATATCCCCACCTGTTCTGAACGCAGCATAGCGACACCTTACTGCACACGGTAGCCAACTCTACTAGTTACAGGGGCCGCTGTCTCAGCTGTAAAAATAAAGACAATTTGACCAAATAAAAACACGACTCAAAACAAATAAGGTGATATATACTGATATCTAAGAGAAAATTGATGTTAATTTCAATTAGACTTTAAAGGTTCCTGCTCATTGCAGCAAGTTTTCATGGTTTGAGGTGCTTTACATAAACACCTTTAGAAATCACATTGTGGATTACAGAAGATGCTTTTAGCTCCATCTTTTCTGCAGAATTTCAGCCACACATAGTAGCAGGTAGACTGTTAATCATTTCAGCAGGAGATTCAGAGGGTGAAAGAAAACCCAGCCCTGTCTGATATCTGACTCCCCTGACATTCTTCTTTTAACTTTTCTGTTGCACACTGATGACAGTCGCAAACACCGCTTGGAGGAAATGAAACACAGTCCTCTCATTGTTGATTTTCTCTCATGGTATGATCTATCTCTTCTGCAACTCAATATTTCAAAGACAAAGGACATAATTAGACCTCAGGTCTCATGTTTTGCCCCATGAGGCTGCAACCATTCAGGCCTCACGCTGTAAAACTGCTGGAGAACCACAAATATTTGACTGACCTTTAGGAGCAACTTTTAGAAGTAATGTACAAAGGGGCTAGCACATCTGATATGGGTCATGGAACAGCCTCTTTCTAATGCTTATACAACTAGTATTTATCCTGCCTTCACTGAGTTGGTTAGAATTTAGAGATGTCTGTTCTTTTTTTTTTTTTTTTTTTTTTTTTCCCCCCTGTCAGCACTGACGATGACCATCGATGAATACCACAAAAGGAGGTAACAACTTTTTATGGGACCTGTGCTTATTTTAGTATTGCACAAAGGTATCTTAATATTTTAGTGCGCGTGTGACCATCACCGGCCCTCCTGGTAACTAATCTTTATTGGTTTTTCCTATTACAAGCCATAGAGGGAAGTGCTACACTTCAGTGAGATGAAGGGAAAATGTGGGATAGATAAGGGGAGATAAGATGGGTTGGGAAGGGTACATGCTATGAATGTGAGGTGCTGATTTATACCCACCAACCAGTAACCTATGAGAAGCAATGGAAGGGAGAAAGTTAAACCATCAGAGATCAAGAGTGATAAAGTGCATGAAGTCCATGAGTCCAGTGTATAGTTCGAAGAATGATCTAGCACATTTTTGTGGGTCCCATTAGTTCTCAACAATGGGACTCGGCAGGTGCTGGCAGGCCCTGAACCCAATCATGCATGTGTTATTGACACCGAAGCCCAGAGCGGCTGTCGTGACTAAACCTGGGCAAACTGGTCAAGTGCAGTGCACCACCCCATCCCAGGACATGAGAGCACCAAGGAGGCAACACCCAGATAGCCATCAGAGCCGCCGGGCCGCACGCACACCCAGATGCCCAGAGGAGGCAGCGGCCGACACCCCCCGGAGCACCCCGGACAGGGCCAGGGGGCACAGGGCACGAGGGCCCACCTGCCACCCAACACCCACCCCCGCCCACCCCACCACCCACCCCCACACCTCACCCCCGCCCACCACCCACACCCCGCCCAACCCCCGCCCCCGGGCGGCAGGGCGACCCCCGCAGCACAGTGGGCAGACAGAGGGACCAAATACCCCCCACCGGGAGGACAACCAGCACCAAGCAGGCCGCCACCGGGGGGCCAGCCAGAGGAGACCGATGCCAGGGCCCAGCCCAGGCCCGGGGGAGAGAGCGGGCGGTGTAGATGGAACTAGTTACTAACCCTGCCTATCACCCGGCACCGAGGCCCAGGGGAGCGCAGGGGACCCCGGCCCCCGCACCCAGAGACGCACCCCCGCCCCCCCAACCTAGCCGAGCCACCGCCAGGGACCAGCCCATGTATTAGCCCCGGCGGCCACCAGGGTAGCCAATCCAGCACCGCGACGTTCCAGGGGTCACAGCAATAGGGGGCCCACCAGGGATGCGGGAGACCCCCCCAGACCACAACCCCCATGACCCGGGGACCCCACAGCGAGAGCGGGCTGAACGTTGGGCTCCCTCAACGCCCAAAAGCCGGAGGGGACTGAGCCCCACCAGTAACGCCATGTCCAGAAGGTTCACCATTACTCCCCTATTACTATGGTTCCCCGATTCCAGACGAGGAACCATTCACCCTCCACCATGTGTGAGTGCAACCTCAAGTGTAATGTAATGTGGTGCATTAAAAGTTGGGTTGGACTGCAAGGGGACAGGGGGCGGGCCAGAGGACTACCGAGGATGGTTACTCTGCAGCCTTTCCTGACCCTGTTCCCCAAGCCAACGCAGACGTCCCCAAATTTGTGTGTGTACTGCGTTAAAAGTGGAAACTGGGGGGGGGGCAGTTGGAAGGAGGCGAGGAGGACGCAATGCCCTGGGGCTCTGCAGTCCGCCTCGCCCCACAACCCACTGACCCCCGTCCCACCTAGCTCAGTCTGTAGGGAGTTGGCTTGGGAACCGGAGGGTCACCGGTTCAAGTCCCGACATGGACCAAAAACTGAGTGTGAACTGGTAGCTGGAGAGGTGCCAGTTTACCTCTTGGGCACTGCCAAGGTGCCCCTGAGCAAGGCACCAAACCCCCCAACTGCTCGGGGCGCTTGTCAGGAGCAGCCCCCTCACTCTGACGTCTCTCCATTAATGCATGTATGTGTGTTTCAGGTCTGCATGTACCATGTATGAGTTAAACAGAGTGTAAATTGAATTTCCCCATTGTGGGACTAATAAAGGTAGATCTTCTTCTTCTTCTTCTTCTTCTTCTTAACTTTGTGACCCTATATGTGCCTAAGAGTAATATATACAGTGAGATGTGAGATGGGTGAAGTGCACAGTAAGAGGCAGTCCGGTGTGGGCCCAGCCCCCCCAGGCAGAGGGAAGCCGGGAAGAGGTGGAAACGCTCTCCACCCCTGATGCGCAGGGCCCCGGGACCAAAAGGGGAAGAGATGTGTCTGTTCAAAAAAGGAAAGCTCTAAGTCAAAGCTCTAAGTGGACTTTGTCAGTAAACTATATGGGAAGCTTCAGCTTAGCTTAATTAAATTTTATTCCTCTCGGTTTGTTAGGCCGAGTCCATTATCCAGGTAATCTCCTACCAACTGAACTGAAGTGACTTCAATCTCACAGGACATCTACAGCTATGAAATGCAGAACCAAAAAATTCAGAAATACTTTTATATCTGGCTACTTTCATGCTCACTGACATAATGCAGCCCTGCCTCTCACAGCAGGAATTGTATTTATGTATAATACTAGTAATAACAGTCTTGTCAGATACATTTTTTTAGAAAACCTAATTGCTGCCTGGATTATGTTCATTGGCAACATTATTTCCAGTCCGGAGAATGCTAATGCTACGTCTTATCTGCTTAGGACTCTGGCTCTGGAGGTTTGCATCCTGCATCGTGCATGTTATCTCAACTTATCGTAGTTCGGGCTAAGAGAATAAAAATTTATGATAAAAAGTCTGCATCACACATCAGAGGTGTGGACATTTTAAGACGTGACTGAGTTGAAATTAAAGAAATGTATGGATCAAGTCATTTTATAAACATGAAGGCCCATAAGGCCCACAAGGGCCTCTGTTGCATAAATTTTGACCATTTTTAAAATTCAGTGAATTCAATGATTCAAGAATGTTAGGTTAGGCATAGATCATGATTAATACAATACATATGTATACAGTTTTGAAAAGTTGTTTTGTTATCTTTCTTGCATTTTCCTACGAATGTCCAACAACTCAAACTATCAGTGCACCTTCGTAGCAATAGTTACTATAAGTGTATGATAACAGCCTGAACTGTGTCCACACCCTACAAGTAAGGGACTGAAACACCATGTGGTTGACAGGAAGATATAAATGTAGAGATGTTTTAGAGCTCCTTTAAATTTCTCAAATGAGGTGGTCTGGGGAGCTCTTGTCTCTTTCAGGGTAGCCAAGCTCCCCATAGTTCCCCTGCCTGCCTGATAATGTCACCAGGGTTATTTTCTTTGGATTGGACTTCAAACTTTTACTTACATTTTACAAGATGTGTCTGCATTATAACACGGGGTTGTCCAGAAAGACATGGGAATTTACCAGACGTGGAGGGTTTAATGAAGGAAATGTAGGATCCAGCCCCAGGGCTAACCCCCACTAAAAGTAAGGATATGTCAGCCTTTGCTGCTTTGACATTGACAATAAGAAAAGTATTATTTCTATAACTGATTTGTAAATATCACTATTGGTAATTGTCTGACCATCCAATACTGGGACTGGTAAATCATTTTATTGGACATTTTGACACTTCAAGTTTCAGAATTAGTTTTGTGATTCTTTGTTGTTTGAATTGTTGTTTGAGTTGTTGATGACGTATACTGCAATCTTTGAACCCTCTGAAAGAGAATGACAGCACAACCTGTGAACAAAACTACAAACTACAGTGTGTAGGTGGTGGATGAAAACACTCTCAGGTTTCCTCATTTAACGAGCCCAACCTTCATCAAACAGCTTTGGTCTCCATCTTTTTATTGTGAGTCACTCATAGTTCAGTGGTGCCGATTTACAGTGTACTGGTTTTTAGTTTCCATTGTGTAAACTGCTACGGCTATTTCCTGTCATCACAGTCTCAAACAATGATTCACCCGACTGTGTATGTCGTGTAAAAGGAGAACAGCAGCAGCTACTATTCAGCACTATGGCAGACTGAGCCTTCACCTAGGGCTGCTGAGGGCTCAGCTTCAGTGGGGACACATGATACAACTAATGTGCAAATGTGTATGCCAATTAAAAAGCATAAACAACAAAGTTAAGGGTCTTTATTCATCATGCACGGATAACACCGGCTTAAATCTGGCTATAAAGTTCTTGGGACAAGACAATTTCAATAGTCACTGACCTATTTATATAACAAATACCAATAAGTGCTGCTTTAGCAATCATTGGAATAAAATCTAATTTAACTGCTATCTTATAAAGACTGATGACTGCTTCAACTGGGAGGAAACTGCAGAAAGTGAAGTGCAGACCACATGTTGTGAAAAATCAGAGGTGAAAAACATTATAGACTCATTCTGAAAACAAGTCTGATGGGGAAGTGGATGTCTCAACCTTTTAGAAACTAGTTGCTTGAAAATTGTTCTAACAGACAATGTGAAGCAAAAGCCAAAAACTGCTGACAGATAGACTGTAGATGCAGAAATATGTGGACTTGTTTTTATAACAAGCAAGTTTGATGTTAGTGTTGATAGTATTTCATTGATAAGGGTATTGAAATTTATAACATGGAAGATGTGGCCAATAGCTTGCAAATGTGTGTGCCAATTAAAAAGCATAAATTATTCATCATGCACGGATAACACCAGCTTAAATTTGACTATAAAATTCTTGGTACAAGACTATTTCAGCAGCTACTTGGCAATAAACACACCAGTAAGAACAACATGTATGAAAAATTATAAATAAAATAAAACATAGAAAATATGAAATATTGATGTATAAAATGTGTAAAGCAGGTTGCATGATTAATGTAAGCCCAATATTCCTTCTTTTTTGCTCTGTTTTTGGTCTCTACCAACTCCTCAGGCAAAGATTTGGCTCTTTACCTTCTGGATGCTCCACTAAATTCACCAGCTAGTCTGTAAGACTACATTCAACATATTGGACTATGTTGAGATACTGTAAGCTGATGATGATATAATGTAATTTTTTATTTTTTGCATTTGCATTTATCCAACCTGATCTCATTAGAAAACATTTAAATAGCAAAAATTTTAGGCCATTTTGCATTTCATGAAAATGCATTTTAAGCTTTTTGCTTTGCTATTATGCCGCAGAGTTAAAGTTGTGAAACACCTTTTCTTATGTCATTTAATGGCACATCATTACCATCATTACCATAATTACCATTACCAATGGTCGCAGTTAAGTTTAGGCAACAAAACGGTCACATTTAGGTGACATCATGGTTTGTCAAAAACATCATGGCTGGGCTTAAAATAAACATGTAAACTAAGAAAAATACATACATATACAACATTACATAAGTACAGAAAACTCAGCAGCGAACATTGGCCTCCTGGTTAAAATTCCTCTGCTTGTTTAGGAAAAAACATCATGGTTTGGATTAAAATGACTACATTTGTAAAGACAAAATTAAACTTAATATTGTGCACATGTGACAGACAACAATAATTCATTTTCAGGCTAAATTCATTTATTTGGAGAAAAGCTAATTTATTTGTTGTTTCATTTATTACTGTATATTTTCCAGAGTATGTAATTGATTTTTTGATGTAAATGTGCATCAGTACTGGTCACTGTTGAGACTATGCAGCAAATATGTAGTAAAACCAAAAAAGGAATAATGCAGATAGGTGAAACAGATCCTATCCTATATTTCTAGCTAACTCTGTTAGCTAGAAATATATTACATATAATTACATATACAGTATATGCTATGCATATACAATAGCCATCCACCTGCTGCACTTTACTTGTTACTATTTTACTTATCTTATTTTATTTTATTTTATTGCAATTTCCTTTATTGCACCTTCTCTTTTACTTATATTGTGTTCATCTGCACTGTTGCTGCTGCTATGACACCCGAATTTCCCTCCGGGGATTAATAAAGGTTCATCTTATCTTATCTTATCTTATCTTATGTAAGCTAGCAGCCAGAGGCCTCGTGGTCCTGTCGTAGAGTACATCTGTATACCTTGTCTTTGGCATTTAAGCTAAGCACTGTTCGATTCATATCTGTCTATGAAGTTGTTTATTTTATATTGAATTCATGTGATGATTGAGCTAAAATGTTCTTCATGCTGTATTAAAATTGAGAACGTTTAGAAACAATTAAAAAGATAATTTAAATGGTTTAGAGAAAGTTAACAATGTAATTTAGTCCTGAAACTGAGTTGAGATGTCAAAATGTATGTTTTGTTTACACTGCATTATGTTTCAAATGCAATTAAAAGAATTAATTCAAATACAGAGACAAGTGAAGGCAAGAGCTGCATGTGTGATTTCTCCATCCTTTTCTCTCTGTTTTCCTGCCCTGTTTAAGGGTAGAACAAACACAGGACTCAAACAGCTGACTGTAATGTGACGCTGACATTGGCACAGGATGAAAGCCCTGTGTTTGTTGGATCCCTCTACCACCCCAACCAATGTGTGTCTTTTTTGGGCTTTAAACTACATCACCACACTCAGAGCCATTTCTAGGAACGTTTAACATTGCTGTGGATGGGTTTACATTAAAGTAAATTGAAAGCCTGGTGTGTCTCATACAGGCGCTGTGTGTGCTGAGGGGCGAGACAAAGCCTCGGTATATGCACCCTGGGAATGAGAACAGACAGTTTTTTGCTGTCCAGACTTTCCAAAATCAATCTGGATACAATCTGGATATGCCAAACGGATTTGGGCTGGTAGTCTGAACAAGGCCTCTCTGTGTCTGTCTGCTGTTTTCTGCTGTCAGTAGGTAATGTACAGGAGGTTTATCAAAGACAGCTGCCTGCTGCCACTAGAAATGAGGCCAATGAGAGCTGTGAGACTGAACTGAAACAGTATTGTTGTGGGCCGCAAAATCAAACAAAGAGACTGAAAAGCTCAGTAAAGGTGTGTGTGTGTGTGTGTGTGTGTGTGTGTGTGTGTGTGTGTGTGTTATTTATATAACAAATACAACAAATAGTGCTGCTTTAGCAATCATTGGAATAAAATCTAATTTAACTGCTATCTTATAAAGACTGATAACTGCTCATTTCAACTGGGAGGAAACTGGAGAAAGTGAAGTGCAGACCACATGTGAAAAATCAGAGGTGAAAAACATTATAGACTCATTCTGAAAACAAGTCTGATGGAGAAGTGGATGTCTCAACCTTTTAGAAACTAGTTGCTTGACACCGAAAATTACTCTAACAGACAATGTGAAGCAAAAGCCAAATACTGCTGACAGACTGCAGATGCAGAAATATGTGGACTTGTTTTTATAGCAAGCAAGTTTAATGTTAGTGTTGATAGTATTTCATTGATAAGGGTATTGAAATTTATAACATGGAAGATGTGGCCAATAGCTTTAATAAATTCTTTGTAAGTGTTGGACCTGACCTTGCAAGAAAAATCCCTGACTCAGGGACATCTGATGAACAGTTATTAGAGAGAAATCCTTGGTCATTGTTTCTTCGAGCAGTAGATGAAAATGAAATTTTGAATATTGTTAAAAAAGGTAAGAACATACTGACTTTAATGATATCAACTTCTCACTGATAAAAAAAGGTCATTGAGGGCATTGCAAATCCATTAACATACATCTGTAATTCATCATTTCAAACAGGTTCATTTCCAAATAAAATGAAAATAGCTAAAGTCATACCTCTGTTCAAGGCTGGAAACAAGCATCTTTTCACAAACTACAGACCCGTCTCCCTGCTCCCACAATTTGCAAAAATATTGGAAAAACAATAACAATAACAGATTGGATGCATTTCTAGAAAAAACACACAATTCTGGCAGAGAATCAGTATGGGTTCAGGTCAAAATGAGCAACATCATTGGCAATAATAGGCAGTAGAAGAAATCACAAATGCAACTGATCGTAAGCAATATGCTATTGGAGTATTTCTTGATTTACAAAAGGCTTTTGACACCATCAACCATGAAATATTAATCAAGAAACTGGAAAGATCAGGGGATTAACACTGGATTGGGTGAAACGTTATTTACGTGGGAGACAGCAGTTTGAGGAACTGGGTGACTGTGTTTCTTCATGTTTGGACATTGCTAATGGTGTCCCCCAGGGGTCAGTGTTGGGACCTAAGGTCTTCATTTTGTACGTTAACAATATATGTAAAGTGTGTTGTTTGCTGATAACACAAATATTTTCTTCTTCAGGGGATGATTTACAAAAATTACAGAAGGACATCACTATAGAAATGAACAAACTTTGACATACGTCTTCTCACTCCTTTTCGAATATGTATTTTATTCGTTATGTTGAAATGTTGTTTTGTTTTTCCATTGTTTTGGTTTTCGTATTCGAAATAAACACTTAAATCAATCAATAAAATCAATCAATCAATAAGTGTGTGAGTGTTAACTAGAAGTATTAAATATTTTGGTAATGTACAGTATATTATTAGTACTATAAATGCCAGGTTTTTGTGATGTAAAAAAATGAGACCGTGACGAATCATTTCACAACTTTTTCCACCTTTAATGTGACCTATAACCTGTACAATTCAATTAAAAAAAGCTGAAATCTTTTAGAGGGAAAAAAATAAAAAACTCCAAACCTCATAATTGGGGAGGTGGCTGTGTTCAGAATTAACCAAAAACACTGAAACTCATGTTAAATAGTAGTCAGTACACACCTTCCATCAATTAAAGTGACTCTAATTAACCCCAAATAAAGTTCAGCTGTTCTAGTAGGATTTTTCTCACATTTACTCAGTTGCATCTTACAGTAAAAGCCATGGGCTGCAAAGGTCTCACAAAGCATCAAAGGGATCTCATTGTTGAAAGATATCAGTAGGAGAAGGGTACAAAATACTTTCCAAGGTATTAGATATCCCATGGAACACAGTGAAGACAGTCATCAACAAGTAGAGAAAATCTGGTGCAACAGTGACATTACCAAGAAGTGGATGTCCCTCCAAAATTGATGAAAAGACGAGAAGAAAACCGGTCAGGGAGGCTGCCAAGAGGCCTACAGCTACATTAAAAGAGCAGCAGGAATTTATGGGAAGTACTGGTTGTGTACAACATGTGACAACAATCCGCCGTATTCTTCATATGTCTGGTCTGTGGGGTAGGTGGCAAGACAGAAGCCTTTTCTTACCAAGAAAAACATCCAAGCCAGGCTAAATTTTACAAAAACATACATCAAGTCGCCCAAAAGCATGTGAGAAAATGTGTTCTGGTCTGATGAGACCAAGGTTGAACTTTTTGGCCATAATACCAAAAGGTATGTTTGATGAAAAAACAACACAGCTCATCACCGAAAGAACAGCATACCTACGGTGAAGCGTGGTGGTGGCAGCATCAGGCTTTGGGGCTGTTTGTCTCAGCTGGAACTGGGGCTTTAGTCAAGGTGGAGGGAATTATGAACACTTCTAAATACCAGTCAGTTTTGGCACAAAACCTTCTAGCATCTGCTAGAAAGCTGAAGATGAAGAGGAATTTCACTTTTCAGCACGACAATGATCCAAAGCATATATCCAAATCAACAAAAGAATGGCTTCACCAGAAGAAGATTAAAGTTTAGTAATGGTCCAGTCAGAGCCCAGACCTGGATCCTGTAGAAAACCTGTGGGGTGACCTGAAGAGGGCTGTGTACAGGAGATGCCTGTGCTGTAATGGAGAAACCTGCATATTGGTTTGATAACATGGATGTTTAGGCTTTTTAATTCTTAAGTAATGTTGTTTTCCTACAAGTGGCAATGAGCTTTGTTAATGTTGTTGTCCATCATCAAAATGTAATTGCTTTCACCCTAAAATCCACCTCTTATTATTAATAATAAGAGGTTATTAAAAATGTACCCAAAACCAAAAATTTTAAAATTTGAAATTTTGTTCAAATAAATGTTTTATGTTGATTTATGTTATGTTGTTTTAAAATTGAATTGTTTTAATATTTTTGAACAGATGAGTTGTAAGTTGATTTTGTGAGTTTAGGGAAACTGGCAAACTTGCAATTTTGAGTCGAGTTAATGAATAAATTTAAGCAGAAACAATTTAAAATCATTAGTCCACATAACTTGAAATAGCTAGTGGTATGAATGTCGTTGAAGTTATGTTGACTTGAAATTGTGAGTTGAAATAATGTGAAATTGTATGTTTGTTTGACTTGATAAAGCATGGATGATGTTGAATGAATAATGTAACATAGCAACACACTTGTTTTAACTCAGAGTATCAAGTTTAAACAACAAATGATCAGTAGTTAACTTGCATACCTTAACTTTTTGAGGTGAAACAAAGCGTATCTTCAAGCTGAGTTTACTCACCTTTTCAAGGCAGCAGGTTTTGTTTCTAAGTTTAACTGAGTTGAAATGTATTACAGTGCAGTATAAGCCTGCACTGCATGGATGAGCACCTTTCTCTGCATGTACTGTATGTTTGGCTTCCTCTGTTTCTTCACTCTGCACTGCCCAGTGACTTCACTTCTGCAGTGTGTGCCAGCAGCTGAAACACAACCCAGCACGTACAGAGGGGAGAAATGAATCCCATATTTTCCTGTACTGTGTATCCCCCCCACTGTTCCACATTTAGATAAATCTGATGCCCACTTTGCAAAAATATGCCATCGGAAACCAAACCTGGGTCATTTAAAGCCAGCAGCAGAAGAGGCCGTGCTCCTGCTCTTCAACTGGAAGTTTTTATAACAAGACATGAGGTGGGTGTGTAAGTGTTGGAGTATGGAGACGGTTGCTATAAATTCCTCCCAAATTATCCATCCGTCCATCATCTTAATCAAAATAAAATAAACACAAAGCATTGTATCTGTCATTATGATCATCATGTGATACAGAAAGTGGAGGAAGATGTGGTGAGAACAATATGTGCAGCATGAGCGACCAAACCCTTTTCCTGAAGAATGAGTAGTGGAGAGTAGTGGTACAAGTGGGCTGGCTGCTTCCTTATGAGTAGGCCTGAGTATCAGTCAGTCGCGTTGAGAAGTGGGAGAATCTGCTGGTGTGGAAATATTTTCCCTCACTCTCAGTTTCTCTTTTTCAGTGTTCCCTAACACAGAAACTCAGAAGTGTCCCTTATAATGTAACAGTAGTATAGTTGTAGTTTTTCTAACATGACAAACATGATTTTGATAAAAATTAACCACCAGTGTGGCTTTCAGAGTTACGAGCCAAAAGTAAAATCTACCCGCATTTGTTGCTTGACGGGTGTAAATTTCGGACCCTGATTATGATGATGATCTTAATTGTGGTGCTCCCCTCCGCACAGCGTGTGATGTGCGTGGTGGGAGTGGCGGCCCTGATACCGAAGCACCCTTTGGGATCTGAATGAGATGCATTTGGCTTTCAACTAACTCCAACCCATCCATGTCACTATTAGACAGAGCAACTGATGTAATAAGAGAAAACAGTCTGCTTAAAAACTGACTTATGTAAACTTATGCATGCTGTCTACCTTCAGCTCATCTATTGCACAGCGCTAAAAGGTACTTTAGCCTCTGGAACCCTGGACACAAGAAATAACCGCTCTGTCTTTTTGGTAGTGCTAAGTATGGACAACTGTCAGGATCACGATCAAAGACTATATTGAATGTCTGGTCATATTTGTAATAATATTTGTTTTTTCCTTGATCAGATAATTCTGAGTAAAATAAAGCTCAGGTAAGCAAATTGATTGATTGATTGATTATACTTAAAGTTATTTAGAAAAAGAAGTGATGTTATTGGCAGGGAAACCTAGGTGTCTGGGCAGTAGTTTTAAACAATATGAAACAATACGCCACCGTAATTATGAGTCTGTTGAGGGATGGAACTGTATAGTACAGTGGCAGAAGACTCTTCCATATACTGTACCCTTCTATATAATCCATATGGGACAAAAGGGCCAAATGAACTGAAGTCAAGTCTAGTCTGTGCTTGCCTCTACATATTGTTTCTGAGGTCTCATGCTCTCCCTTCTTTTTGTTCCTTTAACAGTCTTCTGTTGCGAAACAAGAGCAGCTGAAACACAAACACGCCAGCAGGCAGCATTGCCTTTCAACTCGACCGACCTCTGCTCAGGGGAAACTTGCCCCGTTCTGACATTCCCTCTCGCTGCAATACAAGCCCAGTCTCCTCTCTCTGAGCATTTACCTTCTACCTTTTACATGCATTTTGTACAATTGATGTTGTTATGTTTTGTTTGGAGCGTTCCACTTCTGCCAGAATTGGTTTGACTAAAGATTTATCTGTTTCAGAGAGCTGGTTCCTGGTGCATTATTGTTTCTTTGCTTAGTGTGTGCTGTATTTTTTTAAGGCATACTGTAAATTTTGGTTATTTGGGTTTCTTTGTTTTTTTATTTGTTACTGTTTATTTTGTTTGGTTTTAGATTAGACATTTTTAAATTTGACGACTATACCAATTTCCTTCTCTCTCTCTCTCCATCACCATCTACCCTTTTGAGTTGGGTTTCCTGTTTGTTTTGCCTTCACAACACCACACATACATTCAACATTGCAACCACCTCTGACTAAGACTGCAGAATTATTTCAAATAGAATAATGTTGAAATCACTTATGATCTCCCTCTAGCTCACTGAGTCTGGCCTGTGACTCAACCACAGTTTGCCACATGTACCAGAAACAGGATGTCACAATCACAGGATGGTCAGTGCTTGCGTGATTGATGAATAATTACCTGATACTGTCTGGATGTTGTAAACCCCACCCAGCTACAACTTCAAGCAGATTAAATCAAATGTAATCCATTATCTCACTCAAGCCTGTGAGGTAGTGTTTATACAAGGAAGCACACGCCACTACTTTTGCAACATGGTGAGGAAACAGTTGCCAATAAAACATTATTGTTTTGAAGGGTGATTCAGTGGCAGGTGAGGTGATTATGAGCATAACAGTGCACAGTTAGTTAAGTATCTCAGAGACCACATTTTTAAGAACAGGCACTGAGAAAGAACATCAGTGTCATGCCACATTGATATCCTGATTTTGACTATGACAGTAAGGGCGAGTCCGGGTCAAAGCCATCTGTGTTTTGCAGACACGTCTAATAATGTGAGCAATGTGTGCTGGAGTGCAGGCGGCCAGTATCTGACCTGACTCCTGACAACTAAAAGGTGGTACACCCTCAGACTTCTTAGAAAGCCCATATGCTTTCCATGAAGCTGTAATGTTGGGAGTTAGGTTCATATTTTTTGGACAATGTGTTTTGGATATAATGTATTATATGCACATTTCAAGACACACATGCTTACAAATGCTCACATATATCTGAGACAGCGACATGATCCCTCTAAGGAAATAGGGCAATTCCAGCTGCAAACTCTAATGGTAACTGGGCACAGGAATAAGTGACAGTCTTAACATAAAAAAGGAAACCATGACCTTGCAGAGTATTGTATATTAAACATATGCAATTCACATATCATGTCTGCAGTAAACACACAGTATTTTTATGTTTTGAAGGGTCATTTTCATTCATGGTCTTGAACAGACAGCTAAACATAAATCCTGTTCTGAACTCAAGTTAAAAATTGATCCAAACACCCATTCTGCAATGTCTGGTTCTGAATTTCATTCTTTCTAATGGCCATCAGGGGGCAAAATGCAAAAAAAAAAAAAACTGTTTCAAGTCTTAATCTCAAGTCTTAATTGCCTATAAATAACAGTATAGGCAATCTTAGAGGACAAAGATCAAGATCAAAACATCTGGAATGAAGAACCGACAGCCAGGATAGAGGGAGAGAGGGAGAAAGAGAGAGAGAGAGAAGAAAGAGGTCCCAGGACAGTGGATGGTCCATCACAGAGAGGCCTGAGTAAAGAGAGAGAATACGGAGGATAAACTAGGGAGAGAGAGAGGCACACAGCTGTGCTTGTGGGACACAAACAGAGGGTTAGAGAGAGATGCAGTGGTATTCTGATCAAAAGAACGAGGGTTGATGGTGCATTGAGACTGAGACCCACCAGCCATATAATGAAAGTAATTAACTGAATGTGAAAAAGTTTGGATGTAATTTTGTTTGTGGGGGTAGCCCAATAATGCAATTCTGCAGAAAGTGTTTGGGCACCAAAGGAGGAGAACTCAACTAACTTCAAACAGAGTACCTCCTGAAGAACCAGTACACCAACACCTCTGTGCCTAGAACAGAATCCAGGCTGCCTAGAAAAGGCAATCTGGTAGTACTATGGTTGAACGCATACAGTCCATGCCTCTCAAACTGGTGGAAACAGCTCTGCTCATCCAAAAAAAACACCAAGAACCTCTTGGATTATTGTGCCATCTTTAATCTGAGGTTCACCTCTGGGTCAGTCACATCCGAGTGATATCATCTGGAAAGGGGACATCACTGTCTGCACCATTTCAGTGACCCTTTTGGCTTGGAGGTTAATCACTTGCGCTCAGATGTGTTTCAAAATCCAGGTCCTTAGTACTAAAGAGTGGGAAGCTAAATGACCGGTTCCACTTCCGTTCTCTTGACTTTCTCTCTTCTCATCAGTTACAAAAACAAAAACCATAAAGAATCTCAGAAAAAAAACCTTCAACTGCTCCCTTGAAGATGCTGCCTCCAAAAAATAGATGACCCAAAAACTGGAGGAATGGCTGACAGCCATAGACAAATTAGGACTACTGGGAAAATTTAGAGCCTGGATATACCAGCATGGCATCCTACCTAGGATATTGTGGCCACTGTTGGTGTATGAATTCCCACTGTCCACAGTTAAAGGGTTTGAGAGGAGGATAAGCTGTCACCTACGAAGGTGGTTGGGATTTCCAAGAAGCCTGAGCAGCATCACCCTCTACAGCAACAGTAACAAGCTGACAATCCCCATCAACAGCCTTAGCGAGGAGTTCATGGTTACCCAAGTGAGGGACGTGCTGCAAATACAGGGCGTCCAATGACCCAAAATAAAGCGGGCATTGAGGTGAGGACTGGAAGGAAGTGGAGGGCACTGGAGACAGTGGACCAGGCAGAATCTCGGATGCATCACAGAGCACTGGTGGGATTAATTGACTGAGCAGGAGTAGTCAGTACTCCAACAACCCACCACAATAAAGCAAAGGGCAAAGAAAGGCAGGACTTGGTCCAGAAGGAAGTAAGATCTGGGGTAGAGGAGCTGCGTGCGAGCCAGATGGTAGGAATGTTGCAACAAGGGACATGTACACGGACACAATGGAATGGATTGCAAGGTCACATGGTTTGAGTTGTGGATGGCTGAACCCTCCCGCATCAAATTCCTTATCCAGTCTGTATACAATGTTCTACCCAGCCCATCTAGCCTCTTCTGTTGGGGCATAGTCAAAGAACCATCATGTCAATTGTGCCAAGGAAGAGGAACACTGGAGCACATCCTCAACAGCTGTCCTAAAGCACTGGGGGAGAGTCATTACTGATGGTGCCACGACCAAGTACTGAAAGTAATCGCAAGAGTTTTTGTACATTTTTGCAACTTGGGGGTTACTTTCTACAACCTATGCAAAAACAATAGGAATTTACAGCATTATACTGTATATGATGTACAAATGTGCACTGAATGTCACATAGAATGTGATCACTGTCTCTCTCCATATATAATTTTCTCTGTCTATATTTATTCATATACACAAACAGAAACACACACACACTCACACACGCACGCACACACACACACACACACACACACACACACACACACAAACCCCGTTACAAATAGTTGTTGGCAGGGGCAGCCATGCAAAACAGAACAGGGCTGTTTAGACAGGAGGCCCAGGTGTATCCCAGACTCTGGATGGGGTTCATGCTCCATCCTCCCACTAAACACATATACGCATAGACCAAACCACTCTCAAAAACCCTCATCCCTTCATCAAACAGCTTACCCACTTGTATCATCATCATCATGTCTGCCAGCTGCCAGACAGGCAAATCGTTATATGTAAACACACCCCTATACCACAGGAATGTTCTCACACAGAAGCTAAGGTTGACAAAATGGACTCCCATCTGTACCACTTTACCAGCATCTAACTCAAAAGCAAGGAATCTCTGTCTATCTGTTTCTTCCTGTCTGTCCTTTGCATATTTGAGAACCGTTCATCTGACTGAATTTGGTGCAATTTTGACACATGGCACAAGCAGTGTAATAAATAAACTTTAAATGAATGAGCACACAGCACTCTGTACAATAGCGGGGATAGGACTTCAGGGCTCTGCAGACTGAGATGAACATTTCATCTGCATTATGCAGTCATCATTAACATCAGTCATCACTGCATCACTAAAATTATACTGTATGTTAAATGGATGCTGGATAATAATACTAATGTTGAATGCATGTTGGACATACTTACTTTACAGCTGGACTCTTCTTCAGCTGCCTGAAGTCAACATCAGTGGATAGTTGTTCTTGATTGACTTGCCTGGTTAAAAAAAAGTTTAAATAAAAAATTACATAGCCAACTAGAAGCAGAATCGAACCAAAGTGTTTTCACTACTGTCTTAGACCATGAGTAAACTGGGGTGTGCTTTTTCCTCATGACTAAGGTTGTATTTCCCTGGTGTCAAAGTTGATACTAACTCATAACACTACTATACTGCCAACAAAATTTCTCTGCTAATCAAATTCATGTACTGTAGAAGTTAGAGGCAACTAATACATCTATTTGGAAATAACCACTGCTAAGAAGGCCACTGATGTTTCTGAACGTGAGTAGCCTGAGGGTGTTTTTCAGCAGCGGATTAAGTGATCTGGGGGCCCCAGCAAAGAAGTGCCTGGAATAACAAGCAAAAACTCAATGTTAATCAGTTTTGATGCACGGAAAGCATTTAATACAGTGAACTGGCAATTTTTGTATAGAACACAGAACAAGATTTCACTCTATGCAGATGACATACTGATATACAGTATAGATAATTCTAAGGTTATCAAAGTTAAATCAAAGTCTGAGGCAATGATGCTGGCGGGGCACTAGCCCTGCACAGCTAGCAGGACAATTTAAATGACATCAAGGGTTTAGATACTTGTCATAACTGTTCAGGGCCAACTATGGGAAATTGATGGATGAAATAAAAAAATGACCTTAGAAGATGGGAAGTCCTCCCCTTATCCCTAATAGGTAGAAACAATATAGATAAACATATTACCAAGATTGCTCTTTATGTTCCAATCTCTACCATTAGAGATCTTTTATTATTCACATATTTGAATAAATGCTCACAGTATGATGCTGATAACACATTCGAGTACAAGTCTTCCCAGTCAGCACAACAGAAATCAATGTGGACTCAACTCTGGCTCATGTTTCACTGCCTGGACACAAAATGCATTTGAGCACAACACCTTTCACAATTCATGAATTGTTTTCAAACTCAACCACAACCAAACCTCTGTGTGTTTATAGTACTTTTTGCTAATATTTGCATATTATTCTAAAAAAATTTTGAAATACTTGCCAGGCCAGGTAAGTAAAGAAGAAGTGAGACAGAATCCAGAATCTTTTGTCTATATGTCTATTGTATACTGCTTATTGTGAAAGGTAAGGACAGAAGGAGTGGATCTGTATGCACTGCGTTTGTCAAGGTTGAACAGAGTAATAATGCCATCTTGCTTCAGGCTGCAGAGCCACGTTGTTGTTTTGCTTGTATACAGCACATAGGTACAACTCTTGGTTGGTTAATGCCTTTGTTTGTGGTGTGAAAGCTCAAAAAATCGTCCATGTTCCAAAAAAAATTACGTCTTGTTTTTACCATGTAATTTTCATGTTCTGTGTTAAAATATTCATTACAAAAATTGCCTGCGATGTGTAAAATCCTTAAGACTGTATAAAAGCCAGATATGTGAGCGACTTTGCTTTAATCGTGTACATCCTGCACTTAAAAAGAGTTTGAGATATACTATAGGGACTAATCCACTTTGAAATGCAGTTCTCACACTCCCTGTCTAAAGAGATCAAGACCAGCCTGTGAGCTGAAGCTAAAGGCTAAGCCAGTATCTGCAGTTTCAATGGAGGGTGGACTGCAGAGAAGGTGAGGAGGAAAGGAAAGAGGTGAAACACAAAGCATGCAAGTACAGCCCTCGGGGGGCGAGGAGGCATATTAAACTAGAGCTGTACTTGAAAAAGTTTTGACACTGTACTTTCATATCCATAGACACTCTTTTTTCCTCTCCTCCTTCTCCTCTTCCTACTGCCCCATCTTCCTATCCCTGACTTCAAAGTGCTATTTATGCAAAAACTGGTGAGTTTTTTTGTCCTCGCTCTCTCTTCCCTGGAGGCAAATGTTCTTTTTGGAACTTATCTACAATTTCTTTTTGTCAAAAAAAAGAAAGAAAAAGTAATATAAAAACATGGTCCTCGTCTTGTCTCAGCCTGTCCTCTGGTACACACTTGTTGCTTTCTGTATTCTCTGTCTGTCTTCTGCTCCTTCAGGGTTCTTTCTCAGTTTTCTTCTAAGCCTTTTACATTTGTCTCGGTCAGCCTACCAAGTTTATCCACCTTTGATTTAAAGAGTAGTAGTAGTAGTAGTTTAAATCCCAACAAGGTTTTGTAAAAAGGGGTAAAATGTAAGATATGTAATGTTCCTCAATAAAAAATGATCCAAAAAAATATGTGTTCAAATCATACATTATATAAGAAGTGGACATAGTCATCCATTGTTGTGGATAGAAGTGACATGAGAGGGTGGAGCTAAGTACAACCAAATGCTGAATAAGACATTTTTAGGTGACCAAAAAAGTAATAGTTAACTTTCACGAATAGATAACACACTGTGAAGGGGTTAAGTGCTAAGACGAAAACAGACAACACTGTGGTAGCGACCTGACAATTACAAGGTAGCTACGCCCTAAAGCATCTCCTGCTTTATGGTCCATTTGACTCTAAATGTTACCATAATTTACTAAATGAACACCATGCTGTATTGATGAAGACTTGAAACTAGTGATTGGCACCATAAATGCATATTTACGATGTTTACTGTGATATTAAATCAATTGAGATTTATGATAATTTTCTCATAGATTTGTATACAAATAGACTATTTTTTGCAAATTGCCCCTGTTTCAAATTGCTCACTGTTTCAAATGTAATATAGTTTTTGTTGAGAAACTTGAATAAATACACTTTGACAGAGGTATTTTCACAGCAATATAAAATAGATATTAGAGAGGGAATATAAGATGTTAAATTTCCTACCCTTAACTCCAGAATCTCCTATAATATTTAACTAAAATTTTAATCAAGGTAAATAATTAAATAAAAATATTGTCATTTATGTCCATAATCATTTGAATTGTGTGTTTTTATGCAAATAATCGCTATAGGATATTAAGAATCTTTGATGGTTTACGATGACTGTGGGATGGTTGCAATTACTTTTTGGTACAGTTCCAGAAGCTTCATTTAATGTAGAGCGACTGGTAGCTTAGCTCACTCGACTTTCCAAGTAGCTTGCCCAACACTGGCAACAAAACTACTGAGCTAGGTTTGGTAAAAAAACATGGTTTACTTAAAATGGCTATGTAACATTATTAAGGATGTAAATTAAATATGAGAATGTTGACTTTTGGTCTCCTGGGTGAAAGCAGAGTCTTTGGTTTACCCATTCAGCCACCCCCACTTCCTCTGATGCAGATTTCAGCAGACTATGGCAGCTTCATTGTATAGGAACATGAATGCTAGGATAGAGGGCTGCAGACAGACATGCTCTAAGGTTAGCGTATAATTGGATACACTATTGGCCGTAGACAAGCCTACCATGTGTCTTGCTCATGCCCAGGACAATAATCTCCAAAGGCACCCCTAGCAGATTTTTCAGAGGCATTTTTTGGGCTTTCCCTCGTCCACGGCCTGGGACAACTGACCTGGTGTCCCCCTGTGCTGGCCCTGGACGCAGAACTGTATCGGTTTTGATTGACACTAACAAACACTAACAAATAACCATCAATTATCAAACGAGAACCCATGTATATACTGTACATGCCCACTCCTTGTCGAGTGATGGTAAATTCAGTGTAACTTTCAGTTTATACGAACACTGCAGCTCTTTAAGACTCATTTAAGGGTATATTGTGCATAAATAAATAAATAAATAAATACAATAAATACATCTCTCTCTCTCTCTCTCTCTCTCTCTATATATATATATATATATATATATATACACTAAAACAATATATACATTTAAAATATAAAAAAATAAAATAAAAAAGTAATAAAATAAATGCAAAAATAAATACATTTAAAACATAATTCTGAAACAGCTGAGAAAATAAATAAGGGGACTAGTACAAAGGGAAACAAATGAAAAAGTAAATTAAAAATGAAATTTTATTAATATATTTTATTAATGAATTAATGGCTACAATTATTTTTAATACTATTTTTGGTACATTTAATGACATGTTTCTTTATTCATTTATCGAGTCATTTATTTTTGATTTTGGCAGTTTTAGTCCTCCATACCAGAGTGGAACGTGCTCAGCTGCCGTTCTATGCCATTTCATCTGCCAGAGGTTCCACGTTTCCCCTTCACATTTGCCTTCATTCAGTGGAAGATTGTTTTCGGTGTTTTTTCTTCTTCAATGAAAGAGGTGCTTCTTAAATTTTTTATTAATTTCATTCCTACTAGTGCAGTGCCTGCTCAGCTGATTGCTGGCCTCCAGTATTACTGCTTGCAGCTTTCTCGAGAACCACTCAGCCACACTCTCGACACTGCACTTCCTTGGGTTCCTTGGCAATACACATGCCAGTCCTGTTTGGGACAGGGTGGAACTCACCCTGCAGCCTGGTCTCCTTAAAGTTATGTTCCCATTCAACGAAACTGCATTTTAAATTAGATTTTGAGGTATGCACTTCTCCCAGATTATGTTTCTGACATATCACAAATACTTTTCAAATCATAGTCAAAGGAAGTCAGCATAGAGAGTCAGAGTGGATGGGTGAGTCGACACAGGACTATCACCCAGGAGTCTGCTGTTCATGTCCCTTGTGAAACCAAAAGTTGACACTGACAAATTTTGGTCTATGACCGTAATTTAAGAAACAAGGACCAAACACAATGCAATTATAATGAGCTAGCTACAATCTGTTACCAAGTCAGATAGCAAAATCGACTTCATCGTCCACTGGAAATAAGAGCCTGCTTTACCTCTTTGTGAAATCAAGGACCCGTTGTTCTTCTTATCTAACTACTGGAAAGAAAACAAATAAGCACATATCCCAAAAGGCTGAACTTCATAATATAGCAATAGAAAATCGAAGGAAAAATGTGCCAGTCAGATTTGTTTGATTGACATATGGTGGGTGGACTAGTGCTAAAAACACTACAGTGACAGCTTTGCACCAAAGAAAAATGAAAAATAAAATCAAGCATAAATTTGCTGTCCTCTGAAAGTATAATTAATTTCTGTGTCTGCTGGTGGTTTGCATTATGGTGATCAAGGACTGGAGGTCACGCAGCGTACCATACTTTTAATTGAGCGCTGCATCATTGGTTTTGCAGTCTTTCTTTTTATCCGTGTGCCTCCCTCCCTCCTCCTTTCTTTCTGTCTGTGCAGCTGCAATCCTCACAGCTCTAATCCCCTCCTCTCTCCCCTGTGTGCTGGACTGCCATCCAACTATTTAACCACAGCCCTGAAACAAACCAACATCTGTTTGGAGGCCGGCCCAGACCCGGCCACTGCCTTCCTGCTGCGAACACACCAGCCACCGCCAGCTTAACCTCTTACTGCCTGGACCAGACATGGGCCTGCCATGCCAGAGATGCACTCAGCCACCGAGAGAATTGCATGTTCACTCACAGACAGTAGTTGGGGCTGCGTCCAAGTATTTTTTAAGATTTGGTGTCTGCGGTTTACAAGTGGTAATTTGGGAGATCCGTGTTTGTCTTGATTTTGTCTCCATCTTTGGCGCTAAGTGATCATTGCTGTGCTGTTTCTACACCTCTATGCTCACGTCAGTCAATTTGTGCTAGCAGCACTGTGACATCTGATTAAGTTTGACTTCTAGGAGTGGCAGTAGTTTTACTTTTCACTGTTTAGCCATGGAGACCTTTTTTGCACATGCAACTATGCAGTTCTTCTGTTTTATTTCTACCAAACTGGAGACATGTGTCATATCATTTATATTTTAATATATTTAACAGAAGACATTAAGCCTGTATTGCTATTTCAATTGTGTTTTATCAGTGGTTGACAGTCTCATTGTGAACTGGATTAATTGATTCAACAATAAATCAATCCTCATTTACATTGTTAATTGATAATGAAATACCTCTGTTAATTTTGGAACATTACTTTGGCACAAGTTAGATTAATTCAGAAAAGAAAAATAGCATTGCATTGTTACATTAGAATATGGGGAGTGACGATACATTCAGCTCATGATACGATATGATACACACTATAAGCCACGGTTCACTATCTCGATACCATACAATATTCTAACAATAATTATAACAAAACTTGAACGATGAAAATATGACTGAAACAGTAGCCTTTTATTCAATAGACACAAAATGCAAAGCCAATGCTGTTATTTTCCCTATAGTTCATGGTTAGTTTGAATTTTACTCTGGACATCACTGAAAATGAAGACATGCCTCAATGATTCCTTGAGATTGAAATAAAAGTTAAATCAATGAATTACATCTAAAGCCACTAACAACAATGTCCTACACATCTCTACCAGAACCAGAGTCAGAGCTGCTTCAGGACAGACTCAGTAACATTAGTCAGTGGTCCTGGTTCAGACCGAGAGGACAGACTCGGTAACGTTAGTTAGTGGTCCTGGTTCAGACCGAGAGGACAGACTCGGTAACGTTAGTTAGTGGTCCCGGTTCAGACCGAGAGGACAGACTCGGTAACGTTAGTTAGTGGTCCCGGTTCAGACCGAGAGGACCAGCCTGGTAAGTGACATGTAACAAAATAACAGTCATTTCGGATCAATTGCTTTGCTAGTGAGCTGGTTAAATCATGGATCAACAAATGAAGTTATTGACATTCATTATAATATTCAGATTAGCTCTATGACACTCTACATTGTCTTGCCTTGTTCATGTAAATGTACATACCAACTCATACAGGTGAGTAATGTTATGTTTGCAAATCAAATCAGCTACATAAACTCAATTATCTCGTTAACTCAATTAACTCAAACTCAATTATCTCGTTAACTGAATCTTGCTATTCTGGCATTTTCAGCGGTGTAACTGGGCATGCTTATCATCGTATAAATAGGTCTTGGTGGAAGATTGTGGTGTTTTTGCAACTAGATTTACAACAACTTTGACAGAGGAGAGAACACAGCTCTGCTCACTGGAGCAGCTCCGGCTGTGTCTGTGTTTTCCACTGCCTGTCTGAAGCCGGTAATCCTCAGTGTTGACTGACTATTGCTGATGATGTGTAAACCAATCAGACAGTGCTGTGGGCGGGACATTGAGCCAGATTACATAGTGGAGACTGAGTGAAGAGCACTGACAGAGAGAGGAGGCTGATCAGAGTCAAAATAGCACATTTTTAAATAAATTTATGACATCCCCAAAATGTCACGATACAATTTTTTGTCTCTGCGATGCATATTGTCACGTTTTTATATTGTGAAATATCGTGGAACGATATATAGTCACATCCCTTTTAGACTATAACAAAAGTTTTTACTTGGTGTTTGGTCAACTCAATTGATTCCTTCTCATTAACAATGTGATTTGAACTGTCAAGATTGCCAGTCTGTGACTGAAATGCAGACAACTAATAATATAAATCTCAAATAATGACCAAGGCCTTAATATACCCTAACTTCAGAGGAAACCAGGTCTTTATTTCTATTTTCAATTCTTAAATAAGCATATGTGATTATATTTTACTAAGAAGTGCCCAACAACTTGCAGCAATTTTTTTTTGAGAATTTACAGTGATTTTGTTGTCTGGTACAACAAAAGAGGTTGACAATATCTAACCTGAGCACCTTTTGTATGTAGACTAAGGGTGAGACGGTTCAGAAAATTCATGGTTTGGTTTAGTTCACGGTTTGGGGTCACGGTTTTTGGTTTGGTTCGGTACAGCGGTAAATGGTATTTATGGTACAGCAAGGACAGCTTTTTGTTTATTTGCCAAAATAAGAGGCTCAGGCCATCAACATAAAGTGCAGCATAAACCAAACAGACACTGTTTCAAAACAACACTGCTTTGTTTTCATTTTGTTTTCATGTTCTGCAAGAAGACGAGTTTGTCCACATTCAGCCCTGGATGTCCATCCGTCTGTAGTCAGAGCTACGTGGTCTGTGTAGGACAGTTCATATAGTTCAGGATTTACTGTGTAGGTTATGTGTCTGCGAGATGTCATATTTTAGTGCTGCTCCGGTACCCGAATCATATGCTGAAATCCAGCGTCCTCCCGATGCTTTAGTTCTGTTATTCGCTCTGAGTCTGCATGTAGAGGCTGTTTAAATGCTGCTGGGAGAAGGAGGTGCTCTTTCCTCCCTGACTCTCTCCTCCTCGTGCTATCAATGGACGCACCGGAGTGGTCCACCACTTTTTTCCCATCACTGTCACACGTAACACCAAATCCGTCATGCTCCCACACAGCAGAGCGAAACGATGCTGGTGGATGCTCTACCTGTCGCCTTAACAGAATCACAGCCATACGCTACACTTCATCAATGTCTCTGTCAACTGAGAAGTTTGAGAAGGAAGGAGGCGGGGTTACGCATCAATGCGTCATATTTTTGGCGGTACAACACGTGCAGTAAATTCTGGTCCGCTCTTGCTGAAATTGAGCCAATAATCACGCACGACCGCAGCTTCAATTACACTGTGCGTGTGATACCTCAGATTCCTGTCCGCCCGCGTACCAGCCTGTTTTCATAGGCCTTCATTTCTAGTGTGACAATAAACACAGTGAAAAAAATACACAATCTGGAGGGAATGTGGGGAACAGGAAAGCAGCCACGCACACATTTTTTATTTTTTTTATTTTTGTCCAGTATTGAAAACATTTTGGGGGACAGTTCAGGAGAAAATCACAAACATTTCTCATCTAAAGAAGCTGTTTCAACAGTCCAGTATAGTTTTAGGTAAAATAAGATAAATTTCTGTGTACAATAATAGGAATTAAAAACAAATAACATGAAAATGACTGGATGTTAAACCACAAAGAGTCAAAGATATTTTAAATAAACAATTATAAGCTGAGAAACAGAACAGAATTTTAAAAGAATCTGGAGTACCATATTTTTCGCACTATAAGGCGCATTTATAATCCTTTAATTTTCTCAAAAATCGGCAGTGTGCCTTATAATCCGGTGCTCCTTATGTATCTGTATTCTGGTTGTGATTACTGACCTCAAACCAATTTTATGTGGTACAGGGCACTCAAAAATCTGGCAAAACGTTTTATTACTACCTTGGTAAGCTAAGAAGGCGCACCCCTGGATGGATTGTTGGAGCATTACGGCACTCACCGACACTGTCAAAACCCAAGTGAAGAAAACTAATTCGGAGCTTGCCATCATTCCGGGTGGATTAAGTAAAGAACTCCAACTGCTAGATATTGGTGTCAACAGGTCTTGTGAGCTGCGTGGGAGCGTTGGATGACAGAAGACGAACACACATTCACCAAGACAGGGAGGCAACGCCGGGCGAGTTACTCCACTATCTGCCAATGAATCGATGAAAATGTTCTGGTGAGCCATTTAACCACAGTATATGTGTGTTTCCCAGGGTCCTTGTGTCCTAAACTTGTGGACTCAACATTTACAAGAACACCATAGACTACAGAAACCAGTAGTACCTGTATTTTGCTCTCTTATTTTTCTCTTCCTCCTACCTCCACAGTATCAGCTGTAGGGGTGCTCAGCTCTCAGGACCTTTGGCGGGCCAACACTCTTGTTCTTAGCTCCTTTTTCCTCATTAGTGGAGCTACACAAGAGTCTGCCTGAAAGTATGCTCCATTAACGAGAGTAAACATGTTTAGTATCAGCTACGACACAGTCAGCCTGCTGACAGTAAAACAACCTGAACAACTAAGCCAAGTTGGCGCCGAGCTAACTGGACTCTGCAAGGAACAAAGACTGAAGCAACTAGTTTCATTAGATCTGCACATCTGAACACAGCACGGCCCCAACAGCCAACATTCAACACAAGGAAACTCAACTTTTCTCTACTTTTCACAGCGTTCTCCGGCTTCCTCCCATAGTCCAAAGACATGTAGGTTAGGTTAATTGATGACTCTAAATTGCTCGTAAGTATGAATATGGGCGTGAATGGTTGTCTGTCTCTATATGTCAGCCCTGTGATAGTCTGGCAACCTGTCCAGGGTGTACCCCGCCTTCGCCCAATGTCAGCTGGGATTGGCTCCAGCCCCCCGTGACCCTGATAAATAGCTACAGGTAATGGATGGTCGGAAATTGTGACAGTATATAAGAATATTATGATAGAAGTATAATACCTATGCTCTAGGTCTCATAAATTGTGGGTTGATGCCAATTTTTGACACAGATTTGATGCAAAATGTAACCATTTTCCTACCACTCAAAAAATGGTAAAAACGATCAATCTCTCCAAAATACCACATTAAGACATCAAGACTTTGAGGAGCACCACAGAAAAATCCATGCTGTGATTTGGTATCAGACCCGGCAGCAGATATAAATCCCAGGGGGGTATTTAATTTCTGTGAACGGACAACATTATGTTGACTAAACATAATAGGCTGTGATGGCACGTGAGTGTATTGCTCACGCTGAATATACCATTATAAGCGCATCCTCTCCATGTGTTTGAATTTGCACTGAACATGAGTGAAGTAATTGATAGTTAATATAGGCTATTTAGCAGCTAAGTGAAAACAAAGCTATTTTCTGGGGCACTGCCAAGATGTGGGCGTGGTTTTGGACCAGCAGAGTGATAGAAGTAAACCTAACACCTGAATCTCTGTGGGTGGAGTTGATTGTTTTTATTGAACAGGCTCTGTTTTGATGCTTTTCATACAATCTGCACCTTATTTATATGCAAGAACATGCCTTAATCATTAAAAAATTTAAACGTGTACCTCAAAAACAGTTGTTTAATTACCACATTAATTATGAATAGTGATGTAAAAAATATGTAGGCTAAGCTCTGCCATTCTTCCTCTACTATAGGGCTGTACCAAGTAGTTTGCAGCTTCATTCATAACATTGACATTTGGATTATTATTATTAATAACTTAGATAAATATTGCATGAAGTAATCCACCTTCTCTCTCACACAGTGCACATCATCATCTTTAATTGTCATCAGTCCAAAAGTCAAAATTTCCAAAATTCACAACCAAATATTCAGCTTCAATCCATATTTGTTGGTGTCCTATTTTCTTCATTTTTTAGGGTCATGGCATCATAAAATATGACAACAGTCATTCAAAGTTCCATTCAAAAAATTTCAAATAAATAAATATATAAATAACAATACAATTAATGCAGCCCTAGTAAATTGTGTCACTCAGCACTTGCTAAACAGAGTTTTTTAGTTTCAAGACTTACATTCATTTTGACGTGCTGCTACTGTATGTTATGAGGACTGTTTGGTATTCATACACGGGCGAACTGGAGATTTACAGCATGTGATTTTGTTGAAAATCGGTAACGTTTCCCTTGAATGAATTAGCCTCAGCCATATTGTTTTAGAAATGAAAATGTTTTTGCCCACTGATAGTGAGACACACGTCTCTTCATACCTTTCCATATTGCTTTGTTAGCTGCTATAATGCACAAACAGTGAAGTGGCTTGTGGTTCAATGTCAATGAATTTTTGTAAACGCTCCCGAGCGCAGGATAAGTCATCAAGTTACTGAAACCGTTTACAGGAAGAGGAAAGACCAGAGTTGATTTGATCAGAGTTTGATGTAAAAATACTCTGATGCAGATTTTTTGACATATAGTATATTTGACATATAACAGGAGATAAATAAACAATTAATACAAGGACACAGGATTAAAACTGGGACAATACTGGATATTTGTCATTATGTGGGGACTTTAATGACAGTGATGTTGGTTGGGATTGTTGATCCCACAGGTCGTAGAGGTTTTAGAAAATAAGGAACAAAACCACAAAAAAGACCCAGGATGTACTAAACAGGAATCAATGAAATTATGTATTTATTATTATATTTTGGAGGCCTACTAATGAACAGAATATCCATTACCACTGCCTGCAATTCGTGTTGAGAGAAAATATGATTGTGATGATGATGGAATGTATGGCGGGCTATGTTTATGTTGGGCGGTGGTCTACAAATATTTGGTTTGGGCAAATAAAGACTGGGAGAGATGGAAGAGACATCGTCTTACACTTGAGCAGCCAGTTCAAAGGCTTTGCAGATGACACCTTCAGGCTACAGCACTGCACATAGCTACTGTTTCCATACTCACACACACACAAACACGCACACACACACACACACACACACACACACACACACACACACACAAGTCAATTTCCATGACTTTTGAGGACATACATTCATTTTCTGGAGACTTACCCTAAGTGTAACTGTTACTTACATGATCCTAACCCTTACCCTAACCTCAACCTAAACCTAACCTTACCCTAACCCTAAACCAAGTCCTCATGCTAAATGTTTTACATTATGGGGACATGCATTTTGTCATGCAAAAGGAAGGACAGTCCCCACAATGTGACTGCGTAAACAGATCCATGTCCCCATAACATATAGTAATACACCCCACACACACACAAACACACGCACACCTACACACACACGCACACCACACACACACACACACACACACACACACACACACACACACACACACACACAGTGGTCCAGCCAGTTTGTGAATGGAGTTCAAGTTCACAGGTAAACAGAGGGGGAGTTGTTAAGGTGGTATGTGCCCAGAGCTATGAGCCCCGGCTTCAAACCGGGGTCAGCCGAGGGACGGGGGAGGAGTCGCTGTTACCGTCATGGCAGCACTCGCCGGACAGGCTCCATTCTGAAGGTGCTGAATATTCCACTCGCTGTCTCAGTGACAAGCTGACGAAGTCTTTCCATGCGTATTCATGAGGCCATTTCACTCTGATGGTGCTGACTCACTGCATGCAAAATTACATTTACAGTATGAAGTCAGCCCCTAAAGGAACAGTCTGAAATTCTGAAAAACTCTGAATCAGTTGAACTTTGGGTGAGTAGATCGGAGAAAGGATGACAGAATTGGACATTTAAACAGATTTCAAACTTAAAGGAGGCATGAAAAACTTTTTCAGCGCTTGTGCTCATACAGTATATTTAGGTATCTGGAGCACTTACCAACCCACAAACTGTGAAACAGACAATCCAGTCATTTTTTTGTGGGCTGTCTAGATCAGACTGATATGATTCAACAAGTCATTCAGATTTGGCTCCCCCTTCCTATGTCACAATTAGGCTCATTAGAATATACTGCCCCTCATCTAAGTATCTCCACAATCGGCTTGAGAACTATCTTTGCAAAGGTGCACCATATTTTCCACACTAGCCAATCAGAGCAGACTGGGCTTTTTCAGTTGGGGCGTTTTATACAGAGGGTGAATATAGGTACACTCAGACAGACAGTATGAAAAACAAATAATGTGATCTTTGAACATTAAAGCATGTTCCAACAGAAACCCAAACTACCAGTATGAACCTGAAAATGAGCATGATATATCCCCTGTAAGTTAAAGTAGCAAAACCATAGTTTAGAAATATTGTAAAAGTCCTGCATTCAAACTTTTACTTCAGTAAATGTGCAAAAGTATGTGCATCAAAATATACTTAACTTACCAGATTTAAAAGTATTCATTATGCAGAATGGCCCATATCAGATTAATATATACATTATTTTATTTGATTGTGAATAAAAATGCATTTATGTGTACAGCATTTTAATATTTCCATTGGCAAAGGTGGAGCTAATTTCACTTCATACTGCTGGGCAACCTATAATAACACATCTGAATTCATTTGCTGATTGTATTTTGTCTTATTAATCTGAATCTTCAAAGTAACCGAGGCTGTCAAATAAATGTTATGGAGTAAAAAAATCTAATATGAACTAGAGTGGAAGTATAAATTAGTATGAAATGGAAGTAGAAGTAAATGGAGTAAATTGCAAGTTCATCTTAAGTGTACTTAAGTACAGTACTTGAGTACATGTATTTAGTAACCCTCCACTCCTACAAATCACAGCTGAAAAAAAAATACAGCGTCTTGATCTGCAATGATTAAGATTGGTTATAGTACATGAATCCTCCTGGCTAGCTAGGCTAACAATGTCCTGACAGCTTTGCCTTAATGCATAGAGATGTAGGCCGTATCATCTAACAGAAAAATTCATCTAGACAGAAAATTATATTGTTATGAAAGACTGTAACATGATTGGCTGCTGCCCTGCTCTCCAAGAAATGCACTGATACCTTGGACATAAAATGTCCTAAACTAACTGTTATGTTATATATTAAATATGTAGTAAAATGCAGATTTATTGCAGAGATCAAAGTTTCATTTTATGCGGCGGAAGCTATATGATAACGCTTCCCTCAGCAGAAGTTATTAAAACTCCTTAGTGAATTAATGTCGAAATTCAGGCCATCACTTTCATCTTTGAAAATCGAAACAAATGCTGATCTCATTTTCTTAGACAAAACTAATTTTTAGGACTGTGCAGGTGTGTGTGTGTGCGTTTGTGTGTATGTTTTGGGAGAGTATGAAGTGAAGAGGCATGGCTGCTTTTATTTGAACTTAGTGTGAACTCCACTGACATAACACTCTTCAGTTCAAACACAACCATGCATGCTGTCTCACACACATACTGTAGGCTGAAAATGAGTATGTGTGAGTTTTGTTCACGAGTGTGTCTCTCTCTCTCTCTCTGTGTGTCTGTGTGTGTGTGTGTGTGTGTTTGCATGAGCGGAAAGGAATGTGGGGTGGGGGCATCCAGATGTGGGGAGGAGAGAGAGGGAGGCGCAGCATTAATGGTGACTCACTGGAATATTACCTGTGCATGTGCACCATGAGCTACACCTTCACAGCGTCGGCTGTCTCTCTTTTAACATAACCCAGTTGTAGGGGGAAACTATCTACTAAACAGCGTTTAGAATATAATGGTGAATTGAGACAGCCCTGCATACTGCTGGACGATGCATATTTGTGGTAAATTAATTTACTAAATTCAGTTCTGAACTAGTTCCAGGTATTATTTCTGAAGCTGAGGAGAAGGGGCTACCGAGCCCTGTGGCCTCACAGCAAACAGCTACATCTGCTGAGCAGGTGCTCACATAACAAGTATTATAAGCTGAAGTATTATAGTATACTACTTAGATGTTTGATCTAATGCTGTAAATTTTGTTTTGAAAGAAATCTTTAAACTTCCCACAGCTGATTGAGGAGGAAGCAGTGGTTAACTACAGAGTTTATGGTATTAAACAGGATACTGGAGTTTTGGCTCCTCTCAGTGATGATTATGAGGATTATGAGATATTTTGCTTTTGCAGCTTTAACAGGTACTATTTAGAAGCTCCTTCTTTATTTGTCTGGGACAACAGAAATAAATATTTAAATCATCTAAAATCTTGTCATAGGTCATGAGAAAAGCTCTGTCATGGTTTGGTGGTCTGAGGGCTTGTTAAGCATATATTAACTGCAGCCGAAGAGTGACGCTGAGGAGTCTGACAAAACGTCAGGGTATGACAAGTTGGGATGAGAACACGTTGGATCAGATTACGGAAATGACACCTCTGTTGGCCATGTCGCAAATTGGAAATGTAGGTTTGACCATCTTGAAATATTTTAACTGGTGCTGTCAGGCGATTAAAAAAAAAAAATCTAATTAATTACAGGATTTGTAATTAATTAATCTAATTAATCGCATTTTAATCTCATACCTGCTAAAAGCCCCCAAATAAAGAATTTGAATTCTAGGACATTACAAAATTGTAGTGCATGACTAATCAATAGAATACACCAAGAAGAGAAGATTTGAAATCCACATTTTTATTGGTTAAGTGTGCTTTTTAAATGAAATTCAAAAGAAAAAAGGTCAAGCACATCAGCAAACCAATTAGGCCAGGTGCAATTCTCAAAAATGCAATACAAATACAGTTAAATAAAATAAATAAAATTCAGAAATAAAATAAGGCTGAGTCTCAAATAGGCACATAAGCAGACTCTCAATCAAAATGAATACTAAAGCTGACTCAATACAGCAATTCAAAATGAATAGTATAACATGCCTCTAAATAAGGCAACATCAATAGCAAGATGCCAACAGCATTTCCTTTAAAAGGGTCAGCTAACGTTACAGGAACTGACAACAGACAACTCTATGTGTCCTTGAGCCAGTTGCTCAGACAAACAAGCTTGTTTACATTGTGTGAGTGTGAGGCTGCTCTCTTCTTTTCAATGATGTTACCTGCAGTGAAAAGAGTCTCTCACCTGGCCCAGACGTGGCAGCGGTAGCCAGGTAGGAGGAGAAGACAGCTGTTCATCAGCTCCTGGTGAGCTGCCACCACTCCAGTGGACACTCATGCATTCAATGCACGGCTCAGCTTTGTAGCGGGCTCGAGGCCCCTGCTGCTCCTAGTCCGAGTCAGAGTACGAGTGACAGGTCTGAGTGGGCTCGCCTCGCGCTCCTGTGTCGCGTCCATCTCTGTTGTCAGTCACCCTGCTTTTGACTAGTGGCGCAGGTACGAAGTGACGCCACTGCAGCCTATGGGTCACTCAATGGGCCAAATTTAAAATGCTTGCGCATTGACTTGCCACTCATGATTAATTGCGTTAATTTTCATAGCGCGTTAATTTGCAGCGTAATTAATTAATCTAATTAACGCGTTAAACTGACAGCCCTAATTTTAACATTTATTTGTTCAATGTTTAATTAAGACTGGTATGCTAAAAATGCCCTCTGGGCTGTCATACAAAGACGTTGGGCAGTAGAGGGGCTAGTGGCACAGACCGGAGGTGAAGGGGAGGAAACGGGGTAAAGAAGAACGTTATTGTGGAGCAATTAGCGGTCAGTCAACCGCTGTTGTAAATGCGTGAAATATGTTTGCTGAAAGAGCATGTGTGACATGGAAGCTGGGATGGATGCCGTCTCTGCTAAAAAAGAATAAAAATTATCAAGTAAGACTAGTCTGTGTGATAAGCAAGCGGATTGTAACTATGTTTGGAGAGAGAGCAGACAACTAAATCGTCCTATACCTCAGCCCAGCATGAGAGACTGGGCCCAAGATGAAGACAGACTCCACAGATCTTAAGACGGATGGATGCCTAATGAGCAGACAAGGGATCTACTGCAAAATGTTTTCAATTTTGCACCTGGGAAGCAATGGGCCACATCAGATTTTGATTTGATATTTCTTATGATTGAGCCACTGCTGGTGGGGGCACAGAGTGAAGGTTTGTGGGATGAGGAGGTGGGTGTAACCATACCATAGTTGTCATATGTAGATATTGCAGAAAGGAAGAAATAAACAGATCACAAAATGTGGATCATAATTAGAGGTTTATATTTTCCAATATCAATATTCTTGCAATAGGTTTGGAAAACGTGGTTATCAACCCCACTCAAACTACTACTACTACTACTTTCAGAGCAAAAATGCACACTCATTAATAAACAATGACTGTTTCCATTATAAATGGCACAGAAAAGGTAGAAAAACTAAAGAAAAAAACTGGAATTGGTGTATGGAGGGATGTAGACAACAAAGACTGCAACCTCTGCAGAGACTAAGAGGCGATCAAACCTAAAATCCAGCACACTTTGACACTGGACTTATATCAGACTCAAGATCAGCCCTAACCCACATTAGCTTATAGTTAGAGTGCTGCCAAGAGGAACTGAGTAACAGCTCCAATTGAATGATGTTTCCATGTCTGACAGCCATACTGGACCAGAGCCAGCTCACATTTGGTTCTCTGGTTCTGCAACACAGCCAACCCAGCACTCCGCTACTGTTGGCCCAACTTGCTTTCCTATCTGAACTTTTTAAGAGCAGGGCAAACTTCAGCTGTGGGTCTTCATTGAAATCAAGATAAACTAATTTCAAACATACTTGCACAGTACACATTTTTTAAATAATATCTCCTATGCACACATTGTCTAGATGATTATAACCAGCCTGAATTTGGTTGAAAAGTGAAAGTATGTGAGATGTCTACGTTGCTGTACATAAAGTATGGCTTTCAACAGAAACATTTAAAAGAACTTGTCAACAGCATCACTTAAATGACTTTATATCATTGTGAAGCAGAATGTTATGTCTGTATGTCATGTATATGTTAAATTAAATTATGCTCCGTTTCCAGCTCATATTTTAATTCTGGGATTCCACTAGAGTCGCTTTGCATGATTCACAGTTTTGAAAAATTCCTTAGTTATCTTATACTGGCTCTTCAAACAGGCCCTCATTACATCCTCTGTCAGAAACAAGCCATTGGGGGGGCTGCGTCTGTGGGGGGGGGGCTTGGGGGCGGGGGGGGCCCCCGCTCAAGCCCCCACAGGGACCAAAAAATAACTGTGAATTAATAGGTAGAGGGGGGGCCGCTTTTCCTCTTCCCCCCCCCCGGGGGCCCCCCCCCAAGCAACCAACCCCCCCCCCCCCCGCGGCCCCCCCCCGGGCGCCCCCCCCCCCCCCCCCTCCCTCCCTTCTTCATTTTTTTTTTTTTTTTTTTTTCTTCTTTTATTTTATAATATTTTAATAGAGTGTAAATTTAATTTCCCCATTTTGGGACTAATAAAGGTAGATCTTGTAGCATTGCCAACACAACTTCATCAGCATCATTGCTAATTGCATGCATGCTCCCGCGTACATAGGCACAGCACTGATACCGGCATGGAGGTGAAGCAAATACTGAAGCAGCAGTTGCTGTTGGATGTTGTCGCTGATGACAGCCGAGACAGCAAACCGTGTGTGCGTTAACATACATAAAAGTTTTCCTCCTCATTCGGACGGAGTGCTGGAGACTTTCTTCAGGATATAAACTGTAAAAGACAAACGAACACCAGTAGATATATTTTGAGCTGATTTTTGTAGTTGGATTTTACTAATTTAATAGTCTGCCTCCAAAGAAGGAGAGCGCCAACGAGTCGCTGCAGCGAATCAGCAGCTCCATGGGCTGTAGAGCCGAAATATTTTCACAGCGTGGTGAATTAAGGATTTATTTTGACAAAACCAGAGTTGCTGGTTGTTGGGATGTGCAAAGACTGATTAAGACGTGTGAGCTGGTGGATTTTATTTTGTTAAGATAAGATAAGATAATACTTTATTGATCCCCAGGGGGGAAATTTGGGTGTTACAGCAGCACTGACATAAAAAAAATAGCAAGTAGTAGTGTAAAAAGTGAGATGTAAGTAAATGCAAAGTATATACAGTACAGTTATTGCACAAGTCTAGGTGAGGCATATGTAGCAGTTACAGTGTAGTGCACAATAGATATAATGATAATATAATATAATAATATAACGAATATGCTGAGAGTCCTGTGTGAGTTCAGCCTAATGGCAGTCCGTGGTCTCCATGCTGTGGTTGTAAAGTCTGATGGCAGTGGGCACAAAGGAGCGCCTGAACGCTCAGTTCTGTACCTCAGTGGGATGGCGACTGACTGAAAGAGCTGCCTGTCTGCCACAGCTCATCATGGACAGTGTGACAGGGATTGTCCAAGATGCATTTAATTTTGTCCTTCCTCACCAGCTTATTGAGATTCTGTTTCTGTCCATTTTGAATGAAATGTGTTTTACAATGGGTTAACCACGCAGTAATGCCAGTCTTAGTTCTGTGTAAGAGAGAAACATGGATTCAGAAGGTGTATGGTTGTATTTTTTGGGGAGTTAGGTGGCCCATGAGTTTTTTATAATTGGGTACGTGGCCTTGTATCTGGAATCCACAACAAAAAAATCTCATGGCATGATAGGCATTTCATTTTAGCATTATTTGAGCACTCTACCCACATGAACATGTTTTAGAAAAAAGTTTTAAAATGTGCCACAATCATACAGACACACCTAGCATGACATCAGTCATTTATTTATTTATTTTTTTAATTAATTTATTTAATTTATTGGGCCCATCCAGAATTTAAATCCTGGTTCCGTGCCTGTATCACCGTCTTGTTTTGCCTGTGACTCACACAACCCTGCAGGTGCAGCACATTCGCTCTGCCTTCAGTGTAGTCAAACTATTAAAGTAACCGATAGTTGATTGATCATTATTTAAAATTCTGTTTTTCCATAATGATATACATTCATCAAATTTTTCTCCTTGTCTTTGAGGATTTTTACCAGTTACCTGTTTGAAACATTATTTTTGGATGAATCAATGGATAAATTCACAGTGTCACTAATATGCAGGATGAGGGGGCACGCTTTGCCTGGAGCAGATGCTATTTCGCATGTTAATTTATGAGGTTCAACCGGTTTACTTTTAATATTCACTGGGTGTGGTGGTGCAACAGAGACAACCTGGATTGGCACCAAATGATTTAGATGATGAATTGTTTAGGGATCTGAAATAGAGGAACTCAGTGTTTTTCCTGCAGCTGAGTGACTCAGAGTTCATAGAGCTGGAGTAGGGATTCAAACAAAGGAACCAACCTCACTTTCTTTTGAGGATGATATTTATGATTCAGGAAGACAGGAATCGAAAGGTATCCTCTGAGCCGAGGCACAAAAGGTCAGCAGGGTGTCATCAAACTGACTGGCTGCCTCTAGCTCTATATGCAGGAACACTGAACATGATCACACACTGACGGCATGTGACCGTCACAGGCAGCAGGACGGCAGTCCTCCAGTACTCACTGACAGCAGTTTGATGTTGTGCTCAAGCCAAATTCTATTTAACTTTCTGTGGGAGGTTTTGCGGTCCTACTCTCTATCTGTGTCTCAATGGTAAATAATAAAGAAATAATACTAACTTGATGGTAATGACAAGTCAGTTGTGAGCACACAAATATCTCTCACAGAGAGCTGGGACCTTCTGTATGGCCGCAGGAAGTGACTGCAGTTACAGGAGTGTGTTTTTGTGGCTTGTCCACGGTAACATGCAACTGACAAACCTCATTTAAATACCTGAAACAGAGATAATCACAGTCATCTTCCAATTCAGTGTAGACCATCTCATCAGCAGCTTAATGCTTGGTCCATAGCATAACCAACTGAACATGTTAGAAGGAGGTTAGGGTTCCAAAAAATCTGAATCAGCTTTATTAATATTTTAAATATGCAAACACATAGAAGGAATTTGCATTGCTCTTAATATGCCTTGCATACACAGAAATAGACATAACACCTAATAACAAGGACAACAAAGCTGAACATAAGCTAGGGAATGCACAAGAAAAAATGTTCACCAAGCTCTGGCACTAACGTTTCTATCTCTCCTTCCTCCGTTTTTCATCACCAAGACCAATCAGCAATGTCAAGCTTTGAGTATTCAGCCTACAACCACAAACAGACTGCTGATCGCGTTGCAACAATTTCAGACACTGGTGCCTGGAAGTTACTTTGTTTTGCCCTAATCAATCAGTAGCAAGTGATGAATCCATGACAATCCATGACATTTTCAGCTGACATGGAAGATGTGGTAGCAGTTGCTAGGAGCAGCTAACTTAATGGTTTTCAATACGTGCAGATACATGTACATGATGATACATGATTTAAGTCGACTTTCAACAGTCCCCAACTTTGCCCCAAACAATGGAGTTTAAGTATCTTGGAGTCTTGCTGATGGGTTAGGGAAAAATGGCGTAGGAGATGGACATGTGGTATGGTGTGGTGTCTGCAGTTACACGTTGTCTGTACCAAACCATTATGGTGAAGACGAAGCTGAGCCGGAAAGCAAAGTTGTTGATATACCGGTTCATCTACGTTCTTACCTTCATCTATGGTCATGATCTGTGAGTAGTGACTGGAAGAATGAGATCGCAGATACAAGAGACCAAAATGAGTTTCTTTTGCAGGGCGGCTGGGCTCAGCCTTAGAGATAGGCTGAGGAGCTCAGACATCCGGAGGGAGCTCGGGAGTAGAGCCGCTGCTCCTTCGCGTCAAAAGGGGCCAGCTGAGGAGGTTCAGGCATGGTGACAGACCCAGGGGTAGGACCAGGGGCAGGACCAGGGGTAGACCCAGAGAGGAGAGATTATATATCTCGTCTGTCCTGGGAACGCCATGGAAGAGCTGGAAAATGTTGCCGGGGAGACAGGTGTCTGGAATTCCCTTTAATCCATGTGATATTCAAGTGTAAACCTGTTGTTTTTTATGTAATTTTCCACGTTAACAGATTAGAGCAGCCACACTGCCCACATGAGCTGTGTGTCAACTGCATCTCTTCACAAGATTTGAGGTCTCGTCTATTTTTTCTACGAGCTCTGTGTGATTCACAGCAACAACTGACAGAGAAAATGTTCTTATATGAACTTCATACCAACAGCATTACCAGTTTCAATGTCTGTATCTGTAGAATGTCACAGACATGAAAAAAATATGTTTTTTAATCAAAACCTCCTCCTTCCGTTTTTCCCCCCCCCCTCCCCCCCCTTGTTCTTCCTGCACTTAAAACTGTCACCACACTCCTGAAGGCCCTTACTGGCGAATTTACTGTTGCCACGCATGGGTTTACATTATAGTTAATAGAATGCTCGTTTCATATCAGTACAAAAGGGTGTCTTTTGCATCGGTACCGAACGCCGATGGCTGTATCAAATCCTTGGTATGTAACATCCAGGGAATGAGGCCAAATTGGATTTTCAGGGAGCAGTAAATGACAAAACAAACACAAAAAAAACACTAAAATATCCCTCCAGACACTTTTGAGTGATGTCATGAAAACTGTATCCGTGTTGTGTCTACAGTCAACATATCACTCCAGGGGAGACTGATCTTGGGGTATGTAACATGAAATATTTTCTGTAACAGTGACATTTGTAATTTTAGGAGGGCTGTTTTCAAGCAGAGCTACACTATAAAACATGGTTTGCCTGTTATGTTTCCTCAAACAGCCCTCATAGGTTCTGAGCTGAAACTGTTCCCCTACACTAATGTCCTATATGAGTACAACCCACATTGGAAACACATTTTTGGCACCCTGGGCTCACCAATAGAAGGAGGGAGCAAGAGGAAGGAGGGTTATGTTGGAGGAAAGCTCATAGAGTGTCATAAATGAAAAGGGTTCATCCTCTGGGAAGCATGAATGTGCTCAGTAATTTCAATTGCAATCTGCCATTTGGATTTGGATGTTCTTTGTGTACAAGTGGAAATTTTGGCCTGATGGTGACGCTAAAAGAAAAAAAGGCATTGGACAGACACTGAATGATTTTACCATCGTAAAACCCTGGTCAGAGAAGATTTTCTAACATGAGACAATCAAAACAATTTCAATGATGTGCTCAAGCAAAACTGTGTAGAGCTTTTGCATAGTGACATTGTGATTATCACTCTATTTACCAGTTGCAAATTGTCTTGATGATGCTGATCTTTCAGGGAAAGGAGACAGGAGTGGATGGGACAAACAAGTTCCCTTCAATTAACTGTGTTAACTAAACCAAGTTCCTAAGGACTGAGCTTCCGCCACCCGCAAACACACATTCCTTACTTTAGTCTGGTAGGTGAAATGACATTCGCTGGGTCATAGTTTTCTTAACCACGATGCAAGATTTTGGCCTAAATCTCAAAATGGACTTCCTGGATCCTGTCATTGTCTCACTATTATCTGAAACAATGCACCCACACTAATGCAACGTCTTACAATATTTTAACACGGCTGTTTTCTGTCTGAGCAACTGCAAAGGCCCAGATGCTAATGGGGGAAAATATGGACAAAAAGAAGCAAGTTGCAAGACTCAATACAGTGAGTTAAATCAAAGATAACTTGAAAACCTACCTCTTTTGAGAGTATTTATTCACCTAATATGCTCTTTTTCTTAATCACTCTGCAAAAAAATTCTGTGCATTGTTGTGGAAGGTTGCATTCACACCAAATCAGGCATTGTCCTCCGATTCATACGAAAGTGGGTAGTGTGTTTGCGCTACAGCGGAGGGAACTGCAGAGGAGGCCAGAAAAAACGCAGTGGCCTATGGCAAACAGCTGAAATAGAATCAACTCTTGGAGAAACACTACCTGATGTCACGCTTCAGTGATCAATGAGCAATCAATAGGCCATTCAAATCAAATGGGTCAATCAAATGAGTGTCACTCACGGTACACTGCGCTAATCGCTTCATCGCCTGAATGCATGTGAATGCAGCCTTATGTCATACAACTTGACGTTACTTCAACTTTTGTGGCTCTTGTGTCTGGTGGAATAAGAAATTTGTGGCTAACACCACGTGTTGTGGTACGTATTTTCTAATGGCGTGTCCACGCTGAAGCTGTTTTTTTATTTCAGTGTCCATGTTAGCAGGTTAGAGCAGCCACACTGCTCATGTGACAGTGTACATGATCTTTTGACTGTATATTGACACCACACTAGCAACATTACTGCACTTTCATTGTCTGTATTTGTAGAATATTTTATCCTCAGAAAAAAAGTAAAGATTTATTTTTAAATCAACACTTCATTTCAAAATAAAAAAAAACAAGATTTTTTTTCTGTGCACAGAATTCCTTCATTTGTTAACATGAGGTTTTATTCTGAAATATGTACAGGACAGTGTTGTCCAACATGCAGTGACTTGCATAGCTTTATGGATGAAAGTACAAGTTTTTAATTGTGTATTATTACTATTATTTACAAATTATGTTTCTTAACCTTTTTCTCTCTAAAATAAATATAAATGACATTTTTAATGAAATAAAATGGCCATTGTGAAAGGCGATCTCTAAGTCGAAAGCAAGGGCTGACAGCAGCAGCGCAGCAGAAACTCTGCCAGTGTGGACAACCCATGTGAGCATACAGCAGTCCAGCCAGGCAGCCTCGAAGTGGGCTGGTTCTCACCAGCAGGCTGTACCGGCTCTCCTACACTTAACTCCTTAGCACAAGCTGCCAGTACTCTTTTCTGCCATGTCAGGTTATCTGTGAAGTTTATAATAGTGATTCATAACAGCATAGTGCCTGCATTCTTGCACTGCACCTTATAAACTGTATGAACATAAAAACAATGTGGAGAGAATACAGACAAGCCAACCAAAGGTTCAAATTTTCCTGTGGGAGAACCCCAAACCTAATTTATTCCAGTATCTTTCATTCACTGTGGAAATATAAAATGCTATCCTGTTGCATAATATATGGGAGCATCCTGATTGGGATGCTACTCGTAAAATCCGATTGATACCCTACAAATAAGACAGGAAAACACTTTAAGTATTAACTAGTGGTCAATACACACGCCAACGTGTGAATAAGAGGAGTATTGGCACTTTTGTCCACTTCACGCACTGGACATCAGGACACAATTGAATTATAAGAACATTGCTTAAAAACTATCCATAAAGCAACCAGCACCATTAATGTTGAAACTGTAAATGTAGAGCACATATGTGCCTCCAAAGACTCATTAAAGACGTTTTTCAAATCAAACAGGACAGAGCAACAATATACACAGATAATGCACATTTTTAAAATTCCTGTTGCAAAACCAGCACGACTTAGGAATGTTTATGCTGGACGGCAAAGTGGTGAAAGATAGAGCAGTAATTTCAGAGACCCAAGAGGTTGTCGGATGCCACTGAAGACACAGGGAGAACCTGTTTTCATGGCCTCAGTCATCTGATTTATTCTTTACAGCCTGGGGAGGATTTACTGACAGACCCACATCTGCAGGATCCCCCTCCCGACTCCTTCAGTTGTGCAATGAGAGTTGAATTCCCTTGTTAAACAGCAGCAAACAGGTCAACAGTTCCAGCCAGCCTGGATTTGGTAGGAGTGAGGGTGGAGGGAGGGAGGACTGGAGCTGTAGGAGAGACAAAAGTGCAGAAGACAGACTCTGTTTCATGTCCAAATGACAAACTGCTGAACAGGTCAACAGGATGATTCGAGAAAGACTTGTGTCTGACAGTAAACTGTGCCCACACTGCTAACCAAAATACTGCATTATGCTAATCCTCAGTGAATGCTTTTACGCTGCATTCATGTAGCTATTTTAAACAAGTTTAATCTACTGGTAGAGGGATTTAATGGGGATATTAATCTGTCACTACAGCCCTACCCATACACCCATAATTCTGCTGTTTGGAGCCTGTTTTATCACCTGCTATTGAATAGTCACTGAGGTTCCTCAACAGTGTTTACGATGATGAAATCCTTTAGCTCTCATTGAATTTGTAAGGAAACAATAGGATGCTGTTTTTGGCAAATAAGAGTGGAGATAATACAATAATCAAATAATAACACTGAAAGAAAAAAAAAAAAACTCACATACGCCCACCACACATTTAATACCTGGGATGTTTCTCAGGATATTATCCTCTACTGAGCAATTTGCCCAATTGTTTGTTTGTTCTTTTTTTTAGTTATTTTTTTCCTTTTATTCCCTTTGAAATGTCAATGTTAGCCACTTCCTGGCAATTCTCAATGTTGTTGCATCATTTTGATGAAAAAGCTAATGGCAGCTCTCAGTTTTATGAAACATTACTTTTAATTGTCACAGCACTTTTCTGAGAAATATTATGTTTCAGTGTTGCTGTTTGCCCCATCCTATTTTTTTTATTTTTTTTTCCAGAGAAATATTATTTTTAAGTGTCACTGATAGCCAGTTGCCAGTAGCCAATGTTGTTCAATAGTTACTGTGGAAATAGCAATGATGACGTTTGCCGGTTCTTAATTTACTAATGACTTTGTGATGCTTTTAACCAGTTCTTACACTTTTCAGAGAGAGAAAAACCCCTTGTGTCTGTTCTCTTTGTTTTTCTATAGCTTATGGAATTACAAATGTATGTTTCCCCATTTTTAATGTTGCTATGCATTCCATACACAAAGAAACTATTTTTAAACGCTCATGTTGGGTCTCAAATTAATTGCTTGGGTTTTGAACAGTTTTTACTTTTTGGTTGATGCCCATACACTCTCCATGAGGAATTCACTTTGCTTGGATACAGAACAATCTGAGCTTGAGTTGCCGCAGTGAATTGGCATGAAGCAGAGTAGTTATACAAGGGCCTGCATGAATCAGTGACAAACACATGGGCTAAACATAGCCCAGTGCAGCGCAACAAGTGGCCCTGAGAGCTCACATCGTATTTGTATTTAGCTGTGTTTTCTCTTTTTAGAATGTTTTTTTTTTTTACTAAATGCTGCACACAGTATGTGTCGTCAAATTACTGAAGATGCATTTTGTCTATATACATGTGTTTTCTTAATTTGTTGAGCCCTTAGGGCCACTGCAGGATTTAGCCCCTGTAATGCACAAACAAATCAAAGTGGACCCTGAGCTTTAATAGCAGCATCCTTCTCTACTCAGAACAAATCTATAAAACTGCAGATTCCCAGTCTTCTCCAGAAGCGCAGCAAACTGCTTCCACATGTGCTTTTTCCATAACCCGCTGCTATACTGGAATTTCGTTTATGTACATTGTCAAATTTCTCACAGTGTGAGAATAAAGGCATAAAAGCAATTAGGGGCCGGGGGAAAGCAAAGACAAGGGGGAGGGCTGGAGGAGCTGGGATATGTGGTGCCAGGGCCTGGTGGGGCTTGGGGATGTGGTGGTTGAGTGTGTGTGTGTGTGTGTGTGTGTGTGTGTGTGTGTGTGTGTGTACGTGCGTGTGTGTGAGGGGGATCTCCAGGACAGAGCCTGGATCTGGGTTTCCATTCACACGGGAAGCAGGGTGAAAACAGGGCTGCATCCTGCTTTGTGAGGATCCTCTGGACCAACAGCTTCAGGCTTGAATCCATCTGATACCCTTATTCCCCAAATTTCATCTCCAACCACTGTGCCCCTGACATCACACAGGGGTCCTGAGAACATGCAAACAGGAAAGAGGCGTCTTGCTCCACCCCCCGTTTCCCCTTTTCTTACTGTAAATTAACTACAGGCTTCAAAAACCCAAATTTATTGTTTGTTTGTTTTTATAAACACTTGTAATCATTGAAGAGCTTCTTTTAGACATATGGGGGAAAATGAGGAAAGATAATAGTAAATAAATTATTGTTGTATTATCATAGCATGCTACGCTAGCATATTTTAAGCTGGGACTGGAGTAAACACAGGCCTAATGCTGTGAATTACGCAAAAACGCTTGTTTAGGTTTAGCTAACAAAGCCTAGACTCAGGGAAAAACAACATTGTTGGGTTTAAAATTATTGTCTTTACAATGAAAATGTGACTTGATGTTGTGGACATGAGCGAACAGCTGATTGTAAAGTGCAAGTGAAACATAATGCACGGGACACAAACAGCAGTTTCCTGGATGAAAGCTCTGTGTTTGTTGGACCCTTTCACCACACCTTGTGTGTCTTTTTCACTCTTTAAATGTCACCACAGCACTTCCCTGCACGTGTACTGTTGCTGCTGATGTTTATACTGTAGCTAATGAAACGCACATCTCCTACCACTGCTAAAGGGTGCCTTGTGCGGTGGTATCGAATGCTGAACCTGAGATGAGAATGCACCGATGTCGGCTGTTTTAAAGGGTAACTTTGGTATTTTTCAACGACCATATTGTGGATATTATATTGGAAATTTATTGTGCTGTGGGACAACAGGCAGCTCTGCTTCGCTATATGAGAAAGGAAGTGTACACCATTCAAATGTGAAAAGGACAGCTCAGATAAAAAAATACGCCCCTGTGCTATGACACCAAAAAGAAAGACAATACTGTATAAGCAATGGAAGGAGACAGAACATTGGAGGTGGGGAGCTTGTTGAAGAGGTCCAAATGCAAAGAACATGCATGATGATCATGTTTGGTTGAGGAAGGGGACAAGCCGAAGCCGGATGCCTGGAGAAAGAAGCCACCGCCCACCTCCCATCAGCCCCCCACCAACAGCTTCTCTTTCTCTTCTCTTCCCAAAGAGAACTGATGGCGAGCAAAAAGGCAAAACTTTCCCCAGGCTATAATTAGCAACCCTCAATTTGACTCATCATAGGCTTGGTGTACTGTGCATGTGTGTGTGTGTGTGTGTGTGTGTGTGTGTGTGTGTGGCAAGCAATGTGTTTAACTCCTCCATAGCTATCAAGTCTTTGAGAGCCTTGGGAGGAAGTCAACTTCTGCAAAACAGATGTGACTTGTAGGAGCCATGCAGTGTCGCACATTAAAACAAACAATCATGTTAGCAAAATGCATTACTGTGTCAGTGTTTGTATCCTCAGTGATGCAGTGTAGAAAAGCTATAATAAGCTATAATATCATCTCTCATCAGTGGTCAGAAACCCCTATGTCAGCAACAATCAATCATCAATCATGCATTCATAAAAGCAATACTTAATGTTTTTAAAAATTGAAAAAAATATATAAACAAATAAAAATGCCTATAAATTCACATGCATACATAAAAAGAAGGGGGTTAAACCCTGTTTTTTCTACATACAAAACCGTTTGTTGTGGTTTTGCATTTTCAGGCCATAGATTTCAAATCAGGTATATTTTATTCCTATTTTCTGTTGCACACCACAGTTTGAATTGATAGGACATGCTAATGTCCAGGCATCAATTAATTGAACATTTGGGCAGAATCAGTTTTTAGCATGCACAAGCACATTCATTTCTGTGTCTGCTCTCTTGATTTTCTCTGGTTGTTTTGTCAGCTTCTGAACATTTGGCACTTGCCAACTATTTGGTTAAAGTCCAGACAAGGAATGTGGTAACTATGGTGGAAATCTGATGGGCCATCTGATATCAAGCTAATCACTGGGCTTTGAAACAGAGCTAATGACTCCATCAGGAGTGGCAAATCTACGCCAATACTGGACAGTTTTCTCCAGTGTCCAAAATGGTTTGGTTAAGGTTATCGTGAGTTTGTGGTTATGGCAAATAAACTATGGTTAAGGTATGATGACAAGGCAATGATTATTTGTATTGTTGTGATGGTATACAAACTTGTGTCACCTTATTTTCTGTTTCACTACATAAAGTGTACACTATTCACCATGTCACTGAATGTTATCCGGACCCGCCAGACGGTCAGATAGCTGCAGTGCCTTCTCACAAGACACTGATTGATCCATAGTCTGGCTTGTCAGCCACAAACACATTACTTAAAGGCTGACAAGACAGATTTACTGTGCGTGTGATATGTGATTCTAACATGATCTTGTGACATTGCGAAAATATGAATGTAGATCCTGGACATAAATCACGAGGTGCAGATTCATACAATATTGACATAATTCTTAAGATGTGTTCAGACAGAAAACCAAGCATATATTCCACCATGTGTCATTTGCACAAATTCACCACTGGATACTTTATTCAACCGTGAATGTGTGTAATCTCATCTCATGGGAAGGCGTGGGCTATGAATAACATTTTAAGGACATCTATGTGACATGATAACACATTTTAGGCTTTTCATACATCATTTCCCACCACAGCAGTTAGGTAACAAAACCATTTAGTTTAGGAAAAACCTTATGGTTGGACTAAAATTGTAGTATGAAAAAGTATGTAATGAAAGTATGTAAAAAAGGAAATTATCAGGATAGAAAACATGTCACGTCAAAGTCACTAATGTCAAAATAATATAAATAATAACTCAATACAGCGACATAAACACCGGCCTCCTGGCTGAAATTCCTGTGTTTGTTTGACCCATTTAGCAACCCTGAACAAATTTGAGTCTAATCACCTCTTTTCATTGCCTTCCATTGCCTTCCATTGACTTCTGCTGTTGCCTTTAAGAGACCAGTTCAGATATGCGTGGCTTCACCTTGGCAAGTGCTACTCTCATGTCATTTTCACAGCAAAGTCTGTTCCTTTTCTTTGTTTTTATGTCCAGCATCCTCGAAAAGGATTGCTCGCAAAGATATGTTACAACAAATGGTATAAAAAACTCCAGGGCTTTCTTGGCAATAACTGGATACTTTTCCATTGGCTCTGCTGAACCTGGCTCTGCTGAATTTCAATGATTTCGTCGAGGTATTCATTGAATTCTGCTGTCTCAACATCAAACGTGAATGGCTGTCTCACCCATGCTGGATATGAGTCTCGTGCAGGGAAGTATCCGTCGAGAGACTTTGCAAGCTCATCTAAGTGCGTGGCAATTGCTTGTTTCAGTTCCATGGGTACAGAAATGTCACCAATTCCAGACACATCTTCGATCTTACTTACACAGTTGTCAAGAAGGGGAAAGTTTGCGAAGTTATTGTTCTCTGTTCGTCGTTTCCATATTAGTAGCTTTTTTTGAAAAGCCTTCAGGTTTTCTTCTGCTTCCATGATGTTGACTCCACCCCCCTGCATCTGCTGATTAAGGTGATTGAGAGCTGCGAATATATCAGTCATGTACGCTAAAACGAGAATGAACTCAGGATTTTTGAAGCAATCTGCATGACAATGTTGGTGCTCTTCCAAAAACAAGGCTAATTCCACACGCAAGGCAAAAACACGATTCAGCACCTGTCCTCCCCGGGATAACCACCGAACATTAGAATGGTACAGAAGTACCTCGAATTCAGCGCCCATTTCTTTACACAGCTCACTGAAGATGCGGTGCCTCAGATCACTATTTCGCACATAGTTCACACATTCCACTACAGTTTTTAATACTTCTACCATTTTTGGAGGCAAGGTTTTTGTTGCCAACGCATGCCTGTGCAGAATACAATGCGTAACAATGATGTGTGGTGCATCGGCTTTTACTAGCGCACCAAAACCAGACTTTCTTCCCAGCATGACTGGAGCTCCATCCGTACAAAGTGCAGAAACCATATCCCACGAAAGATTATTGTCTCTGAAGAAGTCATCCACAAGCTTCTTCACATCGGCTGCCTTAGTTGTTGTTGTAGGAGGCTTACAAAATAAAAACTCTTCTTTTGTCATGTCGTCTTTCACATACCACACAAAAACAGCAAGCTGGCTTAGATTAGCAACGTCTGTGGTCTCGTCGAGTTGAAGGCTGAATTTTGCCGGGCTTGAAATCAGATCTGCGACTACTTGAGCCAAGATGTCTTTACTCATGTCCTCTATTCTGTCGCTGATGGTGTCATTTGAAAGAGGAATTTGGGATAATTTACCTTCGGCCGCTGTTCTGAGTATCAGATTCGCCATCTTTAACGCAGCTGGTTTTACAAGTGTTTCATCAATGGTGTGTGGCTTGCCCTGCTTTGCGATCAGGTACGCAACTTCATATTATGCTGTGAGAATCGGTTTGTTAATGGGTACAAATCCAAGAGCAGGCAGAGTGGCCTTATCATCGAATCTGGCTCTCTTCACCTTGAATTCAGCAAGCGTTGTGTTCTTATATTCCCCATCTGCATGCAGCTTCTCGAAGTGTTCCTTTAGTTTTGCCGGTGCGAGGCTAGAGTTGCTCAACTTAGCATTGCAAATCATGCAGATAGGACGCTGAGTCCCATCCCGTTCCGTGATACATGAGAATCCATATTGTACATATTCGCCCGACCACTTTCTTTTTTTGCTCGACATAGTTAGTATGGATTAAAATATGAAGAAAGTAATTACACAATGTACTACGATGACATTCACACGTTGGCTCACTCATGAGTGCACTAAATTCCTCGCAGCACTGACTGGCCAAACAATGTCACGTGATCATCTGCAGCCAGTGATGGCCAAGTAGGGCATGTCATCACGTATAGACATGATGAGTCGGTGTGTCTTGAACTCCGCGGCAGAGGCTCCACCGAACCCCTGAGACCGACTCACCGAACCCCTAGGGTTCGATCGAACCCAGGTTAAGAACCACTGCTTTCGAGGTTTACTGGGCATGTCTGACTGGTAGGAGACCCCGGGGTAGACCCAGTACAAGCTGGAGGGATTATATACTGTATCTCAACTGGCCTGGGAATGCCTTGGGATAACCCCAGGAGGAGCTGGAAAATGTGTCTGGAATACCTTGCTTCACCTGCTGCCACCGTGACCTGGCTCAGAAAAGCGGAAGAAAATGGATGGATGGATTACATAGCTCAACAGTAAATCAACAGCAGTATCTTTCCATATGGGTCCCTGGAACTACATTATATCCAGTGAGGGTTTCTATGTATTTGAGCTTTCTGACATTTTTGAGCACCCCTGTAGCTGTCTGTGGAATATATTACAAAGGACTTTGGCTTGAAATAACACCTGCTATGCTTCCTTGGAAAATCAGCCCTCTTTATCATGACTCTACAAACTGAGCAAGACCTGCAATAAGCTAAAACCTAATGGTTTCTTTCTTGAGCCCTGAAGTCATTTCTCTTTCAAATTGCTTATTATTATTTTATATAGAGCTTTCCCATGCTCCATTTGTCTATTTAATACAGCACATCTGATGAAACCATTCTCCTTTCTGGCTTTCCTTGTGAAAAAACAGTCTGTCGTCATCGCGGCGACGGAGAGGTGGGCAGTGTTAAGATCTGCGAGGCATTACAGCTTTATGGGTGATGGACTGCCTCAGCGCTGGACGAGCCAGGCTGAGCTGAGAGCCAGTGGAACACATTGTTATGGCAACATCACAGTGAGTGTGTTTAGACTGGGCTGCGCTGTACAGTGAGGTAATGCCTGTGATGTAATTTCAAGGAAGCAAACAGGAGAGAGGGGAATATGTACTATAGGGGGCAATGGTGGAATTGGAGCTAATGTTTGCCAGACCACAGCTCACAGTGTTATGTAGGAAACAGACACTGACGAGGAGAGGCTATCCCGCCCAGTAACAGGGCTCAAGGAACATTTTTACTTTGATTTGTTTTTGTGAAGTTTAGTGTAATGGGACTACAGGCTTAGAAAATGGACTCACTGGAAGAAAAGAAAAATAGAAAAGCACACTTTCAGTCTTTCAGGGCAACAGAAACATTCCAAACACGTCAAAATAAGAAGTAAAGAGAAAGTACAGGCACAAGCACACATTTCTAGTGGGTCATAAGTGATGACTGACAGGAAGTATTTTTGTTTTTTAGAAAATTACGGCATATTTTACCTTCAAGTGTGGGAATAATACCACAATTCTACACTGACTTCTTGTTTCACAAACAGATGTGTCCTGGGTGAAAGTCTATCCATCCACCCCGACCTCCTCCCTTCTCAGACTTTATCGCTCCGTAAACTACGTCACCTGTTCTTGTTCGTAATTACGTGGATTATATACAAATTGATTACATGGTATAAATATGACTTAAAGTGCTTACTTACTTACTTATAGTACTTACTTATTTGTATTACTTGCTGGGTTCAACCTTTTTGTGGTCAACAGAATGAAATAGTTCTCATGAAACAAAATTAAAGCCTTAAGGCAATGGCACCCATGAGAAAAAGATAATAAATACAAGGACTACATTAAATACAAGAAAAAAAGGGGTGAACTGCGTTAGCCCTCTGTAGTCGCCTTATTATTTTCATTATTTATTTTATTTATGTATTTTTATTTTTATATTTATGCATTTTCTTCATATTCTGTATATATGACACATTAACACAACATACTTTCTTACATGCACCCAAACACTTACAATACTCCCACTAACAAAAACAACTAAAAATCTGTACCATATTCAAAGCTTAATGTCTGTTTCGTACATCTTTCAAACCCGACTGAAACAGTCGCTATGTAGGAAATCCCTGATTGGAGCCTATCAAGGGGCCTCCCCGACTGGAAGACTCTCATGGCAAAGACTGATCACCTTTGTTTCCAGTGTAGTTTATGAGCAACAGGTTTCTTCATAAGTGAGAGATATGAACGAAGGTGAGCTCATGAGGTGGTTACTATTGGTAACTATTACTATTACTACTATTACTATTACTATTGGTGGTTACTGGCAGTAGTTTACACTCAAGCGAAGTGGGATTTCAGATCTAAAAGCAAACAAAATATTTATAATATTTGTATTTGTATTTATACTGTGGGACTGCGTATGAACAGGACTCTGTTTGTGCCATAGCCCTGGCTCAGGCAACCCATGAGGAATCTCTGTTTAACGCAGACTGTTGATGGCACTCTGAACATGAAGAACTTCAAGTTTTGTAAACTGTGTAGTAATTTTCCATATCTCACTGGCTTTAAATTAACCAGGCAGGTTTTCTGAGTGACAGGTTTGAGGTCACTGAAAACATTCAGCCCTTCTGCTTCACCTCAACTCCAACAAGTCCATTATGCTAGCTCCGACGTCTGGGCCTGGTCAGGCTCCCGGTTTGTCTCTCGGCTGCAGAACATCTGAACTGGAGCTGCCCCTCCTGAGGCCTTTGCTGCCTGCTAATTAACTGTTCCCCAAAACCCAGACAGCAGGAAAATAACTGCGATGCCTTTGAAAAAAAATACAAAAATGTGTTTCGCAACCATCGTATGTCAAACATAGCAATTCGGCTTGTGTTGTTTTCGGCACTGCTATTTAAACTTTGCTTTCTTCTCTCCCGCTCGCTGGTTTTCATGCTAACCATATCGTTCCTTCATCATCACAGTGCTGGTGGAAGCGTGCAGCCAATTCCAGAAGCCCGGGAGAGCTTTACTATTTGTTGTCTGAGCAACCCAGAGCTTTTCTATGGGTGTGCCCTCTCTATTTTGCTCCACTCGGGGACTCGGCTGTAATTGCTTGTTTAAGGATAATAACAGGGGAAGACTCTCAGAGGAGCCCCGCACCGCAATCACCAGCCCTGAGGCAAACATCGCAACCGCAGTGCAGTGCGACGAAGGAGTGGAAGACGAGGGGGAGGAAGAGGAACAGAGGAAGAGTGAGACAGACTGGATGGTAATTAAGGGCTTATTTTTCCTGCCGACTGAAGAGCATCTGCACAGATGCACAGATCTCACCTGCTCAGAAGGGATTGCTCTGCTGTTTGTGTGTTTGTGAGTGCACACACTCACGCTAGCCTGCTTCATTTCTGAAAGGCTGGCCTTTGCCGCCTATGCTTTTCCCCAGTGGTGTAGGTTTAATGTAATGCAAGGATGGCAGGCAGCGGGTCTGTCAGACAGAGGGAGGTAATTAAATTAGGGGAGGCACTCCTGGCAGCCTGGAGGCTGAACGTGGCATGGGGGATTTTAGCGTGATCCCGGGACTCATTGTTTCCCCTCTTTCAGTAACACATCGTAAATCTGCTTTACCCACCGAATCCACAACATATCACAGTGGTGCAGCATGGGAAGACAAACCTTCATAAGTACAAATGATCACCATCACATTGAAATTCATACACATAAGCCTTCTGCTTACAGTTGGAATAACAACCGTTTTCAGGAGCACGGCACAATGTTCAGTGTTCAGTGACCCAGACAGCAGTATAATATATAATGCTATTCACATGTTGCCTTGGGTATCGGTCGGTATCAGCAATTATTATATTTTGAATTTCTACAGTGAGTGAGGAGATACTGGAATTGGGGTTTTGCCTCCAAGAAAATTATGCCATTTCACGTAATTTTGAACCATTATCACAAATATTTTTTTTTGATCGCTTAAGCACAATTTTGAAAACAGGGCTCATGTCAAAACACTACACAAAACTAATACAATCACACACACAAGTAGCAGAACACTTCAGATCTTTTCTATCCCGGAGGGCAGTGTGGACAAGCACCTTGAAAATAAACTGGACTGGACTAAGAACACTAGCCCTCTATTTTCTTTCAACATCTGCTGGACAATGCTGATGATGTTTTATGAGTCTGTGGTAGTCCGTGCTATCCTGTTTGCTGTAGTGTGCTGGGGCAGCAGGCTGAGGGTAGCAGTGCCGTTGACGGGGTGGAGCTGGACGACCTGACGGCAGTGTCAGAGAGAAGGATGCTGTCCAAGCTACGTTGTCATCTTGGACAATATCTCCCACTCACTCCATGATGTGCTGGTTAAACACAGGAGTACATTCAGTACCAGACTCATTCTACCAAGATTCACCACAGAGCACCACAGGAAGTCATCCCTGTCTGCGGCCGTCAGACTTTACAACTCCTCCCTCTGAGTGTCATACAGACTGGACCGGGACTTATTTCACCCGTCAGCTGCTGCTACCCCATAATTTAATATTATCATACTCATGTGCAACACTGACTTAACTCATCTATACAATAATTTGTGCAATAATTCCATTATGCAATACCCTGGCATTAATACTGCAATAATACTGTACATTTCAAGAAATATTCTTGTTTAATTCACATTTATATTACAATTGCATTTATATTTAACACACTTAATAGATCAAACTTCTCAGCATTTTATATTAACTTATTTGCACTGTGGTTATACAGTATGTTATACAGTACATTGTATGTCTTTCATGCACACATTTGTACATATTTCTTATATTATAATTTCTTATTCTTATTTATATTATTGACTTATACATATATTGTGTTATATGTTGTAGAATTATGTACATAATTTACATGTCACTCCTTTATTTCTATTTTCTTACATTACTTTATGATTATATAAGGGAAACTGTAACGTCCCAATTTCCCCCCCAAAGGGATCAATGAATTGTTTCTGATTTTTGATTTCTGAAAACTATTCAATCATTCATAAAAACCCAATTTTGTCACTGTATTGCACATATCTGGTGTAAAAAAATCGGATTCAGTTTTAACCAGTTGCACACTGCTGTGGTCAGTCTTAAACACTTCTAAAACACTTTAACATCTTAAACATTTCTACTTTTCTAATCATGTAGAGTGGGTTTGATTTTTCAGAGATATTTGCTATATCTGAAACCTCATACTATACTAGCATTACATACTGATTTGGTCAAATTATAGCACGTAGTATGCAGTATGCAAACAAAAGCCAAATCTACAGTATGCTAAAAATACTCAAATGTTGTACTAATTTAGAAAAAAAATCATCAGTATGCATCAGAACATTCTACCTCACCTACTGTATCCCACAATGCAAAGTGCTGACACGGTAAAAGCCATGGACACGTCAACAGCAGCTAAAAACAACATGTTTTTAATTTTTTTTGTAGCTATTTCATCACTAAATTCACTTCCTAATTTTTGGCACAGCTCACTTGAGAGCTGGCCAGTCGCTCACAGACCAGCTACAGAGCAGCAGGCGGTGGTGAGGGACGAGAAGAGGGAACGAGGCGATGTACATGCAAGCCTCCAGCTCCTCGGTGCTAAATAAATGAGATGTACAATTTGGTCCAACTGTCACCAGACACTTTGGGGTAAAGGTCTCATTGCTACAGGGGTCCCTCCCTCCAGCGCCTCCTCCCCAGAGGCCATGTTGTCAAAACATCACAGTGGGGGCTGATCTAGCCGCTCCTGTCACTAGCCAGTCAAGCAGGTGTATTCTTGTGCTTGTCTGCACTGTTTTGATCTATATTACCCCTGCCACGACCCCCCTCCCCATTTCTACTCATCCACCACTGCTGAATACATACAGAGGCCCTATTAATCCCATTATGCAAATGGGGGTTATAAATCGCATACGGTTTACTCTTTTTTCCCTCTCTGTCTCCCCTCATTCCTTCACGTTTCTCACCACGCCACCACTGCACATGGCTTTCCTGCTACTTAATTAAGTGAAAGCAGCAGGGTCTGCTACAGCAGACACAGGAGGAAGCCATGACAAATGTTTTTTAGGGGGGTGCAAAAGAGGCGTGGGGTAGGGGCGTTTCGGCTGTCAGTGACGGATTGGCATCCAGCATGGTGGTGACCCGGACAAGGACAATTGGTAGAGAGGCTGTGAGGCCAAACACCCCCAAAAAAGCATGCGTGGAAAGATAGATGGATGGATGGGAGTACTGGTGAGGTAGTATCAGAGTTGGATGCTGCTCAAAAAGCTTTCTGTTGCAGCCATCTGCACATTAGTCACACCTATGTTGAATGAAAGAAGTTTGGACTTTTCTCTGAATCACCATTTCTCATCATTGTACAGCACTATTCGTACAGACATTTCCTTAGAGGAGAAGTTCATTCAAAATGACTCATTCATTTCCTTATGCAAATAATTTTCTGTTTCTGTCGAATTGTCCTAACTTCTGTTTACATGCCTGCTGAACCTGGTCCAGAGGTCTGCTAATTCTAATCATTTCCAATCCTATGCAAAGGCTATTTATTCAAATTCATAAAAGCACTCATGCTCAGGGTAGTAACACTCAGCAGGTGAATATCAAGGTTCTTCTCAGAGAAACTCATAAATCCAGTCATACACAAGAATGTGGAGATTTAACACACTTAAAAGTGATGGCCTTGATATTGAATGTTATAAGGTTGGGGGTTGGGGCTCGATACCATTTCATTTTAAATCAACTATTGAATCGGCTTGTTAGAATCAAAAGCATTTCAAATCTCACATATAAAAGGTTTAGCCAGTAACTACACTAAATACTAACAAAACCTCAAAGATTAAAATAATATTTTTGTACATTTTTGTTTTCCTACTTAATATTCACAACCTGAAATTAAGATGAACAGCAGAAGATACGAAATATCAGTTAAATTTATCTGATGCATTGTACTATAGTCTACTTACATTGTCATCACAGACTGGAGTTGCCCATGCTGAACTACAGAGTCCTGATACTGACAAGATGCCAGAAATATTGTCCATTGTTTTTTTACTTACATGTACAAAATCCATCATTTGGATTTAGTATTTCTGAATTTCATCCATCCATCCCGTTAGGGGTCGCGGGAGCCTAAATAACCTAAATTGCATGTCTTTGGACTGTGAAAGGAAGCCGGAGTACCCGGAGAAAACCCACACTTGCATGGGGAGAACATGCAAACTCCACACAGAAGTGTCGCAAGCCGGATTCGAACCTGCGACCCTCTTGCTGTGAGGCGACAGTACTAACCACTGCTTTTTTTTTTTTTTTTTTTTTACAATTCAAGCACATATTGTCATGAGAAAGTGTCTAATCATGGTGGATGACTAAAATTTCAATAAGAAAATATTCAAAATTTAGTGATTAGCAATGAATTTGATGTAAGACAACATTACACAGTAGTGTGTGTGTGTGTGTGTGTGTGTGTGTGTGTGTGTGTGTGTGTGTGTGTGTGTGTGTGTGTGTGTGTTTATTTGCCCTGTTAAGACACACATCTATAATCCCAAAGTAAAATGTCTGATTTGCTACAAACAGCAACAGAATCTTCCACAAAGTCACATCTGGAATAACAAGCACTCCTGGCTCTTGTGACTGTGGTTTGCAGAGCAGTGTTCCTCCTCCCTCTTGTCTCCAGACTGAGGCTGGTCACTGCATGTGTCCCTGTGGGTGAAGTCAGTGCTGTGTTGGCAGGCCAGACAGAAAAACTAACCTTCTGATTCATAACTGTTGTTTGAGTACGGCTCGGTGCTAAATCTAGCCACCGGCAAAAAGCCTCTCACTTTGTTTGATGGTTTGGGTGCATCGGTTTGTTGATACTCCATGTATGGGTGAATTACACGGCACCATGGCTACATGACGATGAGTGCAGTTGTGAATGCTGAGTCAGCAGCATTGTTCTTGTAATCTTTATAACGCTCCATCTTCGGTACATTTGACACTTGACTGCATACTTTTACGACAGAAACCGTTGCAATTTCAAACCGTTAACCTCTTTAAGCACATTTCTGCTTGTAATTATCCTTTTTTCTACCTTTTCTAATTTTTAAAATATTAAGCTGTGTTTAACATTTTTATAATGGAAGTGACTTATATCTAAATGCTGTCAGGAACTGACTTCATTTCATTTTTAAATGGGTTGAAATTGAAACAGTATGCTTTTTTTTTTTTAAATGATCACAGTTTAACTTTGGGGTTTTTCAGTGATTTTCTGAGTTTATAATGGGTGTGTATTGCACTGTGCTCTGCTTTTTTTTTTTTTTAACATATTCAACCCTTAAAACTTCTACAACTTTCACTTCACATACACACATCAAAATATAGACAAATGTGTCATCTTCTACACAATATGGGTATTTAATACAGTTTCTGAATTTTCTGCCTGAAATCACCATGAGAGCCCTTTGATTGTCTTATTAGCATTCACATGTCAAAATGAAAAAACGTTTTTTAAGGAAACTCTGCATGCCTTGCTGACATTTCTAAGTGCATGTCTGCACAACACCGGAAGCTCAACCTCAACAAGATGGAGCTGCTCTGTCTTTCAGGGAAGGTATTATAGTATTGTAATAATTATGCCTACTATCTGGAAACTCTTTGTGGAGCAGGTCACACTCAGGGATCAGGGTCATATTAAAGTGGACAGTGCAACATGGCTAATATGTTTGCTTCCTCAGTTTGTTATCTCAGGGGTCAGCTCTGTCAAAATGGTTCCCATTGGTTAGCAGCACACATTTTTCTGTTTAACAATAAGATTTAATTTGATGTGAAGGGCTGCACAGATTTAATTTACAAGATGACACACTGACTTGTATGAATCCAGTCACTTCAGATACAGTACTATGTACTGACTTCCCACGTTGCAACTGTATTGTTCAAAAATGTAAATGACACTGACTTTATATACAGAACAATGTTTGCTTAACATATTGACAAATAATATAAATCCTCCTTCGTCTGTATTTACATCAATGGCAGAGAGAACCAGGCCTTTATTTCTAATTCCCCATATTTCCCCATTTAATGCAATCTCAACATATCCTACATGATTACCTGTTGTCTTGATTAATTAACTACCAACACTCTACAGTATCAGAGGAGCAAACTACACTAACACATCCCCTCATGTAGATAAATGCAGCAGTAATGGCCTCTCCTCTGATAATGAAGTATTGGTGACTGGAAATGAGAGAGTGGGCTGGGAATGATCAGCGGCAGAGGAACCATTGATTAACAATCTACAACTGTAAAGGAGTCCGATGGAATGCCAGCATGTTGGATACCCAATCAATGCAACATGATTTTCATTTGTCAGTAAGCCATTGTTATCAATGGATCTGTGTCAGAGCATTGGAGTCTGTTGCCTGGTGTGTTTCCTAGGCAACTATACAGGAGCCATTACTCCTCCTCTCAGTGTCTGTGACAAATTACTGTTTATTTGAAAGCTGTCATGTAATATCATTGATCAGTGCTGAGAGGACTGTGGATCCATGAGGAAGTTAAGAATGTTGAGGGAATATCTAAGAGAAGCAATGAACATCTCAGGTCAGAACAAACCTTCATTTAGGCGTTTAGAGTGTAAAAGTATATTGACACCAAAGATGGAGAGAAAATTGACTATTTAAAGAGAAATCAATGTAAGATGGAAAAAAACAAACAGCTTTTTCTATCTGAAAATACATGCACAGTGACAATATTTAAATGTAAAATATTCTTAGAGTGCATTCAGTATTAATATGAAAATCTAATTTGTGGGAGAATTACAAATTAACTATTGTTTAATGTGATTTGACCAAGCAGCAACCTCTGATGCTGGAAAATGAAGCCAGTATAGACGTAACAAAAACTGCAGCTGTCTGCCAGCTGAGGCTCCAAAAGGGAGGCAGTCCCCAAATACCCCCATATTAAAATGCCCAGCTTTACAGCACCAATAAATATGATTACAGCATATTAAAAAATGGTTTTAGTGTGTTTATGTGTGACAACTGTATGGAGGGTGAATCTTTATGTAACTCATCCATTTAAATTATATTAAGCTTTAAACATAGGATAATCAGGTGCACGGCCTCTTTGAGTGACAGGCTAGCATCATCACAGGTGGCTAGTTTCAGCAATCAGGCGTCATTCGGCCTGCTTCAGTTCCACCGATGCTCCACCTGAATTGTAGTTATTTTGGTGATCCTCTGACCTTTCATCTAGCACCATCATGAGGTATTTGGTGAGCCAGGCCACTAGTGGAGCATCCACCTACCTGCCTTGCTTAGGACTAAGCCACAGGACATGTGGATGCTCCACTTGTGGCCTGGATCACCAACTACATCACAGATCTTCCACAGTATGTAAGGCTGCAGAAAATCGTTTCGGATAAAACAGTGAGCAGCATTGGGGCTCCTCAGAGAACGGTCCTGTCTCCCTGGAATGGTGTGACCTAAGTCAACTACAGCTCAACATCACAAAGACTAAGGAGCTGGTGGTAGACTTTAAGGAACAAGGGACCCATCCTAACCCAGTCAGCATCAGGGGTACAGAGGTGGACATTGTTGAAAACCACAAATACCTGGGTGTTGACATTGAAAATAAAATGGACTGGTCAAAGAACACAGACTCTGTACAAGAAGGGTCAGATCCTTCAGCGTCTGCAGAACCCTGCTGTACATGTTTTATCACTCGGTGGCAGCTGGCGTCATCTTTTATGCTGTAGTGTGCTGGGGATGTGTAGGATGGAGGCAGCCAATGTTAACAGACTCAGTAAGCTCATCAAGAAAGCAGGTTCTGTCCTGGGTGTGGAACTGGAGGGAGGATGCTGAGGAAACTACTCAGTGTTAGGAACAATGTCTCTCATCCTCTGCACACCACACTGGAGTCATACCAGAGCGCTATCAGCCGAAGACCACCGAGGTGCACCACAGAATGCCACAGGAGGTCTTGCCTATCAGTGGCCACTGGATATGAAATCCCTGCCCCTTCTGCTGGAGGGACAACTGAAAAGACCAGACACTGATAACAACAGCAATATCAATGTCATGTGCAATACCACTTTTTCCATTCTCATGTGCAATATCACTGTTCATCACGCTACTTCTTTTCATCATAAGCAATATTTCTTCCTTTGCTGTATTTATCTTTCTTATTTTATTTACTCATTTTACTAAATGCATCTTACTTTATAGCTATTCTATAAGGCCCGGGTGCTAGAAATAGTACTTTTATTTTATACTCTTGACTCTGGAACCATCACCTTAACGTGGTGGAGGGCTGTGTTGCCTGGAGCATGGTGCTCCTGGTAAGGTCTCCCAAGGCAAATTGGTCTCAGGTGAGGGGCCAGATAAAGAATGGTTTAGAAGACCCCATGACTGATCGGGATAGACGGAGGCCTGGAGGAAGCCCCACTGTACTTGTTAAGTGATTAAAATCACTATATCAGGTTAAGAAGCATTAAGAGGAGCTCATATTTATCACTGTGTGTCATCTAGCTAGAGATGTCTGTGTGTCTCTCAGGTGTCTGTCTCCTAGAAATTATTAATCTTAAAGAGGAAATGTTGTGTAGTGCTTCATTCACTCAAAGAACATCTTATGTCAACATAATCCAGGCAGCTATTACCTCCTCACCCCACCAGGCATTATGAAAGCAATATACAAACATCATGTCTAGGAGACAGGTTTGCTGTGAGAGACACAAAAGGTGAGGAAAGCATTTTAAATAACAAATGAAATAGTTTAACATATCGTAAAATTAAAGTTAATTCAACTGATATCTCATGGTGAATAGGTTATGTTTCAGAATATAAGGCTGTATTAATATGGAAATGATCAGGTGTCATTCACCAAAGATTCAACATGATGATCAGGCTTAATTTGACAAGCCCACAGTCTTTGTCATTTTGTCGATGAAAAACAATCTGGTTCTCCTTAACATGGTCAGCTCCCACATGACTCTTTCAGAGGATACAGTGAGCTCCAAGAGAAGCCAGAGGAAAGAGCACGAGAGAGAGAGAGAGAGAGAGAGAGAGAGAGAGAGAGAGAGAGAGAATATTTTATCAATTTTATTCCATACATTTTGGATTCTACATGGGCTCCTGGGCCTATCTACTGCACTGCTTCTGGTCATCCACTTGCATGTGACATGCACATGACCACGTGCACATGTATGCGTGAAGGTATGTGTAGGCTACATTATGAAATGTTGGGTGTCACTTTTGACCAAAAAATATTATGTACATTTAGACTTGCATGTTCATAAATAAAAATTCTACAGTTATCTAGACACTGAAACTATGTTAATATACTATCAAGTGATCAGTTTCACTCTCTTGTTGCTGTGAAGCATACACTACTCTTGGTAAAAATAGGCAAGGCCTTGGATCTCTAGAGGAGATGCAGCAACGTGCATGCGTCTTGGGATGTTTGGTTGCACTGAGCTGTGAACATGGATGCCTCTGTGTGTGTGTTTGTCTGGCAAATGAGATGGCACTCCATCTCACTCCTGCTGCGAACCAACTGCACAGCGAAGACCTATGATTGGGCCAGACTTTGTGACGAAGGACTGGGATGATTCACATCTCCCGATTTGCTACTTTCATGATACTTGGGTGCCGATTTGATGTGTATTACAGTTTTTTAAGTATTGTGGTTCTACATGTATTGCGTTTCAATATTATGATTTAGGGGGGGGTAGTTGTTTTTTTGGGGGGGGGTTGGGGGGGGGGGGGGCCCCGGTCCCATTCCCCCCCCGGCACAAAAAATAAATGTGAATTGATAGCTGGAGGGGGGCCAGTTTTCCTCTTTCCCCCCCCCCAGGTCCCCCCCACCACGACACCACCCCCCCCCCCCCCCGGGCCCCTTCTCAGGAGCAGCCCCCCCCTATCTCTCCTTTATTATTTTTTTTTTTCATGTCTGCATGTACCATGTATGATTTTAATAGAGTGTAAATTAAATTTCCCCATTGTGGGACTAATAAAGGTAGATCTTCTTCTTCTTCTTAATGCAATTTTGTTAACTTTTTTTAACACCAGACCATGGGGAAAAGTTGAATCATACACTTTTAGGGGACTTTTACTTTGGAGAAGATCTAAAGTGATACAGAGAAAATGGTTGATTTTCAGTATGTATGTAGTTAGAGATGTCCTAAAGTCAAATATATTAGTATTATTATTATTATTTTTTCAGCAATCCAAAAATCTAATAAATAAATTTCCCTCACAAATTAGTGATTTTTTTTTATTTATAAAGGGCATGAAATGTTATTACTTGTCAATATAATTCACTCAATCTTATTTCCATATAACTTATTTTGCATATACAGTTCTCTCTGTTGACACCTTATTTTGAATATTGGATGTCACACGTGTACTTCTACTAACTTCATTGCTATCTCCATCCATCCATCCATCCATCGTCAACCGCTTATCCCGTTAGGGGTCGCGGGGAGGCTGGAGCCGATCCCAGCTGGCATTGGGCGAAGGCAGGGTACACCCTGGACAGGTCGCCAGTCCATCGCAGGGCACATAGAAACAGACAACATATAGACAGACAACCATTCACGCTCACATCCACACCTACGGGCAATTTAGAGTAATCAATTAACCTAAACAGCATGTCTTTGGATGGTGGGAGGAAGCCGGAGTACCCGGAGAAAACCCACGCTTACACGGGGAGAACATGCAAACTCCACACAGAAGAGCCGCAAGCTGGAATCGAACCTGCGACCCTCTTGCTGTGAGGCGACAGCGCTAACCACTACACCACCGTGCAGCCCTCATTGCTATCTCTGAACTCTTAAAACATCCATGGTCGGCTCCATTGGGGCCATTTGAATGCATTTAACTTTTAGTTATGTCAGTACATGGGCGCTCTACGGCTATAGCGTCAGCTGATTTGACCACCGAGATGAGAGTGACGGCTGGCTTGACCGCATTTTACTACAATACGATAACGTTTCCTGTCCATGACAGACTTAGCTTGCAGCTTTTGCCGTGATTTCTAGCTCTGCTGTTCCTGCAATGTGTGAAACCCAAAGTGTATCCATCCTTTACTGGATATGTAGTGTTTCTCACTTTGGATTTAAAATGTGTAGGTGCAGGTCGCATCCATGCAGACCCTCTGCCTTCTTGTACTTTCTTGTTTCAGCTCACTGCAGTTCGCAGCGGATTGTTTTGGTTGATGTATATGGAATGGATATGATGTCACATTACTCAGACTACAACAGTAACAGCAGTAACTTCCTTTTACCATGAAGCAAACAGGCAAATGAAGAGACAAATGAAGCAAATATATCAATTCTGGAATTTAAAAAAATCAATTTCAAAATCGTAAAAAAAACAATGACAATACATTGGTGACTCAGTTTTTTTTCCACCCCGAGCATAACGGCTGCGTCACTGAACTGCTGATTTTTTCACACAGGTGGCATCCACACTAGTAGCATTTCTATTGTTGGGCTGCTGCTGCTGCCAGCTCTTTCTTTCTGTTACAAATATGGCACGGAGAGAGGAGGACTCGACCACACAACTCACAGGCTCGTAGATTAAAGGCAAAATCTTTTACTAGAAAAAGGTTCGGTACACAGAATGGCAATCAAATCAGCAAACAAATCCAAAAAGTGGCAGGCACAAGACGCAAAGTCAAAATCCAAAAAACAGGTCATTCACTAGAAACAAAACACGAATGGAAGAATGCTGGAACGTGAGCTACAAAGAAAAACAACAACCTGGCACTGAAGGGGAGACATCGCACACATTAAATACAGAGGGAAGGAGGAGGACACGATACAGGTGGAAACAATCAGGGCGGAGCAACAAAAAAATCAGGTAAGGGAAAAACTGGGTCAGGGCTGTCAAACACAATCACAAACGGAGGGAAAACACACAGGGGCATGAAGTCACACAACGTGAAACAAGAGGAGAACAGAGTTAAGACAATAAAACAGAAAACACCAAAAATGATAGAAAGATAGGTGTAGAAAGCCACACTCTCTGCCCCGGCCTGTAGGAGGGGACGGGGTTACGACAGCAATCAGCTGCTGCCTTGGCTCTAGCTGAGCTTCTCAGCAGCATCTGGCCAGCTCCTTTTCAAATCCAGTGGCACCGGCGGACCAGAGCCTGGGCTGAGGGAACAGATGACTCTGCTTCTACCTCGGGCAATAATGGATAGCCATAAGCACATTGGAAGGGGGAACGGTCAGAGGCGGAGCAAGGAAGTATGTTGTGGGTGTATTTGATCCAAATAAGGTGTCTATTCCATGACTTCAGGTTCTGCAAAGCGAGGCAGTGTAGCCCAGTCTCTTAGCGGATCGTATGTACTCAAGGTTCTCATGGTCTGTCCATACCACGAAGGGCACCTCCGCTCCCTCCAAGCAGTGACGCCACTCCTCTAGTGCCGCTTTAACCACCAGCAGTTCCCGATTACCCATGTCAGGAGAAGGGGATAGCTATGACTATGAGAAAGGGGGGTGCGGTGGAGCTTGTTGATCATAGGAGAGCTCTGAGAGAGAGCTGCACCAATCCCTGTGTCAGAGGCATCCACCTCCACTATGAACTGCTGACGGAGGTCTGGCAGAGAGAGGATGGGTGCTGAAGTAAAACTCTCCTTTAATTTCCGAAAAGCTGCATCTACCTCAGGACACCACTGAAACTTGACATGTGGGGAGGTTAGTGCATGTAACAGGGCAGCAACAGAACTGAAACTTCTAATGAAACGTCTGTAGAAATTTGCAAACCCAAGAGGATGTTGGACCAGCTTATGGCTGGTGGGAGGAGGCCAACCGGCCACAGCGCTGACTTTAGCGGGTTCCATCTGAATGTTGTCTATGTCAGTGTTGTTGGTGAAACAAGATACCCAAGGAACAACACAGAGGAAACATGAAACTCACATTTCTAAGCTTTCACATAAAGCCGATGGTCCAGGAGACACTGGAGAACTTGATGCATGTGCACAGTGTGACTCTTTTCATCAGGAAAATAGATGAGATTTTCATCTAAGTAAACAAAAACAAATCTGTCTTAAAACATCATTCACAAGAGCTTGAAAAACCGCTGGGGCATTAGTAAGATCAAATGGCATAACAAGATATTCATAGTGGCCACTAGGGGTGTTAAAGGTGGTCTTCCATTCCCCTCCTTTTTCTTTTTTGTTTTTTTCTTTCTCAAAAAAAGGAGGAGGGTTTTTTCTTTTTTTTTCTTTTTTTTCTTTTTTTTTTTTTTTTTTTTTTTAAACCGAGGGGAGAATTTTTCAGGATTTTTTTTTTTTCTTTTCCTTCCCAAAGAAAAACAAACCCCGGAGAACCCAGGGGGCTTCCCTCCTCCCGGGGGGGGGGGGGGGGGGTGTGGTTTTTTTTTTTCCCTTCTTACACCGCACTCTGTGGGGTCTGGGGAATCTTAAGTTTGGGGGGGGGTGCGGCTCTTTCTCCTTCTTTCTCCTTTTTCTTCTGGGGCCGGGGGGGGGGAAGGGAAAAAAACAATGGGTTTTTTTTTTTTCCTTTCCCCCCCCCCTCCCCCTTTTCCTTTTTTTTTATGATTATTTAATAAAGAAAACCAAGTGGGGGTGTAAGAGAGAGTAAAAAAAACAAATCTTAATTTTTTTCAATTATTAATTACTTATATGATAGTCAGGCGAGGTGAGATCGAAGAAATGCCAGCAGGCGCTGTCCGGCCTGCCGGCCTCCCTCCCTGGGGGAGGGGGATCCCCCCTCTCCCCGCGCCCCCGCCCCCCCCCCCCCCCCTAAATTTTTTTTCTTCCCCAGCCCCCCCCAACCCTGGAGGAGGCAGGTTTTTTTTGGTTGAGGGGTTGCTGGGTGGGGGGGGGGGGGGTAGGGGAGGGGGGGGAGGGGTCCGCCCCCCCCCCCCCCCTTTTTTTCTTTTGGGGAGAGAGGAAATGACCCCGTTTTTGTTGTCACCACCAAAAGTGAAGAACCCGATGGCGAGTCGTAACCCCCCCCCCCCCCCCCGCGAAAACCCCCCACCCCCCCCCCCCCCTCTCCACCTAGTTTGAGTGAAATAATTTTTCCAAATTTTCTCTCCAGCTTGTATTATTTTAGACAAATGACTTCACTAGCTGCTTTTACATGGACACAAATAATCGGAATAAAGGCCTAATCAGATTAAAAATGCTCCATGTAAACATGTCAATAAGATTTTGATCCGTTACAGCCCAATCAGAGAGAAATTTCATATCGAATTAGAGAGGTGGTTTATGCTGATCGTTGGTCCGATCTGATTCCGTCCTTGTATACAACCAATCGGATCATGACTTCCTGGTTGGGGTGAAATTATCTCCACTGCGCATGTGTGCTGCGTCAGCGTGACACAAGACAGAGAGCGTGGCGTTTGTTTACAACATGGGCAGAAGTACAGCTTCTTCTTCTTCTTCTTCTTCTTCTTCTACTATCTACGATTTGGAATTTCCGATCAACCAAGGTTCACATTGGATTGGAGAGATTTGGTGCGTGTAAACGTGGCAAAGCCGAAATACAGTTGAGAAATGATTATTCTGAATAAAAAATATATAATAATGTATCATTTTTCTATAGATGCACAAGCACATTCACTGCCCTCTGCCTGGTTACACCACTGCCATGTATCTGGCGTATACAGGACCATATCTGCCTGTTTCACACTCTTTGACCAATACGGGGTTTTGTGTGCATATGAAGTCCAGAAGAAGCCCCGTGAAATGAACCCTTTTTTTTTGGGGGGGGGGGGATCTGTGTGGCATGGAGGGAGACTGGGTGCTGATCATCTACATGTAGGCTCCTGCCTGCGCTGCTGTGACACAGAGATGGCTGAAAATCACAAAAGTTTACCTTCAAACACTCATTTAATGGCATTTCTAGCAGGCAAATAGCTTTATGGCTTTGAATGTTTAGGCACAAATGAACAGCTGATTGTAATGTGATACACAGGACATGAATATCAGTCTCATAGATGGAAGCCTTTTGTTTGTTGGAGCTATCCACCTTCCACCCTTCTGGTGAGTGTTTGACCTCTTCACCACAGCGGCACACTTTCTATAAGCATTTACTGTTGCCACAGATACAGTAGGTTTACTTTACGGCTAATGGTAAATTTCATACCGTCGCTAAAGGGAGCCTTGTGCAGCGGTAACATGCTGACGGCCACGACAAAGCCTCACTATTTAACACCCTGGGGATGAGAACAGACTGTATTATAACACATAACCTTCAATAACGGATGCTCCATATACTGCAGTCACTCGTTTTGATACGTCACTTCCTCTGCCCAAATGCAAAAACGTCCACAGCTTGTAAAATAACCCCAAAAAAACAGTGTATCAGTGATTTGCAGAAACACACATTGCCAACATTTATTCCTGCTGACTGGGCTGCAAATAGGCCTGCTTTTTTTTCAGGAATTAGCTTGGATAATATTTCAGAATATTTGGCATATTTAACACAAGAAGCACTAATCTAAAATATAATAGTAATATAAAAAACACAGTAATGCAGGAAATGAGAAATAAGTGCAATCATGCTGTATTTTTTTCATTTTTCATCCTTGTTACCTGACTGTAAAACTGTGCTGCAGTTGAACTACGTGCAGAGGCAGCAGCAGTGGATGACGCTCTGTGATTCGCTCTGACCGTCCATCCTCCCTAAGCTGTTAGTCAGTTGGAGATGATACCTCAGCAGAGGGACGAGGCTACCTCCTGGGCTGTGAGTCATGTCAATCTGGACTGCAGCGAGACTCCATCACTCTGTGGCAGAACAGAATGAGGATCCAGACTGCAGGATGACAAAATATCCCGTCACGCGGAGAAAGACACAGCCGGTATGCGAGGCATGTCTAGCTGAATTCACACAGCGTCACCACACACAAAGATGCACACTCATCCTTGGCTTCCAGTAGTAATGGTTGGACTGAAGCTGCTGATGAATGTTATTTTCTTCTCATGTTCAGTTTGACCATTTCCGTGCCAAAGAAATTATTGTCCTGCCAGAAATACTGCTGACAGAAAAGCTTCTAAAATTGCATTTAGATCACATGGCACTAATTATGTCAGAGAAATTAATTATTACCCTCTCATAGGATACCTGAGAGAGGGATGAAGAGGAGTGTCACCGCCTGGCTGTGATTTTGAATGTGATAGATACAGACTACAGATAAGAGACACAGTGGCAATGACAACAGGTTTCTACTGGTGGGGAGAAACTGCATATAAAAATTCTCTAGACCATCATTCGTACTAAGTACGTGAAATAAGTACGTTGCCTTTAAAAATTGTGATACACGTCTTCACCACACACATCACAGACTAATCTTTTATTGAATAATTTGTTTATCTAGTATTGCTGCTATGTCATTGAATGTCAGAGAACAATCAGACCATAACTTTATAATGTTTTAGTTTGAACTTCGATAAATTCCACATATTTCACATTAACATCAGAAACATTTCCCAGGTTTTTGCTTTAACTCCTCACCATCACAGTCGTTACCATTACCTTCGATACCATGAACATACACACTTTTTTTGAGGAAGTTTTGATAAAAAAAAAAAAAAAAAAAACTATAGTGACCAGCTGTTTTAGGAAACTACTGAGCATTTTTTTTAAATGTATTTGTTAGCTGTTTTTTTTTTTTTTTTTTTTTTTTTTAAGATTTACATCCAGAAAAATAGATTTGAGTTTTTCACCTTAATCACTGACAAGCAGGCTTCATTCTCATTACATGAATTAATTGTTGATTGCATGACCTGTAATGTCTGTTTCTACAGAAAAAAAAAAAAAAAAAAAAAACATTTCAAATAAATGCTCATTATATCAGCTGCAGTGGCAATGGATCTCTGCTTCACTAGACCTTGTTGAAACTTTTCCAAAGATCATTGCCCTGGTTACAGTCCAATACAGGCTGATTAACCTCCTGAGACACACAATAGACCTTTTTTTTTTTTTGGTGGGGGGCGTACGGGGGATAGAAGTGGTGTACAGCATCTGACAAAGTGTATAAGGGCTTACAACATTATATAAAATATATGATGTCCATCCCCACGCTCTATGTCTCATGAGTTGTTGCAGCAATTTTTGGGTTCATATCATTTGTTTCACAGATCGAGAATTGATAAAAATGCTGAATAGTCGTGAATAATCCCTCCAAATACCACATTGACATACAAAGACCTTGAGGATCACCATAGAAAAAGCCATGCTGTGATTTAGTACTGAGAACTGAGATTTCTGCAGAAGTTGCATTTTCCAGTGATTGGGTGGCGAGCACATCTGTTCTGGAAACTGCTCAGAAATCCACTTATTGTCAATCTAGGCAAGAAACACATCCATCCTCTGAATGCTCTGGGTCTGTAGTTTGTGGCTATAAAGATTCATGATGTGATTATCCTAGAGGTCACTACAAACTAATATTCAAACACATTTTTATAATAATAATAATAATAATAATAATAATAATAATAATAGAAATAACACATTTATACTGCATGGAAAAAACTGCATGGTTTTTGCCCAAACCTGCATGTGATTATCATTATGGTACAAATGGATTCCTTAGGTTTTCTAGTTTTATATCTGTAGCTTCACTCTTGCCCTAAAATTGAGCCTGTTTGAGCCTCTGAAACACAGTAAAGTCGGTCAGGATCGCCCCCAGCCCTGTGGATCTCTAAGGGTTAAACTGTTCATTGGAAATATACAGTATATCCTGTCCTGGTTTATAACTGCCAGCCAGTCGCAAGTAAGTGTTCTCCACCCTGCCTGTCTGGTGGCGCTACGAAGTTTTGACTGCTGGGAGATTTATGATGCAAAAGTCAAGTAAATTGGACTCAACATTGACACAAAAATAGAGTCAGTGTGCCAGACAGCCGTGTCGACTGAACCCCAGTGTGCAGACAATGAAAGGGCAGGTGGTGATTCGCCCATCCCAGGTTCTCAACATAATAATGAGGCATTGTGAAACTCACTGGCACAGCTGCCGCTGTCCTCTTTTGCCTTCTGTCCTCCTCTGAGGGCAGTGCGATGATGAGTTATTTTTCTGCAGCTTGGCACAGCATGACACGTTCACCTCCCCAGATGGTCCTCGCTGTGATTCAGTTAGTCGCCTTGTCTGTTGCTGGGCAGCATGTGCGGGCCAATGAAACATCACACACGCTTTGGAGTTTAGTTTCACGTGGCGAAAACCAGCAGCCACCAACAGGACATGACTGTTTTTCCCCCAAGGATTCTCATGAATTAGTTTTTGGGCCTCTAACGTCTGCCATTCAGAGCTGTGGCGCCGGAGAGGTGGGGGTGGGGGAATGGGACTAATGATCAACTGATTTTTTTTCCTGCTATTATTGTCATTATGACTTTATATTTAATCTCATTTTGTCTGTTAACATAATCTCAGGGGCCAGAAATGAAGTTTAGATTCTGCAAAAGTCAAGCGACCTACCAACCTCTCTTTGTTTCCAAGGCATCAAATACCAAGTCACACTTTGTCGTGGCCATCGGCGATGGATACCGCCACACAAGGCACCCTTTACAGTGGGTGCAACAGTAAGAGACGCACTAGGCTTTCAATTAACTATGCTGTAAACCCATGTGTGGCAACAGTAAATGCTTAGAGAAGGTGGACAGGGAGTGTAGTAAAGGAGTTTAAGGAGTGAAAAAAACACACTAAGGTACTAGGTTGGTGGGAGGGGAGGTGTATGGGCCCAACAAACACAAGCATGAATGCTGTTAGTGTCCTGTGCATTAAGTTTCACTTTCACGTTACAATCAGCTGTTAATTCACGTTCAGTTTCATTTTCACTTTACAAACAGTGTAGATTTATCTGAGTATCTAAACATTCAATTTAAACCCTGTTAAAGTGAGACAACTAAGAGAATATTTTGAAAAAAGCTAGCTTAATTCGTTAATTAGTTTGATTTAATTATATGTCATTAGCGGTGGGGGCTGGTCCATAGAGGCAGAGGAGGTTGGTCCTCTATTTTTGAGAGGAACGAAGGAGATCAAAATATTCAAAAGAGTAATTTGCTGAAATAAATCATTAGCAAATCTCAGTGTCATTATTAAAATATTTTTCTCTGCTATTTGGAAAAAAATCAAGTATTTAATAAATTCTAATGAAAATGCTTCAACAGCGACACCTGCAGGACTTATAAGAATTACAAGTATTTTTTTTTGCATGCTTATCTGTGATTGGCCAAAACACGCAAAATGACTCTCCAATGGAGGACATTCTCCTTTGAGTCACTACCAGTCAACAACCAGAAGAATGAATATGGACATTGCATTGGTCTAATGATGATTTCCAAATTTAAGGAAGTGTAACAGTACATGTAGAAATAAAAAAAACACATAAATACCTTTCCAGGTTTGTTATTGATCATATGTTTAAAGACATTATTATGGGAAAATGTGATGGGTTTCTTAAAAAAAATGCAAACAATATTTTCTTATAATAAATTTGATGTTTTCTTTTAATGTTTTATTCATAAAGCTGTCAAAGCACACTCCTACAACAGAGCCCACCTTCCTGACCAGTTTAAGTCTGTTTGCATCACCAGCCTTAATGCCGCCTCCCCAGTACACTGGCCACCACTGACTCATAAAACATGTATAGCAGCCTGTTACACATGCTAAGTGACCCAAGACTCCTCAGGAAATACAGTCTGCTCTGTCCCTTCCTGTACAAGGTATCACTGTGGTCTGATCAGTCCAGCTTATTGTTGAGGTGCAGCCCCAGGAATTTATATGACTCCACCACACCAACCTCACCTTGGATGGTGATAGGTGTGGGTAGCTTCCTGTTCCGTCAGCAGTCCACGACCAGCTCTTTCATCTAAACTGATGTTTAGCTGCAGATGGTTGTTGTTACACCAGACTACAAATCTCTCCAACAGACTCCAGGTCCAGAATTAAATCTGAAGTCAGAGGTGCAGATGGTGAAGAGAAAGGGAGACAACATTTCCCTGGGGAGCACCCGTGTTACTCTTCAGTACCTGTGACTGGCAGTGCTGGAGCCAGACAAACTGTGGTCTGCTGGTGAGATAATCCATAATCCAACATACCATGGCACAATCCACCGGCATAGCTGTGAGGCTGTCTGCAAGGAGGAGAGGCCGAATGGTATTGAATGCTCTGGAAAAGTCAAAGAACGTGATTTTCACAGTGCACCCTGGTCTCTCCAGGTGAGAGTGGATCTTGTGCAGCAGGTAGATTATAGTATTGTCAAGGCTGAGGTTCGCCTGGTAAGCAGACTGTAAGGGTTCTAGGGAGTCGGCCACCAGTGGCCTCAGGTGCTGCAGGACCAGCCTCCCAAAGGTCTTCATAATGTGAGAGGTCAGTGCAACTGGCCTGAAGTCACTGAGAAGACCAGTACATCCCCTCAGGCACTGGAACAATAGATTATGTTTTCCATAGTGAGGGCACCATCTGCATGTCCAGGGAAAGGCTGAAGAGGTGGCAGAGGATGCCACCCAGCTGGTGAACACACCCCCTCAGCACCCTGAGGTTGACTCCATCATGGCCTGCAGCCTCTCTTGAACTACCCAACCACATGGTTGGTAGTAAAGCTGTGTTCTGGTCTGTTGTTGCGGGCAAGAGCTGAGAGGTGGGGTGGAGATTGCTGAGGAGGGGGGCTGTTAACGGCACTTATGGGTGCTGATGGGGCTGGGGGTGTGTCATGAGGCTCCTGAGTCAAACCTATTAAAAAAATGGTTAAACTTATTTTCCCTCTCCACACTCCCCTCCACCCCTGGGCCTTGTTTGACGCTGGTCATCCTCTTCATCCATCCATCCATATACCTCCTCTGAGTTGACTCTTAAAACTTCTTCTGAAATGCGTTTTTTGCCTCCTTAATCTTCCCCTTCAGCTTTCCCTCTCTCTCTCTCTCTGTGTGTGCATATATATATATATATATATATATATATATATATATATATATATATATATATATATATATAGAGAGAGAGAGAGAGAGAGAGAGAGAGAGAGTTCATAGATCATACATAGATGTCAGGCCATCACAGGCTGCCACTCCTACATGCTTTCGTGATTAGCACATGTGCTGTCACCATGGAGAAGCTATAAACTGTGCCTGGCCTGGATAATATTCCACCTGGTCGCGTTAACCTGACTCGTCACACATTATTCTTCCTGGAATAGTTTCAATTACAGCTCCAGACTTGTGACTCAGTACATTAGTCACCTCTGAATATATGCACTGTATACACTGACGATGAAAACGAGACAACAGGTGAAACAAACCCCTGTCTGTTCATCAAGAAACAGCTGTATGAAATGAGGGAACACCGCCCTGATTTGTTGGAGATTTTACAGCCTCAGAATACATACAAATGTTCCAAGTGATCATGCCAGACTGCTTTTATTGTTCATACCAAGAACATTTCTGTCTCTGAGTAGTTGAGTTGAGTAAGGACATTGTGTCCCTGGAGTTCTTCAGGCATTGTAAACTGGGCTGCCATGTTAGAAAGGCTATAAATCATTCAGTCATTTATTAATGAGCTCTTACGTTGGCCTAACTCTCACATTCCCAGGTGCAGTATGTGTGTATGTATAGACAGATAAGTGAGACAGTGCAAAAACTATACAATCCTGTCCTTATCCATATGCAATACCTATCAATAAACAATACTTACTTTAAATAAATGAGAGGATTTTTTTTATTGTATGCTGTGAGGTGGTCATCGTGCAAGTTTGTGATTTTCTTTCTGATCAGTTTTTTCAGTCTGCTCTGATTGCCACTGCCCCTGCAAATCAAAAAGAGAATCACAAATGATAGCAAAGAAGATTGTACGGGCAATAACATAAAATAGAAGATCTGCATCTACATTAAACAGCCCGATCTTATTCCCAGGGCATCAAATACCAACGCTTTGGTATGACCGTTGATGTTAGATACTGCCGCACGAGGCACCCTTTAGTGCCGGTATGTGACACACTGGGCTTTTCATTTACTACAATTTACAGTAAACCCATCTGTGGCAACAGTAAGTACATGAGGAAAGTGCACTGGGAGTGACTGTGGTGAGAGCAAAAAGACACACAGGGCAGGCAGGAGAGGTAGATGGGTCCAACAAACACAAGGCTTTCATCCAGGAGACCGTTGTTCTTGTCCTGCACATCCTTCAAAATTCAAAACTTCTACAAATGATATAGTTGGTTATAGTTGGTTCAGCATCCTTTTAATCCACTTATTGGAATTAAGTCACAGCAAAATCTGTTTATTTTAATCTGTTCATACGTCTGTTATAAACCAGATTAATTCAGCAGACGTGTTGCTCACTATATACAGTGAATACAGCTCAGTGAAATTCACTGAGCGCCTCCAGATGATGTTATGAACCCAGACATGACAGCCTTTGGTTTTCCAGTGGTAGCGATAGTAGTTATTTTGGCCACGGTTGGTTGTTGGTATCTACTGTATATGGAGGTTAAGTCCCTTCTTGTGTTCGCTGCATCGAGTGACATGAATGAACACAGATGATCCTGCGGTCAAATTTGGGTGAGTGATGTGGTTTGAAAGCAGCATTGGTGTCAAAATTTGGAACAAATCAAATTTCATCGCAAAACTTAAATGTCTTTGAGAGAAAGAGAGAGGGCAAAAAATTATGGACTGAAGTTTTGACGTGATACAAAAACATTCATTGATAAGGAATTGGGTGGAACAGCAGAGCTCTGGGCACGCCGCCCTACCAGGGCTCTGTGTTCTTGATGTGAGTGGAAGAAGTGGGCTAGTTTTCACTGCCAGGGGCCTGTCCATCACAAGATGGAGCAATTGCAGGTTTTCAATGCCACTAAGCTCAAGCTATGGTATAAATGTTAAGTGGAAGTCAATAAACAGCATCCTATACATAGATCAGGCCATTTCCCACAGGCACAGCCCGTTTGATGTGAATTGATCAAGTGTGCTACAGAGTCCTTGATAAAGGGTCACAGCTCTGCAGGCTGACAGGACAGAGTTTCAGGGCAGCTGGAGAGATAACAATGGTGGGCTTTAGACAGGTGGGGATTACAGCTTCAGCCAAGACAGGCTGAATATGTCAGAACACACACCTACCAGTTCACTGGCACCTGCCAAGGAACTCCTCCTTACTAGCAAGTGTGACATCTACTGTATTTTACTCATCTGGGAGGTTTTGTGGTGCTCGCAGTCTGTAAACTCAGACTCAGCATACATCATGTGACACAAGGTGACACAAGCACATAAAACCATTCAGGACATAAATTCTAACCATTTTAACTATTTGATATTTTGTTTATATAAACAAATTATATATAAAAACAAATATGTTTCGGGCTGCACGGTGGTGCAGTGGTTAGCACTCTCGCCTCACAGCAAGAGGGTCGCAGGTTCGAATCTGGCATGGGACTCTTCTGTGTGGAGTTTGCATGTTCTCCCCGTGTAAGCGTGGGTTTTCTCCGGGTACTCCGGCTTCCTCCCACAGTCCAAAAACATGCAATTTAGGTTAATTGATGACTCTAAAATCGCCCATAGGTGTGGATGTGAGCGTGAATGGTTGTCTGTCTCTATGTTGTCTGTCTCTATGTGCCCTGTGATGGACTGGCGACCTGTCCAGGGTGAACCCCGCCTTCGCCCAATGCCAGCTGGGATCAGCTCCAGCCCCCCCCCAACCCCTTAACGGGTTAAGTGGTTGACGATGGATGGATGGATGGATGGATGGATGGATGGAACAAATACGTTTCTATTCAGATATATAACGTGTTTTGTGCACCCAGATCTGAAAAAAACTTAATTTGTTTTTTATGTAATTAAATTTATTTTTAAAATTGTTTTAAATTGCACATTTTGAGCAGCCAGATGACTTTTGGGGGCACAACATGATTTGATAATGTAAACACACAACAATCTGAACAAACTGGGAAATGTATGGTGGCTGAGAGAACTGAACAAACGCACACTGTTGAAAATGAAAACACAAGCAAATGGACATAATACGAGCAAATGAAAAAAATATCTTTGTTTTGTTGCCAGGTTCTGGCATTGGAGGCAGGGAATAGGCCGGCTGAAAGTGGATTCCACTGACGAGGGAACGGACTCTCTTGAGAGGACACGAGGGCTGAGCACATGAGAACAAGGCTCAGATGCTGGATGCACCACGGGTGGCAGCGCAGCAAGCACCAGGATAACCTGAGCACAGGAGAAACAGAGTAACACTAGAAGTTTTCAAAGAATTACAAAAAACACTGAGAGATGTGGTTGTAATTTGAGTATTTACAGTGCGTTTCTGTTTTTGGTTATGTTTTCTGTGGCACTTTTCGGTATTTGCTTGTATGTTTCGTATTTGCAATGCATTTTCTTTTTGGCTGTGTGTCGTGTGTTTGCAACTGTATTTAGTTGTGTTTTCTCTCAGCAACAAAGGTAGTCACTCTAATAATAGTATATTCAGGTGAAACTGTGGAGTCACATACACGCACAGCAGTAAATGTGTAATAGAGTGAAGTGCTTAATTCATGTTTATCTTTTTTCCAGGATTTACAGGTGGTGTCTGATTAAATTTATTGTAGACTACAAATGTGGATCTCTCTGATTGCTTACATTTGAGCATAAAAACGGGATGCTCTATCTACAGACACTCCTGGCATAAGTCAGCTACAACAAATTCTGGGTAAAGCAACATGTAAAGAAAGTAGTCTAGCCATGTTTTTATCTTCTGTGGAGTATCTCCAAAATCCAATCAGTTTTGTCAGTTCTGTCTAAGTTCTTTCGTAACACAGAGAAGACTTTACATGCTGTAATATTCTCCCACCTTGATTATTTCAATGCCTTGTTTACTTGCAGTGGTGCAGCTCCAAATGCTACTGACCAGAACAAAGCATTTCTAGCACATCACATCAATGTTTTCTCGATTGCACTGGCATTGCATGGTCTGGCACCGGAGTATATAACAGAACTGCTTCAGTCCCCTCAGGTCTGCCAATTTGGGACAATTCATTTAACTTTCCGAAACCAGCAATCCAACATTTGCACCCACCTATTTTGATTTTATCACTTTTCATGTATAAAAAGGGTGTAACTCCAGGAGAGACTGTTTGAAAATGAGCATCATTATTCTTTTCACCCTGTCTTCCCACATGGCCATATACAGATTATAAACGTTTTTGCCTTCTGACATGGTCGGACAACACGTCATTCAAAGCGGCAGTAGCTCAGTCCGTAAGGACTTGGGAGGACGCCGGTTCAAGTCCCCCATGGACCAAGACCAACTGGTTGCTGGAGAGGTGCCAGTTTACCTCTTGGGCACTGCCGAGGTGCCCCTGAGCAAGCCCCCAACTGCTCTGGGCGCTTGTCAGGAGCAGCCCCCTCACTCTGACATCTCTCCATTGACGCATGTATATGTACTGTGTGAACAACAGAGTGTAAAAACTGAATTTCCCCACTGTGGGACTAATAAAGGAATATCTTCTTCTTCTTCAACCTAATTCTTTTCTAGCATAACCCAACCCATATAGGTGCATTTGCTGATGTAACCAACAGATGATGTGTATTGTTCAAAAGACACCAAGTATAAAGAGATAAACATTACTGGGTCCATGCAGGGGAATCTTAAAGCTGTTGATGTTAAACTCAGATGAAGTCTTTGGTAAAAACCAAAAGACATTTTGTGAAGAGTTCAGCGTTAGAAAGGTCATAAAACAACATTCACACACTATTGCCAAGTCTCCTGGTAAGAGGGAGATAAGGGGTTCATCCCAAGTCTCTTATTTGTCTTTTACCGACCAACATGCTGTTGGTTACTGTTTGGACGCTGCTGCCGATTACACTGATGTGATAACGCTATGTGTCAACCTCACAGGAGATTCACACTGGAGTGAAGGCAGATAACAGATTAAATTAATTAATTAATTAATAATTAAATTAAATTAAAGAAATTGTTTTATTTTTAAGTCAAACAATTTTATTTTATTTATTAAATTAATAAATTAAATTAAATTAAGTCAATTTCTCCACTGTGGAACTAATGAAGGAATATCTTCTCTTATATTCAAAGTTTTATATTTTAGTTGTTTTCTGATTCACCATCTGCAAACAACCTTCTATTAGAAAGATTTTTTTCTTTTCATGATCTGTTATTTCCCAAATAACTTTCATTAACGATACAATTAAAGTCAGAGAAAGTCGGTGAGTCTGTCAGCAGCAAACACTTTATACATTATTAATCATCATTCCCATCAGTCATGTGAGGCTGATAACTCCTCTTTAGCTTTGGGTTTGATATGAGTTACATCATTTAAATTTTCCCCGAAACATTCAGCCTAATAAATAATGTCCAGTGACCAAAATGTTCTCTGCTCCATGGTCATATTCTGGGTTATTAAATAATGATTTCACAATCAGAATCTTAATAAATACAGCCACTGATAATGAATAAATAATAGAAATGCACTATGACAGTAGAGATGGTTCCTGAGCCTCTAAGCAGGACTCAGTCCACAATATAAATACAGACCACAGTCTGTTATTCATGTGCAGGTGTTTGTTAAACAGGTAACAGTCTACAGAGAGAAAACACTGCTGCTCTGCCAGCAATAACTGTCTCTTTATTAGTATTAATACAGTTATAACACAAACGCCATCAAAAGCCTCTACAGCTGTTTAAGCCGACTGACAGCTGATCCAGCTGTGATCAGACGTCACTTCACATGACGCTTCAGAGGAAAGGGCGTCTCATTTCTCTTAAAACATATTTCCTTGTTTCCTCTGTCCTGGCCGGGACGGTTTATAAAATTCATGGTTCAGTTCATATCACGGTTTGAGGTTACAGTCTTCGGTTCGGTTCTGTACAACGGTAAACAGCAAGGAAGCCAATTTTTGATTTCAATTTGAACATGTTTTTTATTTATTTGACAAAATAAGTCAGCAACTGCTAGGAACATATAAGGAACAAGTGCCACTGTGTTATTTAAAAATAATGAATAAATTAAAAGCTAATAATAGGCTCAGGCTGGGGCTGCACGGTGGTGCAGTGGTTAGCGCTGTCGCCTCACAGCAAGAGGGTGACAGGTTCAAATTGGGGCTCTTCTGTGTGGAGTTTGCATGTTCTCCCCGTGTTAGCGCTGGTTTTCTCCGGGTACTCCGGCTTCCTCCCACAGTCCAAAGACATGCTGTTTAGGTTAATTGATGACTCTAAAATCGCCCATAGGTGTGGATGTGAGCGTGAATGGTTGTCTGTCTCTATGTGCCCTGCGATGGACTGGCGACCTGTCCAGGGTGAACCCCGCCTTCGCCCAATGCCAGCTGGGATTGGCTCCAGCCCCCCCCGCAACCCCTAACAAGATAAGTGCTTGAAGATGGATGAATGGAGGCTCAGGCCATCAACAAAAAGTGCAGCATCAGGTCAGCCAGCACTAGACCTTTTTTTACACAAACAGTAACATACTGTATGTCTGTCTATATCCTGATATTTAGATTAAATAAAAACCAAAAAAAAGAACACACACAGAGGCTATGGCCATCAACATAAAGTGCAGCATAAACCAAACACACTGTTTCAAAACAACACTGCTCTGTTCATTCTGTTGTCATGCTCTTCTGCGAGATGAGTTTGTCCTCATTTTCAGCTGCAAGACCAGATCTACTTGCAGTGACAATGTCTCCTACGACAGAGAAAACTCTCTCACTTGGCACACATGTACCCGGGTTGCCAGCTTGGCAACATGAGGATACTTATGCTCATTGCTTTTCCACCAGGCAAGTGGATCTGGATCCACAGGAATGCAGCCTGTGGCCTTGGATGAGAACATTTCCTCCTGTATGATGCTGGACAAAGGCGTGGTGGTCTCTGTTGTAAAAAGCTCTCCAAATAGCTCTGCCATGGCAGATATTTTTCTGGGGAGGAGATGATGTCTCTGACGTCTCTTGAGGATGAGCCGGCTGCCTGGGCTTCACTGGGCTGACCCTGCAGAATAACACACATATATTAAACAGAGAATGCAAAGGCACAATTATGCCAATAGAGCAGTGGTGGTAATGATGATGATTAAGAAACCACAATAAAACAATACCTGCCCTCCGATTTCCATAATCTCTTTGGTACGATCACTATATGTTTTCTGATGACAGGGTTCCTCCAGGTAATGCAGGGACTTGAACTTTGGATCCAGGGCTGTGGCTCTGTGCAGACAGTTTTGAGGATTAGGGTCTGTAGATCTACCTTGCAGGTTTTTAAGATGACCTGCTGTTCCAATCCTCCAGCATGTCATAGATGGTGTCCAACGTGTTGTCACCTGAACTGGCAATTCCTGCATCTCCTGCTTGGTTTTCAGGGCATGAGCAGCTGTTGTGCTGTGATGGAAGAAGGTTACCACCTTCCTCACCGCAGGACGTCTCCTGAATGATAGTGGTTTAGTGAAACTACATTCTTGGCTGCAAGATTAAAAGTGTGCGCAAAGCACCCAATCTGTGGCCCCACTCCAGCAGTTTCATTGACTGCATTCATGATGTTTCTTGCATTGTCTGGGGTGACAGAGATTGTGCTGTTGCCCCTCTCCAGTTTCCAATCTGTCACTGGGCTTCAGAGAGATGATCATTTGTGTGGCTGTCATAAAGGGGGTGCATCTGCAAAACTAAACTTTTTATCTCCCACTCTGAAATGATGAGGTGGGCAGTCACAGCTAAGTAATTTTCAGCAGCCCTGGATGCCCATCTGTCTGTAGTAAGGGCTACACACTCTACGTTGGACAGTTTTTTCTCTATTTCTCATCGTGTCTGTTCATACAGTTCAGGAATTACTATGTAGCTGATGTGTCGGCATATTATAGCGTGGCTCAAGTACCTTAATCATATGCTGAAGTCCAGCATCCTCCACGACTGCATAAGGCTGCATATCTTTCACTATAAACATCCCAAATGCTATAGTTGTGTTTTTTGCTCTGAGTCTGCATGTAGAGGCTGTTTAGAAGCTGCTGGGGGAAGGAGTTGCTCTTTCCTTCCAGTCTCTCTCTTCCTTGTGCTATCAACGGACATACCGGAGTGATAGAAATCGTAAATCATTCAACAATGATTCAACATATTGGATATATTGCTGCTAGCATTAGCCACACATGTTGCACAGTGCTTACACAGAGTTGATGTTTTATCCACCACTTTTTATCCGTAATGCTCCCAAACAACAAAGCGAAATGACGCTGGTGGATCCTCTACCTGTACTTTATCATGTCCACTCGCCATTTCCTGAATGGAATGACAGCTGAACCAAAGAATACATACACAACCCGAGCCTTGACTAGTGAACCGAGCGATTCAGATTTTTACCCATACCGTTCCCTTCCCTAGAAAAGACACAAGTGAGGGAAACGATGGTCTCTCCCTTCCCTCACAGCTCTGACTCCCTTCCTGCCTTGTAACTCCTGCCTCCTCCTCTTCATGCTCCATGCCCAGCTCATGCCCACCCTTGGCTCAGTGAACGGCTGTCTAGGACAGATTATGCTACCAGGTGCCCAGGCTGATGCCAGGCCCTCGTCAACAGAGCAGCCTTTGTGCTGAGATGACAAACCACAAAGTCAAGCCAACATCTGCAGGATAAAGTGCTGGAGGGTTGGGAATGTCAGCTGAGGGGAGAAAAGACCAGAGTCAGGAGACAAGATGAAAATAAAACACTGTGGAACTCAGCTGAAATTTGTTTGATTTGAATTACTCTCTTCTGCGCGGTCTGCCCAAAAGCACTGGAAACAGGAGTTGTGAAGATCACGCCATGTGGCTGGGGCAAGATAGGGCGAGGTTCTTGAAGCTGCAACTCCATCCATGGAGATAAGCAGTCCGTGGGCAAACTGCCCACTGCTGAAGAGGAAAGGATGTTGGACAGCGAGGGACTGCTTATATACTTTGGGGTCTGCACATATTGTGGTAGGCGTGTCCTGATTGGCAGGCTACGTTCATGCAAAATTCAGTGGGCGAATGAGTGCTTGTGATTGGAGGAGAGTCCAGAAGAGGATGGATCCTATGTGAGTTAGAAGGGCTGGTTCCAGGTGGTCGGTGGGGTGTCACTGGAAGATTACAATGTGGTGGCTTTGGGGTTGTGGTTAGTTTCTATGGTTGGTTTCTGTGGTGATTCTGGGTGGTTTTAATGTGCACTTAACAGCTGCTCGTGTATATGTATTTGCATAGTCATACAGGAGGAAGTATTGCTGCTGTATTGTACTGCTGGCAGTTGTAGCATTAACAGAAGTCAGCAGTAGTGTCAGTAGTGCTTGTGCTAGTATTGTACCTGAAGTCATTGTGGCAGTGTGTTAATTATTTTGGGTTGAATTGAAATATGTCTCTGCCCTAATTTTAAGGTCAATAAAACTTTACCAAGAATGTTCACAGAAGAAGCTTGACTCTGAGGTTGTGACGCATTTGTCTGCTCCATTCATGACTGGGTGTGGTCCTCTGAGCTCAGGGCATCATGGTGGAAACCAACTAGTTGAAACTTGGAAAGATATACTACAGGATCTGAGTGGGAGGGGACTTCAACAAGTGACACCATGATTTCTAATGATTAATAGCATGCTGAAATGATGAAGCCAAAGAGTCTTGGTGGAGCTGGTGTACGTCATGTCTAGAGTTGCTGTATGTGCCTCTCTAGAGCAGTGCTGCTTTGACTTTACAGCAGCTATGAAAAATGACAATGAAACATCAAAACATAGATCTGTATGTACAAAGGCCTTAGATGGTTTTCTTGCCTCTGTCCTTGACGCGATTAAACACCATTGGCTTTTTCCAATAGAAAGACAAAGAGTACTACTTATGTTTAAATTGCCCCACAGTATGTCATTAGGAAACATTAAATGGCATGTAGAACCACAGGAAGTTAGGTGTTACAACTGCTGTAGGAGCTAAAAACTCCCATGATATGATTTATTCCCTTATGTATGTACTGGCATGATAACTCACAACCAACAATGTAATTCAAAGTTCCTGAGACCTCAGAGAGTGTATAAAATATCCAACATTTTGTCATTCGAGCTCGTTACATACTGCTGCTTTGCCATCCATCCATCCATCTTCAACCGTTTATCCTGCATGATGCATCTGAACCTGCATACTTCAGACCAGCGTACACATTGTATTTTAGAGTGATCAGAGGGTGATATGATAAGATGGAGATGATAATAGAGTAAGAGATGGAATCCAGTAATGTACCATTGCTTGTTTACGTTGTTAACTAAATTTTCTGATTTTTTTTGCAGCCTACATAGTGACATGAAATTACATTATTACTTCTGTATGATGATCTGTGTAACTTCATTTACATTGGAGGTGTAATTTCATTTGCATGAGTCATGGCAACTTCAGATCAGTTGCTGTCAATAGTGATGAGACAGGCAGCACAATATATAAACCTTTCCCATAAACCTCTAACACTACAACTTACATAATATGTGATGATGATGATGATGATGATGATGATGATGATGGTGATATATCCTGGACAATGATGTTTTACAGGTACACAGGACAAAATAATGACTGATCGTTAATAGGAGTATGATGAAAAAAAAAATAGGAGTGTAATGATTCATCTACTACATCGATCGTATCAATTTATATTTCTACGATCCAGCTACATCGTGAGGTACTTGGCAAGTTCTCCTTCACAGGGACGTATATCGATCTAAAATCGATTTGTAAAGTAAATTATCAGTTATATCAACACTAATAATTTGCATCTTTTAAGCATGACAAACATTAGATGGATGTATTTTTTAGCACTTTGAATAGTAAATAAATGTTACACGTTATGCTGTTCAACTCTCCCTGTGCATGACGTCATCAACATGCTCCAACATCGCATCTCAGACAGACGACAAGAAAACAAAGCAGGCTGATGGCGAGGAAGAGCCAGACAAGCGAGAGTTTTCAAGCTGGGTGTCCCGAGTCCCGACAAATATCTGTAAAACACTCAAATGTCCTGGCCTTCACCACAGTTAAAATAACAATATACATAGACATTTTTCATGTTCTGTCCCACTCATTAGTTAATTTGTGCGCACAAGCTAAGTATATATAGAGCCACAAGAGCCACCCCAATACTGTCTTTAACCAGAGTGATGTTGTCAAGTCACAATTATGCACAGGAATGACAGATCCACTGGTCACATTTAGTGCAGTTTGAACCACAGAACCTTCCTGCTTATGTGCACATCAAACATGTTGTTTCGATTAATTATTCTACACATTTCCTTCTGCACATCCACAAGCATTTTGTTCCTCTTATAACTCCATCAGGAGCTTCCCTTCATGTCAGTCTTTTACCCAGTGTCTCCATTCTGGTCAAAATGATGTTGGAGCTCTAACTTAATTATAATAGACTGAGGCTGTGGCAAGCAGCATGATGTGACAGAGATGGTTCAAAACCACAGCTGAAAAATAATGACTGTAGGCCCAGACAGCAACGTTTCCTCTGAGAGAAAACTCTCCACAGCACAAACTGTCAGTGCACCATGGATCGTGAGGGGGATAGTCCTGTGATTAAAGGAGGCGGGAGTAGTGATAAGTCCTGATTGCCACTATAATAATGCTTTTTTTTTTTTTGATCCCACCCTGTGCTCAAATGTGCCACATGTGCACGTGCCAATGGCTACGTGACACCACTGGTCATTAGACCTGAAGAAAAGTTGGTTGCTTTGTATTTTTTGTAAAATATTATTGTTGCACCTTTTACTTTGAAACTGAGTACATCATTTAACTTTTTAATTTAACTATTTTATATATTAGTTTTTGTTAAATATCACACTACCTACTAGAACTGAAGCCGCACTTGTTATTTTCTAATAAGAGGTGTATGTGTTAGCCATTAATCATTGGGTTTACTTATTTATATCCATAATGAAGGTATCCCTGAATCACATACAAAATAACTTTGAGGAATTCTGACCTACACACACACCTATACACAGTGATTGAATGTTTCGCAAAAAAAGGTTATGGGACTGATTTCAAGTCATTGAATCGTATCGTATCGCTCTAGATGAGCCAATTATCATCCTTGAATCATATTGTAACCATGGAAAGTGATATGTACCTTATCATTGAAAAAACATAGCATTATACCCCTAGTCATTAATGAATGTACAGTGTACTTCAATGTTCACATGCATGACACATCTGCACTGAGGAGATTGACAGCGATGTCAAGCTGTGGCTCAGAACAACTTGACACAGTGGTGAGCTGCATCTCAAATTAATCTTGTGTTGACCTGTTATCGCCCCAAAAATAGACAAAATGGGTCTATGTGGGTCTCTTTAGTTAAGGCAGACTAAAAGCTTTGATTCTTGTCATGGTAAACAACATCCAGATGAATATTTTAATGCAGCATTTTTTAAATTATTTGGCCTGCATACTGTATATTCAGTATGCATCAACAATAATGATTATTAATTATTCTCAGACGGATAGCGGGAGCATGTGTAGGGTCCCAGGTACTGAAACGGAGCACAGGAGATCGATAGACAGACAGTCTCAACAAAGCCAGATTACCCCAGATCTCTAGTTCATGGTTGTAAAGTTTCACGAGGCTGTGATTATCCTAGAGGTCACCACAGGCCATTTAATACAGTGAGGTCAACTTTCAAAAAATGGTCTCACTACAGTATATGAAATGGCTACAAAGGGCACTACAGTGATACCCAACGCATCTAATTTCAAGACTGTTTAGGGTCCCCAATATACAGAAATTTATAGGCAAAAATAACACATTTGCAGTATGCTGTATGTATTCAAAAAACTGCATGGTTTTTACCCGATCAGAAAGTGGGCATGTCTGTAAAGAGGAGACTTGTGGGTACCCACAGAAACCATTTTCATTCACATACTCTATCTTGAGGTCAGAGGTCAAGTGACCCCATTGAATATTACTAAGCCAGTTTTTCATCACCGAAATTCAGTTTGAATTCAGAGCGTTATTTAACGTTCTTCCTGACAAGCTAGCATGACATGGTTGGTACCAATGGATTCATAAAGTTTACTAGTTTCATATGATACCAGTACCTTTGTGTGTGTGCATAGGTATCCGCAGAATGCACACAAGATATACGTACTCACGCACACACATGCGGATGCATGGCTGAGTTATACAGAATTGATACACATACATACACACTTGTGGGACTTAATCACACGCACATGTGTACATGTATCATGTCCTCCGTATCCCTTTCTACCCTCCATACACACACACTTCATACATTATGGACACAGCCCATCCTCCTCAGCTGTTTTCCCTGAGCCAACACCAATCTAGCTGGTGCGTGACTGCAGCAGTGGGATATTGTCTTACTATGTGAATGCTGGTGTGTGAGAATGAGTATGGGGAGGCAGGATTTAGCCCAATAAGCTTTACAGGGTTAGGGGTATCTGGGGTATCTATGGCAAGCAGCTTCCCCAAACTAAGCCCCTCTTCCTGGGTATATGGCTGCCACACCTGTCCCCACATATGCAATAACATTTTTCCTGGTTCACATACAGACCCAGGAGATAGTGAGTTGGTGTGTAAATTGTGTATGTGTGTGTGTGTGTGTGTGTGTGTGTCAAACTGTATTATTTAAAAACAATAAATTTATTATATAAATATATTTTGTGTGTGTGTCAAACTGTATAACATTATATAAAAACAATAAACATATATATATGTGTGTGTGTGTGTGTGTGTGTGTGGCAAGTCAGCACAAGCATAGTGAAAGTAAATGTTGTTGCAACTTTGTGTTAAAAATACGACTATTATAGTTTGATCAATGAATATCAATGAATGGATCAGTTCAGATCGATTCTGAATGCTTAACATCAGGCAAAACCACACTTCCTTTGTAAAACAGCCTCACATTGCTGTTTTTCTTTGGTACACCTCAGTGTTTGCTCTGCGCTAGACTCACAAGTCATAAAACCGGGCGGAAACAATTATACAGTAAAAAGTGCACAGCAGAACTAAATCAAAATCTTTAGGACAGCCTTTGGTAATGGGGTGGTGACATGTAGAAGTTATGTGCCTGTTGCTTTAGCTACTCTGCTAACATGCTAACAGACGGTTCACTCACAGTTGCTGCGGTTTTAAGTTCAGACACGCCAAGTACTGCCATTAAACGGACAGACTGTGACTCATGGTTGCAGGTTTTATTGCTCTCGTGTCTCCAGCTCCCTCCCTACTCTAGATGATGTTGACCAATCACAGCATGTTATCCCCAGGTATTCAGATAAAGAGTTATCTCAATCAAGGACATGTTTGCGACCATTGTTGCAACAACTTTGCATTTAGACAGAATTTAGACATTCGGTGGCTGAGATCTCTGATTGTCTGGTCTCGCAAGACCAGGTCTGCACCAGTAACACCGAGGACCCACTGCAGGCACTGACCGTATGGAGAAGTTGCCCCCTACTCATTTTTATGGGGTATGAGTCAATTCCTTGTCAAAGCATTGTACAGGCCATGGGATGGACAATGTGACACAAGTGGTGTCGCTAGCTGATAAGGGCCAACGTCTCCTGGTCGCTTCATTGTGATTCGCTGAAAAACTGCCAAAGAAAAGTGAGTCTACTCTTTACCTGCTGTAGATAAATGTCTGTGCAGGAGAAGATTGTTATTGTAGTTTCAGGCATCCATTTACAACTTTTACCTCTAAGATTACAAACAAACAATACGTAATTTCGAGAAAGCAGAAAGTTGATTTTTGACACATGCTACACTTGTGGGCATTGACACGGCCACAGTTACAACATTAGTTCACTTCCAGTGTGTCGCCAGACTATGGAAATGAAAAATCTGAAATTAGGTGTGAAAATAAAGACACATCCACACTATAAAGTCATTTTTATGGTCAGACCGGTGATTTATGAACTGGAAGCAGGAATGTCAACGTTTTGAGTTTTTCACCAAACGTTTAGGGAAAATAAAAATAAAAAATCCTAACATTAAATTATAGCTACTCAGGATAGATCATAAACCCTTGAATATAAAAAGACTCACTGGAAATGGTTGAGAAATGTAGTGTTTTTTAAACAGAAAAATAGCTGCTCCCCCGTTGACATGTATGCAAGGTTGGCACACCTGAGTCGGAGAGTTGGTATTCTCCGATGGACGGCAACCTTCCGGTCATTCCACAGTATTTCTATAGGATTTAGGTCAGGGCTTCAACTTGATCACTGCAGGAACATCCACCTTGTTCATTTGCAAGCCGCTCCAGCTTTGGCCATGTGCTTTGGGTTATTGCTCTGATGGAATATGAATTTTCCACCCATTTTCAGTCTCTTTTGCAGACCTCCTCAGGTTCTTCTCCAGACTCTTCCCATCCATCCTCCCTTAAATTCTGTAGAAGTCCCAGTCCCTTTAAATGAGAAACATCCACACAACATTATGCAGCCGCCACCATGCTTCACAGTTGGGATGGTAGGTTTTGGTGATGGACGGCATTGTTTTTTTGCTAAACAGAACTTTTGGCAAATTTTGCAAAAAAGTTGTACTTTGGTTTCATGAGATAACAAATCTCAGAAAGAGATTTTTTTCTTCCCTACAGACCAGATGTGTGCAATAATGTGTGATTCACCTGTTGACCTCTGTTGGCCATAAAACCCTGTAGGTCTTTCAAGGTGGCTGGACTGTGGGTGGTGCCTTTGTAGTGATGGTCTTAACAGTGCTATCTTCAGTCTTTTTATATTTCTCATTTCATCTCATTTATATCTCTCATCTTTTTTTTTTTTTTTTTTTTTTTACGTCATTTACCCTCAATATACTGTATACTTGTGAATTTCCCCACTGTGGGACCAATAAAGGAATATCTTATCTTATCTTATCTTACTATACATCCAGGTGAAACGCAGCGATGGATACTCCATAGGGGGTGATATCAAGCCATTTTGCTACATTCATATGCAAGACCAATAAAACAAATTTTCACCACTTCTGATTCATGTGCAGTGTTATATGTTTATGAGCATGTTTAGCCCCTCAAAAATATGATTAATTTAGGAGAAAAATAATAAACATATTGATTTCTATATAACACTGTATAATAAATACTACATAGTATGGTAGCAGGGGTATTGGAATGCACAAGTCTCAAATTGTCATGTCATTAAGTATAAAGTCTGGAGCCACTCCATGGACACTGACACTGATTTTGTGGATCCACAGAAAGTTTTTCTTTTTTCATACACAAATGGACAAGTAAATTTTATTAAAGTGCGGGGAAAAAAACTGGGGAAAAAAAAGAAAAAAAAAAAGGAAAAAAAAAGGGGGCTTCTAAAAAAAAAAAAAGAAGGGGGGAAAAATAAAATAAAAGGGGGGGAATTTTGGGGTGAACAAAATGGGGGGGAAGATGATAACGGGAGAGGGGGGGGAATCTCATTCTTTCAAAACGGAAGGAGGGAGGAAGTGACGTGCTCTAAAAAAGGGAGAGTCAGACACAAAATAAAACAGGAAATACATACGCAAACAACAAAAACACACAAGTATACAAACTTAAGAATTACTACTACAAAATAGCTTCATCCTATTGTAGTATTCTCATATCTAATCAGAAAATGTACCAATATACTGAGTACATCCCCTGGGTCTTCCCAATTAATTGTCTATGGAGTTCCACAATTTATACCGCTATGCCATCTCAAGTTTTATCAGTTTTATCTCTCTAGTGGACTATCTTAGACCATAGGAAAAACATAAATGAATTTTAAAAATCTTGAACTACAAAAATATTCAACAAAACAGTTACAATATAGTTTCTTTGTTGTGAATGTGTGGAGTTTGGCCTGGGTTAGATTAGATTAGATTAGATTAGATTAGTTTAGATTCCCCGTCTAAATCACAGTATAATTCCTGTCTGGCCCTGGATGAAGCTTCTGGCAGTAAAAGTACAGTAATGCAAACTTTTGTATAGTTATTCATGTTAAATAATACGGTTTTAATGATGGGGTACATCATTTCATTCAATAGGGCTGTTAAGGCATGTCTGCAAAAGAAAGGCTGAGAATCACTGCTACAGAGGACCGAGGTTCTGCGTTCACTGGACTGACAGCTCCCTATACTCCTTTTGCTTATGCTCAGTCCCTATATTTGTATGTAGTCGGCTTTTTATGTTCTGGACAGAGGGAAAGAAAAGACAGAGACTGAATTGTTGTTGGTGGTTTCTGTCTGTTATTCCAGATCGCTCTGTTGAAATGTCCCCCCTCCCAGGTTCAGCTGGAGAGAAGCATATATCTACAGTATGTGATTACACTGTCTTTTCTACCTTTAACTTAGTGTGCTCTGACTTCATTTTTGTTGGATGTGAAACATTGCTCTCGGGGGTACCAAGGAATGCTGGGAGAAAAGATGGATATTATGCTTGAAGGAAACAGTACCTGCTCTCACGCTCCTGCCCTCCGGGGCCATTTTAGTTGGGTTGCCAGTTAAGGGACCACATGCTTGCCCTGAAAAGCAAAGAGGTGTGAGAAAATAGGTGTACAATAGAGCAGGGAGTGGAGAGGTAGATTTTTTTTTGAAAGAAAAGGCATTTTTTGAAGCATTTTGATGCATGAGACATTACAGTGTATTTACTGTATATTGTGAGAGCTAGTGGGACATGCATTATTGACTATCTGAGGGATTAAGTCAGCGTGCTTCAACAAAGTGCTTGTAGGATTGTTGAATGGTGTCAGAAATGGGACGGGGGGCTGTGTAAATCCTGAATGCCATCATGGAGAGATTGTCTGAAGTGTTTTCTACATTTGTAAAAACCTTGTCTGATGGCAGGATCTTGCCCCACATTCGTTTGTGACCATTGGGAACAAACACAGAGTGTTTGTCAATCCTATAATAAAGTGTTACTCAGACAGACAATGAGACGGTGAGACGCATAGACTGAGACAGAGTGGGTTAGATATTGACACATGAAGTTGATCCTGCAGCCACTGCTAAGTTCCCATCAAATATACCTCATTAAAGCACCCCTGCATACTCTCATCTTTTAATTGAACTTCAATATTTCATGTTTGGCATATCCACTGTATGTTTCATGTTTTGGGACTAATCAATACATGAGTGATTAAAGCTAATGCGCTATATGGAAATCCAGCTTTCAAGGCATCGCAGTCTCATTATCTCTTACTCTTTCTATACATTCATGCACATGAATTCAGAGAGGGATCAAAGATCTTGAGAAGGCCAGAAGACAGGATTAAGATACCGATGTCTTTGACAATTTTATCAGTAAACTGTCTCCTAATCCCGCTGGGGGTAAAAAGAAACACCCATCCTTTTTACACCACTGTTCCTGCTATCAGATGCATGCTCCCTGTTATGCTAAAAGTAGACTGAAATGTCTCAGCACCGACAGCCTAAAAGGCATCAAAAGACAGTCTCATGATTTCTAAAGAGCTCAAAACTGTCTTGGAGAAGCGTGCTCTTTGACTTTCTAAATAGTCACTGTGAAAACTCATCTGTGCCGTTATTCTCAACAAACAAAACAGATAACAGTCCTCATCCTTCTTAGTCAACTGGGAAAAGTGCTTAACTTTGACCACAAGGTGGAAAGAATGAGGTGGTTTCTCTACTTTCTTTTCCTCACCCAGACCATTCACATAACCAAACTGGAAATGTCAGCTTTGCTTTTGAGGACCAATCCAATACATGCAGTATATATGTACAGTATATACTGTATATGATATCTGGGTCTTAGCCATTTGCAAAGCTGTCATTTTGTCCAGTTTTCTGGAGAAGGCCACCTCGGAAGGAAATGTGTGAGAGGTAAGGGATTATTATTGTAGAAGGAGGCCAGCAGCCAGAATCCAGCACACTGCTTGGCTCTGGATTCTCTGGACGGATAGAGGAAAGGCGTGGGGGTACACTCATCGCCAACGGTGATGTCATCTCCTGTTCTGACTTTTCACTCTCGTTACCAAAGAGTTTTCACTGTGGGAGTCTTTGCCGTTTCTTTGTTTTGTCTTTCAAGGGTAACTTTGGTATTTTTCAACCTGGACTCTATTGTCCCATGTTTTTGTGTCCAAGTGACTAATTCCCCTTTCACACCGATGACCCGGGTCTGGAGGATTAGAGAGAGAGATGATAGTGGCATCATCAATGTGTGCAAAAATGTAAAATGTCACAGAATGACGCATATTTCTGTTATACGCTGTAAATATAGTACACACAGCATTTATAGCTTCATAAAATATTTAACTATGTACGTTGATGGAGTATGGAGTATATTGGAGTATGTATGGAGCTGTAATGAATGAAAAACATATCTACAGTATCATCAACATGAACCTTTTTCAAGCTACAGTACGCATTTATTATATATTACAATACACTGTGCTATCAAATGATAATGATAATATAGGCTATATTTACTAAAGGATTAGAAACTAATGGAACACTGAAATGTATAATTCGCTCGCTCCACCATTCCAGCAATGACTTGCTTCATATATTAGAGCGATTAAAGTTGTTCAGCTCGGTGTGTGGCAACTGTTGGATAATGTAAGAGCTTGTCCAAACATAATAAAATTAGTTCATATTTCATTCAGTTAGCTAAATGCTTGATAATATTATGAACTAGGACTGGGTTTGTTGCTTTATAACAGATGATGGATCTTTTTGCAGGTTTATTTGGAAAGACAACAAGTTAAAAATGGTAAAGTTGGACAAACACATTTTAAAAAACAGATATACTCACAGCTGGTGGTACCATGAGGTGGTGGGCTTATCAACATGGTGTGTTTCCATGTAACGTAAAGGCAGAAGCCTTTCTCATTCAGCAGCATTGTTATGTTCGTTTAACGTTATGTTCGTCTAAGGACACTACGTTGTCCCTCACTGTCCTGTTATCTACATGTTTTCCTTCCTCGCCCCGGCCAGCCAGGAGCTCCCACCTCAAAGTCGCCAAACATCCACGTTCTCGTCGGTCCTTCACGTCTGGTGTGTCTGAAAACATTCCTGCTGTCGTTGCTCCGTTAGTAAGAGCTATGCCAACCTGTGACAGTTACATCGCCACTTTGCACCCTCATACAACCGATTAGGTTTGTTCCACCCCATTTGTTAGCGGCCCTGGTCTTTGTCGTTCACATCAAAATAATGAGGAGGCATTGCTTTCATGTTGTGTCATGCTTTTAGTCTTAGCAATCAATCTTAGGAATCTTCCTGGGAGATTCCCATTTTTCATTGCCTTCTCCCGGTTTCCACATTTCTCACAATTATTTTATTAAAAAGAAGTCATCATAAAATAAATCAACTGTTATAATCATAAAAATAAATACATAAAAGTACTAAAAGTAGAAATTAAACAGAAGAGTAAATAAATAAGGGCATTAATACAAAAGTAAATAAATTTTAAAAAAGCAAATGAAAACAGAAATATCAATTTGTCTCATTGTATCAATTAATCATCCATCCATCCATCCATCCATCCATCCATCCATCCATCATCAACCGCTTATCTTGTTAGGGGTCGCGGGGGGGGGGGGGGCTGGAGCCGATCCCAGCTGGCATTGGGTGAAGGCGGGGTTCACCCTGGACAGGTCACCAGTCCATCGCAGGGCACATAGAGACAGACAACCATTCACACTCACATTCACACCTATGGGACATTTAGAGACATCAATTAACCTAAACAGCATGTCTTTGGACTGTGGGAGGAAGCCGGAGTTCCCGGAGAAAACCCACGCTTACACGGGGAAAACATGCAAACTCCACACAGAAGAGCCCCAAGCCGGAATCGAACTTGCGACCCTCTTGCTGTGAGGCAACAGCGCTAACCACTGCACCACCGTGCAGCCCATCAATTAATCAATGACTACATTTATTTTTAATACTAGTTTTGCTACTTATAATGGTTTATTTATTTATTTATTTATCAAGTCATTGATTAAATTATTGATTCCTGACATTGAAAATCTTTTAGATAACTGTACTCCAACATATCCTCATGTGTTCACACCTCCAACAAAAATGCAGCTGCCCCCAAATACCCATATGTGTGTGTGAAAGAATAATTTACAATCAGAGCCTGTCATGGCAAAAACAAGCCCTTTTAATAGGCGTAAATGTGCCAGATTCCACCAACAGGATGCCATCGACAGCACAATACTGGACCAATATCAGAAATTGTTGTCACTGTCAGTCCTTTAGACACAAAAACATGGGAAAATAATGTCCAGGTTGAAAAATATATAAGTTACTTTTAAAGGAAACATTATTAAATATATTAAAGGAACATTATCTGAACCCTGAGCAGTATTGGGAAAGATACTTAAAAATGTAATCAATTACTCATTACATATCATTTTTTTTTATTTTTCCCCCCTCAAAAAAAATTTTTTTCTTTTCTTCTCCCCCTCAAACTCTTTCCAACAACTCTATCAACCCACCACATATTAATCTTTTTAACAACCTGATCACCACACAAGAATGTTGATATTGGATGATTCTGCAAACAACTGATTATGTTCTGTGAAGACAGGACAGGTCTGTGACAGGATGCAAACCCGTCTCCTGTACAAAATGATGAGCTACTCAGACATTCACCGCCGCAACCTTCACACATTTACTGTGCACCGAATGTCGACACTGGACATAAATCATTCACCAAAATTCAAGTGTCTTAGTCGCAAAAATCAAATAATTATTGAGATTTGAGATTTCACTGTAAACAAAAAACTTGCTAAAGGCGAATGGGACACATTGTCTGGGAACATGACATCTGTACCTAATTTTGAGCCAATCCATCAAGGGAATGGAAAGATATTTCACAGAATAAGGAAACACTTCCTGTTTTGTCCCACATTTACAACTTTTATCTAACTAAGAAGTTACATTGAGATTAAAACCTCCTACCATTTCGTGACAATCCATACAATAGTTGCCGAGATAAGTCATTGTCATCTCTAGAGCCAGCTGCTAGGGTGGATAAAAATGCTGGCAAGTGTGTATGATATTCTGTATTTGTAGTGCAATATATACTTTATTACTTAAATAAATTAATTTATCTTAGTTGTGTAAATAATATTGCTCAATAAGCAATAAATATAATAAGCAGTAAGCATATCTTGCCAACACTACTGCACTTCTACTATTTTCTTTTCCATTTTTTTTATTTATTAACAAGTTAATCAATAAATGTTAAAATCTCCTCTTACCCCAGCTCTTGTGAAACGTAAAGAAAATAGGTGTTAAGAGCTGGATTATGTGGGCTACTAAAAATGCTCCATAGAGGCCGACTTTTTGAAGGCAGGGTTTATAGGATTGGTAGGCATGGGGGTGTTTTTTTTTTTTTTTTTTTTTTTTTTTTTTTTACATATGTAAGTCAAAAAAAATGTTTTGCCTTTGAAACCCAGCCTCATAGGCTTTGTGTGGCTGTCACATAATGGGGCTTCCTGTCACAGGGCTGTCTGATGCCATTAATTTGCTTCTCCCACAATGTTCTTTGGAGCTACTGCCTATACACCAAATGCAGAGCTTTTCGATGCTGCCACGTCTCTCTCTCTTTTCAGAGCTGTGGCGCTGCTGGAAAGCCTTTTAAGAAACCAGAGCAATGTGGGGGGTGGACGGAGGGTTTGAACCTGCATGGTTTCTCCAGACATACAAGAGAGACGAGCTCTGAGCGTCAGTAACTTCAGCACAGCCCGAGCTGCTTTTTGAAGCAACTTACCCCTTAGTCCTGTAGTGGAGAGAAAAAGAAAAAAGGGCTTGGAAAGAAAGTGGAGAAAGAGAGAGAAAGGAGGTATTAGGAGCGCCCCCCGTCAGCCACCTGGAGTTCCTGCAGCCTCAAAGTGCATTCCAGAGATCATGAAAATGAGGGACGGGGGGTGGAAAGAAGAGAATGAGGCCCAGAAGATACAGGCAACCCCCCGCTGGCCCTGCTCTTTTCACTGAATACAGAAGACGACAGGGACGGCCTCTCCATCTGAAACAACCCCTGGAGGGCCATGAAGGAGCGCTCCTCTCTTCTTCGCTAGGCTATTGGACATGCAGGCCTGGAGGACACTGGAAGGGCAGCTCCACAGACAGAGAAACAAAACAGTGCTCTGACTGACACAAGATAGGGAGAAAGAAACAGGCCGTTAAAGAGCTGAGAGACTGCTTATTAACAGGATATAGGAGGGAGGCTCCTTTCAGACTGATGAGATGAGGGTGAGCAGGGAGGCAAATGTCAATCATCATACTGGCTTGATCTTTTTCTGCACCGCTACATCACACAAACTCACAATACAGTATACAGTACACATTGGGTATATACTGGTCACAAGACTGCAGCTCACTCATTCAAACTTTCTCGAGAGTTTAGTATTGTGGAGGTAATTAAAGTAGGCAGTTTAGGGAGTCTGGCCAAATTCATTCATTCTGTGAATCTGGCAGTTTTTTTCCCCTTTAACCATTTAGTCCATAAAAAGTCACAAAATAATGACAATCTAGTGCAGTGCCCATTTAAAACATTTTGTTCAGAAGGACAAAGGCAGAATGCTTGGCCTGTGGGAGGGGCAGACTTTACCGTTAGACAACTGCCTGGGGCCCCCAACTAAAAGGGCCCCAGACAGTTATAAATTTATTATGGTGTTTAGATACATATGCAAAATACTGAATTATGTCAGTTTTCCAAAGTAAATACATTGTGCTGATAATGTTTCTCTTTCACGCTTCACTTGAGGTAAATATTTGAATGCAAAACTTTTACTGTACAATATTAATAGTTTTACATAAGAAAAAAGTTCTGAGCTTCTTCAGCAATTGCCAATACCAACATTCCCAGAGGATGAAACATGGCCACCGCTAACCATTTGGGGTCCCTTGGTGTAATTGGGAATAATGAATTTTATTATTCTGAGCTTGTAGTGGGCTGATGATACCAATTGTAGTTGTGCTTCATCTTGAATTTAAATAATTCATTATTAGGATTATTATGATCAGTGTTGGAAATTAACTTTTTTGACTCACCGGCCAAGGTGACACAATCCACATTACACTGGTTTAAGTACATTTCATTGAGATAATACTAATACATACATACAAATTAATTTAAATATAGTGATAGTTCATCAGGTCGAGCCTTAATACGAGGCTTGGGTGGTATCTATTTTGTTTACCTTCCTGACATTTTACCAGATAGGCTACCAGAGGTGGGCAAATCACAAGTAAGTGTGAAGTCTGTGTACTCTGGTCCCAAGTCGAGTCAGCCAGACAGTTACTAGCCAAACAGAAAATCTACCCACATTTGGTGCTTGGCGGCTGTTAATTTCAGACCCTGATTATGATGATCATCATAAATGCGGTGCCCTATGCACAACATGCGATGTGAATCCCAAATTTCTGACCACTATTGCCTGCCCCTGCAGTGTGTGTGTTCTACTTACACCTGCAACAACATTCTGTCAATAAATCTGTCAATAACAATTATGTCAATATCACATAGTGATATTATGTTTTGGTTAGTGCTGTCAGGCGATTAAAAAAATTAATCTAATTAATTACAGGATTTGTAATTAATTAATCTAATTAATCGCATTTTAATCTCATACCTGCTAAAAGCCCCCAAATAAAGAATTTGAATTCTAGGACATTACAAAATTGTAGTGCCTGACTAATCAATAGAATACACCAAGAAGAGAAGATTTGAAATCCACATTTTTATTGGTTAAGTGTGCTTTATAAATGAAATTCAAAAGAAAAAAGGTCAAGTACATCAGCAAACCAATTAGGCCAGGTGCATTTCTCAAAAATGCAATACAAATACAGTTAAATAAAATAAATAAAATTCAGAAATAAAATAAGGCTGAGTCTCAAATAGGCACATAAGCAGACTCTCAATCAAAATGAATACTAAAGCTGACTCAATACAGCAATTCAAAATGAATAGTATAACATGCCTCTAAATAAGGCAACATCAATAGCAAGATGCCAACAGCATTTCCTTTAAAAGGGTCAGCTAACGTTACAGGAACTGACAACAGACAACTCTATGTGTCCTTGAGCCAGTTGCTCAGACAAACAAGCTTGTTTACATTGTGTGAGTGTGAGGCTGCTCTCTTCTTTTCAATGATGTTACCTGCAGTGAAAAGAGTCTCTCACCTGGCCCAGACGTGGCAGCGGTAGCCAGGTAGGAGGAGAGGACACCTGTTCATCAGCTCCTGGTGAGCTGCCACCACTCCAGTGGACACTCATGCATTCAATGCACGGCTCAGCTTTGAGTCCGAGTGACAGGTCCAAGTGGGCTCGCCTCGCGCTCCTGTGTCGCGTCCATCTCTGTTGTCAGTCACCCTGCTTTTGACTAGTGGCGCAGGTACGAAGTGACGCCACTGCAGCCTACGGGTCACTCAATGGGCCAAACTTAAAATGCTTGCGCATTGACTTGCCACTCATGATTAATTGTGTTAATTTTTATAGCGCGTTAATTTGCAGCGTAATTAATTAATCTAATTAACGCGTTAAACTGACAGCCCTAGTTTTGGTAAAACTCTGATCCCGCCGGTACATCAGGATCAGTTCAGACGGAGAGTGGTACTGCAGCACAGGAGCTGGTGAGAAGCTTCCAAAACAAAAACCCACAAAATGAATTCAGATGATTTTTGGTGAGAAGTTGATAAGTGCTGATGGCTTAGTTTCCATCCACAGAGAGGAGAGAACAAGCTTGTGCTGCACAGTGGTTATGGGAGGAAGTGAAAACAATAGATGCTGTGGGGAGAGGCAGGGAGAGTCTGATTAAAGGGTGCCATTTAAATGTCATGATATAGATTAGTTCCAAACAGTCGACTTTATCTCAGAATTGGCCCTGCAAGATTAGAGCTGATTTAAAATAGATAGCGTGTTGAGTGTGTTTGACCCAACACAACTCCACGGCTGGGAAAAAAAAATATGGAGGAATTAGATGATGAGGAGGAGTTCCTGTACCTTGAAATAATAATGTTGTTTTTGTAATGAATGTGAGGTACTTGATCCAGCTGTGAGTGCCTAGCACATAGTCACATATTTTCAGGAGGTGCATTGTATCTGCAGCTCTCCGTGAGCTAGGCTGCAGTGCTGGAGGAGCCTGAGCATGCAGCTCTGCAGAGGGCAACCTCCAGCTTTGCATTAGGCCTCAAAATGCCCCTTAGCTGTGATATAACCACAACATATCAGTCTGTCATGAGCTATTGCTTTTATGAAACGGTCATCAAGTTTGAAATATTTTTATTTTATATTAACACATTGTTTGCTTGATTAATAATACATAGATTGCTTGAACTACCTGTTTTATAATGTATTGTACTGCATACATAGTTATGAGTACCCTGCGTAAACTGTTCCAGGCAGTTATGTACTCAGTACACTTTTTTTTTTTTTTTTTTTTACCAAGGCCAGTACCAGTGGACCTTTTTGTACCATAGGCTACTATGGCCACTACCATGGTACAAGCAATGTACTGTGGTACTGGCCATGGTAAATGTTTTACCACTGTTTAACACCGTGGTACGTTTTTGTAAGGGGTGAGTTACATGCCTTTTCTCTTAAGTACAGACGGACCCTGAACCTGACAGGCACTACAGGGCAGCCACAGGTGGGTTAACTACTATTTGGAGCATGTGTGCACACAATTGGTTTCTTTTAGTTCTCAGTAGTGGATGCCTTTGCTCCTCTAGGCAGCTCTTGCAGCGAGGTGATATATCTGGGCCATGAGGTAAACCAGTAAGCAAATCCTCTGCTGTCTCTTTCACACACAAACCCTGACCGAGTCAAAACATAAAAGCACACAATGGCACGAATGAGGAGGCTCACAGGGTTGCATCGCTGCAGAGGTAAAAGCTGTTTTTCTAATGCTCTACCTACTGAATAGGAAGTTTGAAAAGCTCAAGCTCTGCTTCCCAGTGGGGAAGAGAGGAGGTGGGGGCTGGGATGGGATGGGATGGTAATAACTAGAAGCAGGTGCAGGGATGAGGAGGGGGAGAGAGAGTAGCTGGATACGAAGCTGGGATGTGAAGAGGTTTTACTGGAGAAGTTTCAGCTCTCTCCACTTCGTAATCCCCATAGGTCCAACTGGAATACCTCCACCATGATGTAATGTGTATGTGTGTGTGTGTGTGTGTGTGTGAGACACAAACATATGGAGGGGATTGTATAGCTCTGCAAGGGGACATAGACCATTCAGACAAAAAAAAGGTTCTTGTACAGGCTGGTGGAGTGTGTGTGTAAGAGTCCTCCAACAGTACATGAGCATGTAAGAGTGTACTTGAAATGAAGTGTGTGTGAGAACATGCAAACACACACAAACATAAGCGTGTAGACCCACACCACAAGAGGTTTCCTACATTGCTTAAATGACATGCAGATGATACACATGTGTGTGAGTGTGTGTGTGTGTGTGTGTGTGTGTGTGTGTGTGTTTTTTGTATGCTGTTTCTGAGCAGTAAACCAGAGAAGAAGGAAGAAGAAAACTGGTGGGGGAGGGGACTGACAAAAAGCTTCTCTCCTGTATGATATAAATATTAATCAGTGACACTAGACGGAAGACGAAGCCAGGGGTTGTGAAATGGTTAATCCATGTGACACAATGACTTACACTAATTGGGAAGGAAGTACATTTTGGTATTGACACCTTGTCAGCAAAGACAAAGAATAAAGAGTGCGATTTTATTTTCTGTTCTCTCTGTCTGTCACTGGATTTAAGGAAAAACACCTGAACTGGCTCAAATATCATTTGCTTTATCTTTGATATCAATATTTATAGATTTGATGTCTTTTATTGTCTAATAACTCTTTGGAATCTTAGGATGTTATCTGCAGATCATTGCCTGAAAATATGTCCATCTTAAAGCATTATACAACCACTGACCACTAGGGGGCAATGCGACTCCCAAACAAACTAGACTGGCACTCAGAGAGCGGGGTTGTGGGGGGGCTGGACCCAATCCCAGCTGGCATTGGGTGAGGGAGGGGTTCATCCTGGACAGGTCGCCAGTCCATCGCAGGGCACATAGAGACAGACAACCATTCACGCTCACATTCACACCTACGGGCAATTTAGAGTCAATGAAGCTAATCTGCATGTCTTTGGACTGTAGGAGGAAGCTGGAGAACCTGGAGAAAACCTACGTTAACAAAGGGAGAACATGCAAACTCCACACAGAAGGGCCCCAGTCCGGATTCGAACCTGTGGCCCAGCGACAGTGCTAACCACTTCACCAACGTGCAGCTCTGAGACAGAACATGCTTTCTTAATTTGGTTTCTTAGCCTGCTTGCTTTTTGTGGGTATGAATAGAGAGAGAGAGCGAGAGAGCTGAAAGCTACAAACATCTGTTTCTAGCAGGCAGCAAACGGATATATACTTAGAGTGTGGTAGTGATAGTGGTACCTTCTTATGTGAGGGGTCTGACTAACATTTAAACTCTTCACAGTTGAAAAAAAAAGTATTGGTGGGAAATGTAGAAAACAAACTCTCCTTGTATGCTGATGATATTCATTCTTTTATTTTTTTATGTTTGTGTTACAAAGTATTAAAAAAAAGAAAAACTGAAGGGAAACTATGACAGTCTTGAACTTTTCTGATGTAATAGTCATATATTCTTATATACTTTACAATGAGGAATTAAATTACAAAATACTATCTTCTAAACTTTAAAATTATCTAATGTTCCTACTTTTTAACCATTGCCCCCACCCACAAGGTGTATAAATAACATCAATAAATAAGAATAAGATAAGTTGATAAACACAAAACAAAAACGCTCAACTCTTATTAGCACATGTAGGACAGTGTGCAAATCTGTTTGCATGGACTTTTTCTAATGTATCTTAAGGCAAAGTCATCAACTCTTAAGTTGAAAAAAATCATTTAGAGGTTAAGCAAAGGTGGATCTACACAACGGTTAATGTATTTTTTGATTTTGAAACAATAGCCTTATGTTGTTGTCATTTAGCCTTTCTGAGGATATTGCATGCTTAAATCAATTACTTGTAGTTTATGAAAATAATGCCCCTCACAATTTTCAACAGCCCCTTCAGTAAATGGTAAATGAACTTACAGTATATTATATTATACTGTATAGTGCCTTTCTAGTCTTCTGACCACTCAAAGTGCTTTACACTACGTATCAGCATTCACCCACTGACATACACATTCAAACGCTGATGGCAAGGCTGCCATGCAAGGTGCCCACCTGCCCATCAGGATCTAATCTAAGTACTCATTCACACACTGATGGCTCTGCCTTTGGGAGCAATTTGGGGTTAAATATCTTGCCCAAGGACATGTTGAACATGTGGAACCGTCGGCCTTCCGATTGGTGGACGACCCACTCCACCTCTGACCCACAGTCGCCCCCGTCAGTCACTTCATAGTGTTGTAGGCCTATGCCTGTTTCATTGTATATGCCCTCCAACCCATTCATGTGCCTTGAAAAGATGAGACCCCCTCCCCTTGTTCAGATGGGTCCCGCTATCTATGATTCAGACAGTAATTGGACTCGACAAGTCCACAAGAATTCAAGTACATGCAAGAGGGCAGATTGAGAAAGGCCTATTGATTATTTTATGAACTCTTCTTTTTAAATCAGTGACAAAAAAGCAATTGAATTTTCACATTCTTTGCATTTCAGTGTCACGAGGACACCCATTCACATTTATATCAAGTATTTCACAATGGCATGTCCTTGCTACCAATGTTGTACAAGCTGGACCTTCGTTCTTATTTGAAAATCAAGTCACATAAGTAAAAAAAAAAATGCTTTTAACAGTAAAATGGCAAGCAATAATGTCACAATGCAGCTTCTCCGTGCAAATGTATATTGCCAAGCAACATGAGTCAATCAAAACTGTCTCTCTGACCACACTGGGTGAGAGTTAAAGTCTGGACCTCCTTGAAGACCTCACACCGAATAGGCCTCTCTGCCTTTCTTCTACACTCTATACTTCATTGTCTAATTCAAGTGTCAGTTTTCAGACGGCGCCTGTGTTGACCCTTTCTTCTGCCATTGTCTCTGCTCGGTGGGGCAGGATTCCTCACACTTAATCGTTGATCCAATTAATTTGGGAAACCTTTCTCCACTTCTTTACAAGAATGAAGGCCACTGAATAAAAATGTGCAACAAAAGAAGTAAGTTAACACAGAGCTGTGTCATTGATTGACACTGGTGCCAAAATGCCTGTGTTGCCTTTATGCTGGATCGAGTTATGGAACCTTAGCAGAGAAAGGTGGCCTTGATGAAAGAGTATGAACATGTCTAATTAACTTGTGTCAAATAAAAGTTTCTTGCTTTACATAAGTGACTCAACCACCGTACAGCTTTTTATGGTTTTGCCTCCTGGTAGAGCTTTTTAAATGGCAGGAACTTATTAAACTGATGTAAATTTAACTTTTTTTTTCCTGCAGCATACACCTGGCATCTCTATGCACCATTCTCGATTGGGCGCACAAGTGAAACACGGTACAGTAGGTTTCAAACTGCCACACACTGCAGGGGGCGGATACTAAACTACACAAGAAAAGGTGTTACAGCACTTGTCAGAATGCAGTTCTTTGTTAAGAAGGGGGTTGACTTAACCTTTTTGCTTAATTGGTCATATTTCCAATGGCTCACAAAATGTGTGCATTGTGAATGGTTAGGATAGTTAGGATAAGACCATAATTAGCTGCCTGTTAGGTTACACAGCTATATACACAGTGGTGGAGGGGAGAATCACAGACGGAGCATTCTCTCTGTAATTCTTGGCTTCATTATTTGATCAAGCTGGCTAATTGGGTGCTGAGGTTGAATTCCTCAAAGGGGCAGAAAATATGAGCAAGCTGGACTGAATCAATGGAGGGCCACATCCTTCTGTTCTTCTGAGGGATTAACAGATTGTGCGTGTCTTAATAAATTGTGCGTCTGGACATGAATAAATCATCGGCTTCGAGGGAGATGCCTTCAAATCAGTCAAACGGGAATCCGGAGTGAGATGATATGGCACTCACATGGATGCAGGTTATACCGTTGGGAATCAAGAAATATATATGATGGTGAATGTGTCTTTGTAAATGTGGATGATGGGACATCAGATTTGACACTACATCCTTTCATTCCATCATTCTTACCTCTACCCTTCCTTCAGCCTTCCTTCTTGTAGACAACAGCAAGAGCTCCGTTCAGCAACCCAATGTACCCCACCACTGGCCAATCAAGTTGGTCATTCTCGGCCAGCTCCTTAAACTCCAACTGGTCAATCCTTTTGCCCCCCTCTCCATCCCCATCCCCTCCCTTCCCCAACATCCAGATATTTTTTCTCCCTGTACCAATAACTACACTCTGGCCACAGCAGCACCACCCACCCAGTGAGCTTTGTCAGTTTATCGTCCTTCTCCTGTCTCTCGTGTATTATGCCAGCAGATTCTCTCTGGTAATTACGTTGATTTAGCACAGCTCCTTCAGCCTACCATCACTAACACTAGCCATCCCAGGGAAAAGCAGACTAACCTTGATTCAGCACAGCTCTGTCACCCATTATCTTCTAGGTCAAAGGATCTGACTCCTGCAAAATTTGACCTTGCATTTTCCCTTTACTATGATATTATCTGCTTAGCCTTTCCTGCACAGAGATGGATGATTATCATTCTATAGTGCTGAACGTGGCCAGACAGTTAGGATGATGGCTTTCTACAGCTACCATGTTCACTTTGCTAACCAGGCAGCTAGCCATATACAGCAATTTAACCAGGGAACATTCTGGGGTGCCCTAGACTCTGAGCTTTACTGTTGCATCTTTGCAGCCCATACGTCCCCCTCCTGTGAGTTATGCTGAACCCCTTGCCACCATGCCAAAGCATGCATAGTCAATGCTCTACCAGTTCGCTCACGTCCACTTTGCTGACTCTTCCTCACGCAACATTTCAGTTTCAAACCATTTATCACCTGCTGCACCCCCACCTTCCATCATCCCTAGGCCTGCAGACATACGTCCTCCAGTCAGTGTCCCCATGCAACAAACATGGAAGGCCAATCCTACCCGTGGCTGTGCTCTTTCTTTCTAAATGCCATCTCTTGCACATCTGCTCCTTCTGGGGAATGCCTGCCAGGAATACCTGCCCCCACAGATAGCCCCCACAGACGCACCCATTAAAGTAAATGTCCTTGCCACTATTCTACAAAACCATCCAGATGATCAGTTTGCCCATTTTTACAAGCTATATCCTACAGTCACAGAGATCCTAAACAAAGGTTGATCTAGTTTTCTGGCCAACATGCAGTTCCTGCACACAGTTACATGAATCTCAGCTCAACACCAGTTCAGCCTCAGGGCAGCCCACATTTCTGGTTACTATAACAGCATCACTGATTCATTGTCTTGTTTCTCGTCCCAGAAATTCAGATACTTGGACCCAGAATTGGATTTTCATCCCACACTAGTCCCACAGTTTTCAGCCCCAGCATTCAACTACCTCCAGAAAACCAGTCAGTATCTGGTGTGACCATCATTTGCCTCACACAGTGCAACACATCTCCTTCACATAGAGTGGATCAGGTTGTTGATTGTGGCCTGTGAAATGTTGGTCCACTCCTCTCATTACCTGGCTTCCAGGTCCACCCTTTTTCCCTGGGTGGAATATGTCCATAACTCCCTGGTTTGCTGGTATGTCTCCATTATGGCATCTAATGGTTTCCAACCCCCATCAGCCCAAGAAATGGACATGGCAATCCCTTCAGGGCAGGGGCATCTGTGGCATGCCCACCGAGGCTGGCGCGAGCCTTGTTCAGAAGAGTGTTTCATGCTATTTCCTTCACTGTTTTTGTAGTTTGCAGTTCTCTAGTGTTGCTTATCATTTTTGTGCTTACATGTGTCTCTCCTGTGCTCAGGTTATCCCGGTGCTATGATGTGTTACCATCCGCGGTGACTTCAGTGTCTGAGCTTTTTTTTCCCATTTGCTCAGCCCTTGTGTCATCTTAGAGATTTTTTCTTTCGTCAGTGAATCCACATCCAGCCAACCAATTCCCTGCCTCCCCTACCAGCTCCTTTTTTGTCTGTTTTTACCTACCTGAGCCAGTCACTGTTTTGGGGTCCAAACTAACAAAACCAAAACCTTAACAAAAACTAAATTAAATTACAGTTAATTTGAAAGCCTTGCTCTTAGTCTTTCACAGTGGAAACACTACAGCCAGTTTTATTTGTTATAGTGTAGTGTATAGTTTATTTCGAGTCAAATAGTTGATAAAGCAGGGTATGATTGAGAGCATGCTACCTTCTGATTTTACTATTTATTCCTAAGAACAACTTTACACCCAACACTCCTGATTACAAGACAGTTGTTGTTGTGTGTTGTTAACAATACTGAGATCTGATGACTTTGAAAATGCTGGAGTGTGAATAAGCAATAAGCGGACCACTTGATTACTATAAGCAAATTATTTAAACAGAATTTGTATAGGAATGATTCTCCACCAAGATTTTCACTATACCGTGATCACTGTAAGCGGTTTACACTGTATTACTATGCGCCAGAGTTGAAGACATGATTGCAAATATTTTAACATGAGACCTGCAGTAGAGAAATCCAGAGAGAAATGGGATTTATCTAATAATGAGTGCAGCCTATCTCTCCTCTCCCAGCCATGTGTTCCTGTGACCTCCCTCTAAGTGGCTGCAGGTGAGTGTGCACAATTACTCCCGTCTTTGCCATTTTGGGGTGAGTGGGCGGATAACCAAGCAGGGTACGGCACAACTAATTGTTCCATTACACAAAATGGAAAGTGCAGGAGGGGTAATCAAGCAGTTTTGTTGCAAATAACATGCCACAGAAATGTTTCTGTTCTCTCTGATCATGTTTTATGTTTTGACGACTGAAAGCCTGCCATCCCACCAACAGTCCACATGCAGTCTTTGGGAAGAACAGAAAACAGAGGACGTTTTTGCCAGTGAATACATGGCAAGCCTCTTTAACATTTAATCAGTAACAGTTATAGCAATTGAAGGTATCAACAATTGCTTTTTGACTAGTTAGAATTCCAAACCAACATAATTCATATGCATAATGCAAACTAATCCCAATTAGATATCTATAGTTAATTTCTCACTTGTCAAAATGTTAATACTTGATATCAACAATTATGTTATGTATTAAATGTTCTTTTTTTTTTTTTTCACCTGTCAGCACTAACTCCCATCGTTGGATACCACAGAGGGAGGTAACAACTTTTTATGGGATTTATGCTTATTTTAGTAGTGCACAAAAGTATGTTAATATTTTAGTGCGTGTGTGACCATCACCGGCCCTCCTGGTAACTAATCTTTATTGGTTTTTCCTATCATGAGCCAGAGAGGGAAGTGCTACACTTCAGTGAAATGAGGGGGAAATGAGTGATAGATAGGGGGAGATAAGATGGGTAGGGAAGGGTAGAAGGGAATTCATGCTATGAATGTAAGGTGCTGATTTATATCCACCAACCAGTAACCTATGAGGAACAACAGAAGGGAGAAAGTTAAACCGTCGGACCATGAGTGATAGAGTGCATGAAGTGGTGAGCCCAGTGTAAAGTTCGAAGAGTGACCTAGCACATTTTTGTGGGTGCCGTTAGTTCTCAACAATGGGACTCGACAGGTGCTAGCAGGCCTTGAACCCAATCATGCATGTGTTATTGACACCGAAGCCCAGAGCGGCTGTCGTGACCAAACCTGGGGAAACTGGTCAAGTGCCCTACCCCATCCCAGAACATGAGAGCACCAAGGAGGCAACACCCAGACGCCACCAGGGCCGCCGGGCCGCACGCACACCCAGATGCCCAGAGGAGGCAGCCGCCGACCCCCCCCTGGGGCACCCCGAACAGAGCCAGGGGGCATGGGGCGCGAGGGCCCACCCGCCACCCAGTGTGGAAACGCTCTCCAACCCTGATGCGCAGGGCCCCGGGACCAAAAGGGAGGGGGCGAGAGGGGGCCCCACAAACCAAACAGGCCCCACCAATGCAGGTACCACCGGCAGCCGCAGCACCAGAACAGCACCCCAGCGGCCACCCCAGACCCGCCACAGGCCGGCCGACCACGGTACCCTGACCCGAGAGGGAGACGGGGCCATCCCCAAGGGCACACAGACCGCCAGCCCCCCACCCCAACCCCGAAGGCCACAGCGCCGAGGACACAGGGCACACAGACCGTCCGCTCTACCACCCCCCGGGACAGCACCGACCCCAGAAAAGGCCCCGGCCAGCAGTATTTGATCCCCGGCGGCGTCACACAGGTCCAAACAGGAGCCCGTGCATGGATGAGTTAGTGCCTACCCGGAGGGAGGCCAACTGGGCCCAGGCCCACCCCCATGCCAAGGAGGACCCCCCCCCCCCCAGAGGAGGGAGAGAGGGCGCGGAGGAGTGGGAAGGCAGGAGAGGAGAGAGGAGGAGGGAGGCAGGGGCGGAGAGGGACGGGGGAGCGACAGGAGGCCGACCCACCCAAAACCCCCCACGCCATCCAGGGGACCCCAGGAGAGACCAGCCGCCACCACCCCCAGGAACCCATGACCATTATCATCAGCATCATGACTGGCAATGTTGGAAAAGTAAATGATTTATGGATTGGGGGGCATCAGCTAACAGGCAGAGCGGTTGGTAAATTTAAGGCTGAGAGGAGAGGAGGGGTCCAGGTTGCTTCAAACTGTTGAATTTAGTTTTGGAGAGAAGCTGAAAGCTTTTCCATGGCGATGTAGTCCATCAGAATGTTTAGCCAGTGTGTGTGTGTGTGTGTGATTAAAATGTATTAAATGTTCAATGTAGATATCCATCCATCCATGATCTGTAACTGCATACCCTGCATACCCTTACTGTGTGGCGACAGTGACCACTGCATCAGCATGCAGCCCCTCATTGTAGATATCTTTAATGTAATAACAGTCAATATACCCATCCATAATGTTGTTTTGACTAGTTGCAATTCTAATTAATGATATCTAAGGCTCCTCACCAGCCAAAATATTAAATATTAATATCAACATTTCTAGGAAGGTTTGTAATGTCCACTGTAGATATCTACAACTGTTATCATTAATGCAATTCTAGATATCTAAAGAGAAGACAAAAATTAATTATTGATATGTCTGCCCAGTAGTTTAACATTAAAACCTTTACTTTTTTGTGTTCTTATTGAATTACTGGACATGTAAAGAGGCAGTGATTATCTGTATATCAGTGTACTCAGTATTAGAGTTAGTGTGAACGTTCTGATATCATATGAAATAAGAAAACTAAGGAATCCTTTCCGCTGGAATCCATTGCTACGAAACATGCCATGCTGTCTTGTCAGGAAGATCGCTAAAAAATGCTATGATGTTACACTAATTTCGGAGAGAAAAAAACTGGCATGGCCATTTCAAAGGGGTCTTTTAATCTCTGACCTCAAGTGAGTTCAATGGGTTCTGTGAGTACCAAAAAGTCTCCTCTTTACAGACATGCTAACTTTATGATAATCCCATGCAGTTCAGGGCAAAAACCATAGAAATGTACAAATGTGTTGAGCCATTTCATTGTATTGATACCATTTTTTGAAACTTGACCTCACTGTATAAAATGACCTTTGGTGATCTCTAATATAATCACAGCCTCATGACACTCATGGCCACCAACTAGAGCATTCAGAGGATGGATGGCTTTTCCAAATGTATTGACAATAAAGGGGTTTCTGAGCAGTTTCCATAACAGAAGTATTTGCCATCCAATCTCTGAAAATGCATTTCTGGCAGAAATTTCCAAATGTCAAATGTTGTTGAAACCAAATCACAGCATGACTTTTTATAGTGTTCCTCCAGGTTGTCATGTCTTAATGTGGTATTTTGGAGTGATGGTAGTGGTAAAAAATGATTAAATTTAGCACCAAATCTGACAAACAGATGGTATCAACCCAAAAGTTGCTGCAGCAACCTATGAGACATAAGTGAGCATGGAAGTGGACATCATATACTTCTGTCATTATGTTCTAAGCCCTGTGCTGCATCTCAAATTAATCTTCAGATTCCCAGCTTTCATTACATTGGTCACTTTCTCCAGTCCATTCAACCGGAAATGGCATGAAAGCAGCAAATACTAGAACTTTGCTTCTCTTTTAAGTCTCCTACTATTGGCTGGAGAGGTTCAGTCCCACTCCTCTGATTAGGGAGAATTACATTGGTGTATTGTCAGCGACATGAACAGGCATAGGGCAAATTCACTGAATCAAAATGTATGCCCCATGAGAGCTACAGTATTAATATTTCACATCGTACTGCTTTTATTCCGACTCTGACAGTGCCTTGCACTGGGTCTCCAGCAGTGACATTGTGTGAGATTGTTAAAGAAGGTGGTAGCGCCCCAGCACAAAGTGCTCTCTCACCTAGTCTAGCACCTCATTTATTTAATGCACACCCTTGGAAAGTGTGATTACATTGGCTAGCTGCATTGCAATCATTGTACTGAGCGTGGTAAGAATGACATCCTGAGTGCAATCTGGACATTATGCAATCTGATGAAGGCTGTGGGGTGCCTCATCTTTCAATTATCTTTCAGTTATGTTGTCTTTCAATTGCTCAAAAAGTTGCATTTCCCTTTATGTTAAATAGGAGTTCAGTGTGTTCCCTGATATACAGTACATCAATATATGGAAATTTCGTGCACAGACACGTAAGTTTATGTAAATGATTATGTCAATGTCACCCACTTTGAACATGAAGCATTTAATGCAGTCAGTTTACACTTAATCAATACTGCACTTGTTGTCCATAAAACCTTTGACAGGACATGAGGCAAAAAAAAAAAAAAAAATTCTGAACCTACTGAAAAATGTCAATTGAGTTTTATTATTGCTCATTCATTTGTTGTAATAAACAGTTTTATTATATTTATTATATGGTTTCTAATTTCTAATTTCTAATTAGTTTTGCTTGGTCAGCCGAAGAAAGACCATAGACAGATCTGATCTTTTGAAATAATGAGGTGCAAGTCCAAGTCACTTTTTTAACACTGGACAATGGGAATGTTTAATCATACACGTCTAGGGATTTTTACTGAGGAAAATATCAATACTGATAATATCAGAGATGTCCTGAAATCAAATATATCAGTCACTGTCAGGCATTATTTCTAAAATTTTGGAGATTGATACAGAACAGATATGATGTCAAATTACTCTGACTACAACAATAAAAGTGATAACTTCTTTCTGCCTCCAAGCTGCAAATGAAGCACATATTTTGATTCTGGCATTAAAAAACAATTTCTAAATCCTTAAAAAAAGTCATGATACATAAGTGAATCATTTTTTTCCCTGCCACTATAATCTATACTGTACATTTGAAATAAGCCTAGAAGAAGCAGCCCTGAACAAAAGGCTCGAGTAACGCAGCGTTTAACCTGTTGCTAAGCTAAATCCCTGCTCGTATTACAGCTCGTACTGGCTTGTAGAGCACAGCTGTCAGTTTAGTTTCCGTTTCTGTTCTGAAGTTAAATTTGAGTTGATGTTCGTGTGCATCTTTGACCACAAGTAAGTATATTTACAGTATAGGCTTATTTATTCCCAGCTTTATTAATGCTCTGGATATCAAACTTAGCACCTCTAGTGTTTTAAGCACTACATGAATTATAAACCTCAAAGTGTAGTCTTACATTCCCTTTAAAAGCCAGATGCTTTTGTTTAAATGGCAGAATCAGTAAAGCGAGCTGTTTTCTGCTAAGGAGTCATACTGTATCTGCTTGTGTGGAAAGTGAAATGCACGAGCAGCAGCATGCCTCCTCCGTCCCCCAGTCCTCTGTTCCATCAACTACGCCATTTGACTGCATAGGAGCAAATGGTCCGACAACTTATTTAACTGAGGAGGAAAGCACTGCTACCTGTCCCTTTGTGTTTAGAGGTACAAGACACAGTAACCCAACACCAAAGAACTAGTGGCGACGAAGGCTGACTGTTCTGTTACCTCACGCCTTTGTATTGACCAACAAGCTGCACTTGAAGACACCGCACAGACTACAGCCAATGGCCAGTTAGCATGTAAGCTCTGCACCTGCGTGAGAAGAAATAACTGTCCCTACCAGCAGGTGGCGGTAGTCTGTATTCATCATTCAAAAAGGAAAAGCAGAAGACTGAGGACTGCAGTACAAGCCATTGTTATGATGCGTACATGAAACAAAGCATTTGCTGAACTTTTTACACCCCACTCATTCACCACTTGCCCTCTTTGGTTACGGCCATGTCCTGTTGAAAATATCCATGCATTGTAATGATCAGATGAGATGAAGATGAAAAATGAGAAGAGATTTCTCTGTTTTTCCTCTTAGCTTTACTCATTTGCTTGCTTTCCTCACTTCCATTTCTCTTCTTGTGCACTGATTCATTTAAGGTGGACAGCCAATCAGAGTGATTTCTCTCACCGATATTCCTTTTCTGTGTTACTGTCGTCAACTTCTGACACAGGCAGACTAACGCTGATGGGACACAAAAATTAGGCCGACAGATGGTCACTGACTGGCTGTCAGCTTGGTGTGTCAGGGCCTTAACTACCAGCATGTTCACATGTTGTGAACCCGCCTATGTAGGTACATCTTACTATCTGAATAATGTGTCTGTTACATAGCAGGAAAATATTGTGCCATTGACTTTAGACCAGGTTTTTCTTGGTCTGGCTGGTTGTTTTTTTTTTGTGGGGCAATTGCTTTCTGCCTGAAGTTAGCAATGCAACAAAAATGTGCCAGACCACACCTCATTTTAAGACCAACATGCCCACAGATGGTCGCAAGTACAGTACATTACACAACGTGGGTGCTGGATGTGAAAATGACAAGTGCATTATTCTGACACTAGCAATGATCCAGCTGTACAGCTGTGATGTATTCTACAGAGTGCATATGTAATATTTTATGTAATATGCCCTCTGGTGCTGAAAAATGAAGAAAACTGCAGTTCCTCAAATGGCCACTTGAAGCTGGCTTCAAAAGTGAGTCAGTCCCCACACACCCATTAAAATGCTCAACTTTACAGCAGAAATAAACATGTTTACAGCCTGGAACAAAAATGGTTTTGGTCTCCCAACTGCATGAGGGGTGAATTTTTATATCACTCACTTACTCACTCATCGTCAACCTCATATCCGGGGCCGGGTCGCAGGGGACCATAAACGTCCCTTTTCCGGGCCACATTAAACGGCTCTGACTGGGGGATCCCGAAACGTTACCAGGCCAGTGTGGAAATATATATATATATAAATCTCTCCACCTAGTCCTGGGTCTTCCCCGGGGCCTCCTCCTAGCTGGTCGTGCCTGGAACACCTACCTAGGGAGGCGCCCAGGAGCATCCTTACCATATGCCTGAACTACCTCAACTGGATCCTTTCAATCCAATGCAAAGCAGCAGCGGATTTATATAACATTTTAAATTATGTTAAGGCTTAAAGTTCTACGTAATTTGGGCGTGGCCGCTTTGAGTCACAGGTGGGTACTATCTCAGGTTGCCCGCAACAGGTCTTCAGAAACCATCAATGTCTCTGAGACTACATCCATATTTTATACAGTCTAAGAGGCATCCACCACGATCTCTTCCATCTGCAGACTTTGGGGCTCAATGTCACACTACCTCCTCCCCTTTCTATACTTCCTACAGCCATTAGAGAGCAAACTATTCATTTTAGGGGCATTTGCTGAACCAATTGATGGTGATGTTATTCTTGGGGGGACAGTCTCCTTGACACTGCTGTGTCTCAAAAAAGCAAGGGTGGATGTTTCAGTGTGCAAACTGTCAGTATTTGACAGGGGAGATATGTTGATAGTTGATTTACAAGAGTTGGGATAAGGATTACATTAAGAGCCTTGAACATGGTCGAGTATCCTTGTTTGAGATACAGTATATGTCATGGATACATGAAGGATCAAGGTTAAATTTTAGGCCTAACGGTGCCTCTAAATGAAAAAAATAATTATGGTTCTTGCTCTATGGACCATGAATATTCATGCTGAGTATCATTTCAGTTGGGATAGTAGTTGTCTGTACAATTATTCAAGATCAAAATGTTGGACAGACCAATAGACTATGTCATCCTTAGGCTCTGCTGCTGACAGAAAAATACTAGCTGTTTGCTTTACCCATTCAAATACACTGCAGCAGTTATTGCTGTCAGCTCCAGAAGGACAACAGGAAGGAGTCAGCAGACTGTGGAGACGGGAAAGAAGGTCTCCGGGCCCTTTAGAAGTGCCCATTACTACTCAGTATGATGAGCACACAGAGTGAATGCAGGAGTGATTGGGGATGTGCGGATGCAGAAAGGTTAGAGATCTTCCTTCTGGGACCACAGAACAGCAGGAGTGAAGCATTACATCCCTCTGTCTTCCCTTCCTCTCCACCAAGCTGAGACGTACTGAAGCTCCAATCATTTGACCTCCCAGCAAGGGCCAAGCAGCAGCCAATTAGCAGCAGTCTGTGTCTATCTCTCTTTAATGCACAATAAGTCTGATCTGATTTGTGTTTCATTACTCCAGCCTCATTTTAGTTCAAATTATTACTCATTTCAGGGAGAGATTCATGCGCCAAATTGATTGATGATCATGATTGACGCGCCAAAACAACAGCAGAGCATTATGGGATTTGTAGTATTAGCAGTGAATGCGCTGTTCTGTACCGGCGGGCCAGCTCTAATAGTAATTTTATATTGCCTCGCAGGCCAAACATAATTACACTGTGGGCCAAATTTGGCCCACGGGCCAGAGTTTGACACCCATGGTCTAAATTAAATATGAATGACATTTGTAATGAAATGAAATGGCCATTATGAAAGGCAAACTCTGTGTCGAAAGAGCAGCAGCAAGCGAGTTGAGCCATTTTGGCTTCATCCACTACTGAGCAACTTCTGGGCAACTACTGGGAATGAACGGGGCCTCACCTCCAACGCTGTATCCAGTTCTCATCATGCATGCTCTACCACATGATGCCCACAACCACTTCACACAAACGGGCTACTCTTTCCACTCTGCCCTGCAGGTGTCGCTGTTGAGGCATTTTAATCAGGAGTTGAGATTTTTTTTTCCAAAGAAGAAAGAAAAATTGTTTTATGAATGACACTGACATTTGGTAATAGCTTATTTCAACAAATTACTCTTTTTTATATTTTGATCTCCCTCATGCCTCTCAAAAAATAGAGGGGTAACCTCCTCTGCCTCTATGGACCAGCCTCCACTGTGCTGGGATAATGGCATAATAGCATGAGGGCACAGTAATGAAAGATGTGAAAAAAGAGTCAAATGAACAGGTAAAGTCAGTCACACCAGGGTGATAAAGAGCAGGAACATTATGTGTTTATGGAAAGATCAAATGTGCATATTAGCATAAGTAATATACAGTAGAGCCGCACTCTGAGCTCAAATTGAAGAATATTTGCTGTGATTACGCACTGTATCATAGGCGACTCATCATCTCATGAGGGGGTGCACTCGTGACAAAAATTGATTGGCTTTATTGACCCAGAAATCTGGATTAAATAATAGGAAAAAAAGATTTTACAATCCAATATTATTCATGTCTGCATGTCACCCACTCATCATAAAACCAGCCAAAGACGACACATTAAGCTGCAGGGAAGGAAAAAAAAGAAAACCAACAAGAGAACACTCGCCCACCACCAATTTCGGTTGTCAAGCTTGCAGTTCTTTGATGTCTCAAGTTTGGCAAATAAACACTCTTTTAAATGATTTATGTCTGCAGCATGAAGAAAAGGGTTTGAAGAGTCTACCACATTGTGTGGGCTGCTGCTGCCCATCTCTGCAGCTGAATGTTTTGTTAAAGCTCTGTGCTTGTGCCTTCAACTGAGATTTATTCAAAAATCCTGTTGACCTGACATGGAAGGGGCCTTATACAGTTCCATTTGTTTGCTCAACATATCCAGAACAGTTCGTATCATACTGATATAAAGTTATTCCTCATTTTTTGCCATTCTCCTGTTCAGCATGTGTCAATTTCCACTCGTTGCACGTGTACAGTATTTTCAAAATAAACTTACTGCTTCACAGTAAACAACTTGGTTAGATTTTGGAAAAGATCGTGGTTCAGGTTGAGTTAAGTTAGTTAAGTACAGAAGGTACAAATAAACCACAAATAAAACGGGTGAAAGTTTAATGTTTTGGGACCCATCTACTTGGACCTCCCCCCTACATGGAGTTTATCTCTCTTTATACTTCCTGATTCACTATTGCATGGATTACATATGGATGATTTTTTGGGGATAGATACAAATGACGAACAAATGACGAAAGTGCAGTAGGCACACCTATATGAACAGTGTATGAGAACAGCCTGGTTTGCTACTCCAAGTTAACAATATACATTTTTCAGTAGAGTCAAATTCCAAGTCCAAGTTGATGCTATATTAATGCTCTGAATGTTGTATACATAACATGTAATCTATACATCTGAAATAAGCCTAGAAGAGGAAAGCCCTCAAATAACCTGAAAGGCTCAAGCAACATGAATAAGTATGGACAGTGGTCACATCTGTCATCATCTACACCTCAGGCCTTTCTCCCACCCGTGGTACCACCCATACTAGTCTGTCTGAGCATTACAAGCATGCCGTCCTGCTGAAACATATGCCACATGCCCATTGCCTAGTAGAGTCCAGTACACCCTCCTCTGAAGCTCTGAAGGCAATGGATGCCCATGTAAGTTTGATTGAGGTAGAGATTATAGAAAACCTACCATCCATCTGACATGATGGAACTCTCCATGAGCTTCCCAGTGTGATGGCTCGTTGGGATGCTGAAGTTTCTCCAAGACAAAAGCCACAAGAAACAGTGTGGCTCAAATGTAAGGAACTTCCTCAGTACGCTCCCCCAGGCACCAGCAAGCGAGATTCCCTTGTCAACAATGCAGGACGGACACAAAAAATTAAACTGTCACTCACTGACTTCTAAGATTGGTTGATGGCAGAAGTCAAATGCCTGGACCTTGAGGCCTCCCCTTCAGCTCAGAGTGAAAAGGACAAGGAAGTCTCCAAACAGCATAAGCCCAATGTAAAGGTCACTATTGTGATATATGAGACAGGCAGTTCCAAAGGTCCTCTACCTGACATACTCTCCAAAGCAGCTCGTTCTGTCCAGACCCATGGGAAGGGTAAGATATACTCCACATAGTGTGAGTCAGAACACTAGCTCGGCCAATGTGAGAGCTTCGCTAAGCTGACCAAAGGGGAGATAGTGGACTTGATCCAAGCCAAGTGAATGTGCTGGGAATGTGATCAATGTTACCTTGCCTCCACCTGTGACCTGAAGAAGCCGTGTTGCCTCTGTAAGTCGAAACACATTTTTGTCTTGCACAAGGTCATCCAGAGAAATGAGCCCATCATCATGTTGACAGCAAGACTCACTACCTGGATCAGCCAAGGGGATGTAGTCAGGTGCTGCTAAAATTTGTCGCAGTCAACGTGCTCTACTAGTACAGTGTTTAATACATATGCAGTGCTGGACAACAACTCAGAGAGAACCATCTTACTTTCGTCTGCAGCGCACCACCTGGGAATACAGGTTCAAGTAGAAGATCTGACAGTACTATCCGGCAGAACATCAAGACACTGCCAGACTTACATGTCTCATTCACCATCACTCATCCCTGCTAAGAAAGAGGTTCCTCATTTGAAGTGCCTTCACAAGTGAATATCTACTGTAGGCCTGGCTCAGTACAGCTAACCAGTTTCCCAGCTCCAGAAGAAGGACTGTCAGCTAGGGCCACCAAAATACCTTCTCCTACTGCTGGTTCACTACTTGTTTCTTCACTGAGCTATGCTGAACGGCTGAGGAAGCTGGATAAGCTGCTTTTCAACAGTGAGAGGTTGGTGACCAGGTCCAGATAGGAGACCACTCGTGAAGAGGTTAAAGCAGTGCATTGCTATGCTACTCCCCTACTTAAGTCCCATCTATGGCCTAGCCATGACTGCAAGTTCCAAGGGAAGTTGTAATAACGAAAATGCACACACAGAGACTAGGTCAACTCAAGACCCACAGCAATAAATTGGAGATTACTGGGTATGCCACCAAGATCGACTCCTGTGAAGCTCATACATCCAAGCAGTCGTGGTTACTACCTCACCATATGGTCAGGCACAATAGTATTCCCGAATTTCCCTCCGGGGATTAATAAAGGTTCATCTTATCTTATCTCAATAGTAAAGATTCCACTGCAGCTTCCAGGTCAGCGATCTGTCTAGTCTGAACAATTTATACTCTCCCTGGGACCCTCACTCCTTGGAGTCCTCGCAAAAAGTGGAGACATCAAATTGATGTTTCCCCAGGTTCACCTGTTGGATAGAGACAAATCCTTGCTGAGGTTCGTTGAACCACCATCAGGGCTTGTTGGGCTGAGGACCCAACAGCCCTTTGGGACATTGAACAGTCCCTGCTGTCCGATCTTTGCTCTCCAGAAACTTGTCATTGTGTGTGTAGAAGAGTGTTTCTTCCTTGACAACAGTCTGCAGAGTCTGCCCACTGAAGTAGAAGTAAGTAGCCTTGTGCCGAAACTGAGAGTCGCCGTAGCCACAGGCAGCTTTGATATACACCAGTGAGCCAGTAACCAGCCATGTGATTTATGGGGCGGTTGTACAAAAGGCTTGTGAATGAATGTGAATAAGTATGGGCAGTGAGGTTTAACCAGCTGCTAGGCTGCTCTTTTTACAGCTTGTGCTGGCTTGTAGAGAACAGCTGTCAGTTAAGTTTCATTTTCTTTTCGGAAGTTAAGTTTCAGTAGGTGTTGGTGTGCATTGTGAAGAACCAGGGTACACATTAAACTGAAAGCAGATGGAAAATAGTGATCTTATTCAACCACAGTACTAACAATATTTAAGATGAGTAACAAAATCAAGTAAAAGTGACAAAAACACAACTCTTTATAAATTCAACCAAACTGCTTTAGAGCCTAAGCAAAAATAAACAGAACTTAGTTTACAGCAACATAGTGAGTGCTCCTCTGACCAAGAGACACTGCCTTCATCTCTATGAAGGTTGGTATGAATGGTTATATAGTCTATGCTGGCTAGTCCATAGTAGAGGGAGATAAGGCGTTCCTGTTCTTTGGTGAGATGAAAATGTGTGGCATACATGTAGCTGCACAGTGGTTTAGTGTTTAGTACTCTTGCCTCACAGCATGAGGGTCACAGGTTGGAATCCTGCTGGGGGTCTTCTGTGTGGAGTTTGCATGTTCGTCCTGTGTTAGCTTGAGTTTTCACTGGGTTCTCTGGCTTCCTCCCACAGTCCAAAGACATGCAGGTTAATGACTCAAAATTGCCCATAGGTGTGACTGTGAGCGTAAATGGTTGTTTGTGTCTTTGTGCCCTGCGATGGACTGGCGACCTGTCCAGGGTATACCCTGTCTTTGCCCAGTGCCAGCTGGGATCGGCTCCAGCACCCTAACAACCCCTAACGGGATAAGCGGTTGAGCATGGATGGATGGAGTTAATAAAAAGTGTTAATCATATGACATGACTGTTACCTGAGAAAACATTCCTCAACATCTTTCTTCTGAATTCAGTTTAAGAAAACTAGGGATGTACATTCCAAGCAGAAAATCACTGGGAATTAATTGATTGTTATTCAAAAATGACACATTTTTTTGCACAACCTCAAATGTGTATTGTAGCTTCGTTGGGTAGCTCAAGTCCAATGAGTACATAAAGCCAAATAAAATAGCGAGTGCATCTGCACTTTTACCGAGACCGTGAAGCACTTCCACTCCACAGACCCAGCCCTCCTCACCAGTTTGTTAAGTTTGGTGGCATCTCTGGTGCTGATGCCAACCCCCCAACATACCACGGCAAAGAACAGGAAGCTGCTACTACAGACTGGTAAAACATCTGAAGTAGCCTGTTGCACACATTGAAGGTCCTCAGCCTTCTCAGGAAGAATAGTTTGCTCTGTCCCTTCCTGTAGAGGCCTCGGAGTTGTTGGACCCGTCCAGTTTATTGTTTAGGTGAACTTCCAGTTGTCCACCACCTCCACCTCCTCCCTCCAGATGGTGATGGGAGTAGGGGAACTCTTCCTCCTCCTCCGGAAATCCACCACCAGCATGTTTCGGCAGAGCCCATGTGCATAATAAGTTAATATTTTCAGTGCATAATAAGTTAATATATTGCAATTTTAGTTGCATATTGTTTTTCTTGGTAATTTTATATGTCTGAAGAAAATGTTGATATTCTCAACAACCTCATCTTTCTCTTTTGTCATTATGTCTTTGCATTTCCTGCATTATGTTCCCCACTTGCTAGCTTGCTAAATTGTTAGCCTCTGTGGCTTCTCGACTCAGAGAGTAATGTTAATATTGCCATTGCTTAGTAGTGGTGTGAAGAGACTTAACCACTTGCATATCGTGTGACTTCCCATCATATAAACACAACCCCATTTGAAAGTGCAACATTCTTAAGGTACCGCTTCTGTTTGTGCATTTCACTCAGCAGCGTTGCATCAAATGAAGCGCTTTTAGTGATTTTAAGTCTTCATTTTAAGTTAGACCTACAAAAGTGGATTAAGTTTAAAAGGTAAACACATATACAGTATATTAATTCAATTGCTGTATTTATTAAATACAACAACTAACAAAATTCACTTTTTTGAGTGTATATATGTACATATGTATTTATATACACATTGTTTTGCCACTTTACCTTATTCCTATCACATTTTTATCAATGTTTTTAACTGTTTTGTTATTTTATTTTTATTTTCTGCTATCTGCTCTGCATGAATGCACCTGACCAGAGCCTGAAGAGGCTGGATGCTATATACCACTGCGCCTTACGTTTCGTTACTGGCTGTAGAAATCTGGTACACCATTGTACCCTTTATGCTGCTGCTGGATGGATGACATTGTTGTATGTCCGCAGGTTTTCACATCGGTCGACTCTTATATCGTATCGGTGTGCATACATGTGTACAAACCACAATCAATATGACCTGCACTCTCAAGACGTTCTACAGATGTTGGTCTCAAAGGTCCGAATGGAGCTCGGCAAAAGTGTTGCTCCTTTCTCGTAGAATGATATGCAGAAGGACCTGAAACTGTCAGAATTTATCACTATGGGAGAATTTAAGTCCATTTTAAAGAATCGATAAAATAGCACTATTGGTCGTTGTAACTGCTCCTGATTTTTGTCATTAAATTATTTTGATATTGACCTGTTTGTGCAGGACAGCTGTTGTTGTGTTGCACATATAATTGCATATGATATTTGTTTACTCATGTTGTGTGACTGCTGTATTTGTCTGTTTGTATTGTTTGTCTTTATTGTTGTAACAATGTTTTCTGCTGCCCTTTTTCACCTGGTTAAATAAAGGATATAAATAAGTAAATAAATACATTTTTGCTTAATTTATCTTGCTTTTTCTGTATCGTGAAGCACTTTGTATCATTTGTTTTGAAAGGTGCTATATAAATAATTGGATCATTATTTTTATTATTATTATTTTATTTATTTGTTTCACCAGACTTTATTGTTTTTATTATTATTTTTTTTTAAATATTAACCTAATGAGAAAAAAAACACAGCATCTTTCATCAACTTTTTGTTTTGACTGATATGAAGAAGTGGTTAAGCCTGCACATCTCATCCAGGATGTGCTCGGGCACCTCTCTGTCTGACCAACAAGGACGCAGCAATATTTAATCAAATTAGCCATGAATTTACTACAGCGTATGCAAGGTCTCTACTTCATCGGCCATCTGAAGAGTTGTAAAACCCAGGCAGGGGAGAGGGCAGAAGCATGGAGGTAGCCGCACTGGGGCTGCAAAGTGTCTTAAGTGGCAAAAAAAAAAAAAAAAAAAATCCCATGGCCCATTAATTTTCAAATTAAGCGCTGCCTGCCAGCACCTACTTTGTCCTTTGTCATAAAGGGACTGATGTGGAGGTTACTGCTGCCTGTCTTTATGTGTCCAAACCTTTAGGGGTTGTCTCAATCTGCTCCCTCAGGCTGCTTTTGTCTCTGTGTGTCCTGGTGCTCCAACCAATTAGCATGCCATGTTAGCAAGTATGCACCATGCAGGGCTGAATACGCCCAAACCTGCCTCTCTGATTTCTGTAATTGCACTGTGGCCTCATTATCTCATCTCGCTAACCAAGTGCTTGTGTAAAAGGCTGTGTGGATTAGTGTGTGTGTTTGCACTTGCAGAGTTCATGCTTGTTTTTGCTTATGCTGTACATTAAATTACATCAGCTGGCGAAGTCACTGCCGCTGGTCTGCAGGGAGGACTACTTCCCGAAATGTACTCTGACCTTCCATCCAGTAAAAACGTAGAGTTACTTTGCAGCACTGAGTGCAAACTGGCTGGCAGCAGTGTGGTTATGATTCATTTTGGATGCAGAGAGGTGGGCAAATGGCACTGATTGTCTCTTAGCGGTTCATTAAGCAGCAATAAGGTCGAGCATTAGCCCCTAGCCATATGATATTCATGCCTGCTGATACACTTAGCCCAACATCTGCTTCTGCTGCTCATGTCAGGTTCGATCTTTAAACAAGCCAAATCAATATGCCAAAGATAATCACATAGCACTAGAATCATTGTCTGACAGCAGGCTGAGAGACCACTTGTCTCTGTGTGGGCCTTACACACAAAGAGGCCAATCCAATGGTTATTGTGGGTAAGGCTTATATAGGTTTAAAACGCTCCTACAGGAGGCCTGCCAAGCCTTTAGAAAATGTCAGGGGAAGATCAGATCACATAATCACTAAATCATTAAAAGAACAGTTTGTGAGAAAATAGAAGGGTAGATGACAAGAGCATAGAGTTCGACAAAATACATATACATTTGAGTCTGACCAGATTGACCTTGATTCACCCAGCACATCTTCACCTTGTAAACTAACCTCATAAATCCAAGGCCATGTCCCTTACAGAGTTTTCATAATGAATAAACCATCATTTTTCTGTACATTTGAGCAAGTACTAACAAGTAAAACTAAATGGAACCATGTCTTCTATTTTAGAGGTGCTAAATACGGGTTTGGAAGCATTTTTATTGCCTCTTAATGGCTCTCAACATGGCGATGGCGAGCAAGCAGCTCACAACTAACAGTGCAAAACAAAGCATTACTGCTGACGAACATAAGAGTGTTTACCTGACAGGGGGAACTGGAGGGTGGGGCTATGCTTCTGCAGCAATGTTGGTTCGGATGGTGCTACATCATTAAATATGCCCTTTATGTTACGCCATGTAAACAAACCGCCTACTTATCAGCTGTGCATTCAAGATCAGCTAGAGTCATAACTACTTAAAAGATGGGTGAGTAGTACTTGCTATCTTACAACATTTTTGGGGGCGGCAGTAGCTCAGTCTGTAGGGAGTTGGCTTGGGAACCGGAGGGTCACCGGATCAAGTCCCGACATGGACCAAAAACTGAGTGAGAACTGGTAGCTGGAGAGGTGCCAGTTTACCTCTTGGGCACTGCCGAGGTGCCCCTGAGCAAGGCACCAAACCCCCAACTGCTCGGGGCGCTTGTCTGGAGCAGCCCCCTCACTCTGCCACCTCTCCATTAATGCATGTATGTGTGTTTCAGGTCTGCATGTACCATGTATGAGTTAAACAGAGTGAAATTGAATTTCCCCACTGTGGGACTAATAAAGGAGATCTTCTTCTTCTTCTTCTTCTTTTTTGTTTCTTAAACAGAAAACACAGGTGTTATACTGTAAATTTTTTTGTAAATGACATGCAATACAGCCAACAGCAGCCTCATAAAACTTTCAGGTGATCTCCTGGTTATCTCCATCCAACCAGTTGCCACCTTATGTAGGTGTTTGTAGTGAATTGAGGACTTTTTGTACAGATAAGTCCTTATTCCATCTAAACCAATCAGCCGTTTCTCGTCCATTGACAGGAATAAAAAGAAACAGGGTGTCTGATAAAAGTTTAGCTCCAACACGCTGCCCAGGGTTTCGTCATTCTCAGCCACTGAGGACAAACTGATATTGTCACTGATGCTTGCATTGCATTCTGTTTGTAATGTGTAATATGTAGGCTACACGCATCCCATTACATTAGATTAGGGATCAATGTGACAAAGACAAAGGAACTTGTCATCCATGAAAAGGAACCTGTTCAGTCTATTAAAATTAGTGGACAAATAGTGGAGGTAGTTGACCATTTTAAATATTTAGGTACATATATTGATAGCAAACTCAATTTTAATTAAAATACTGAACATATTTTTAAAACTTGTAACCAACGCCTCCACCTGTTACGTAAGCTTAACTCCTTTGGAGTAAGCAAAGATATTATGGAAACAGTCTATAAGAACCTGATAGAGGGAATCTTGACTTTTAACATGGCAATGTGGTATGGCAATCTAAATGAAAAAGGAAAAACAAAGTTACAGCGAATAGTGAAGCTAGCCTCAAAAATAATCGGTAAGAGACAAAATCAATTAAGTGGTATCTATGAGGAAGTAATTCGGAAAAAAGCTATTAAGATAGCAAACGATTCTTCCCATCCACTCTGCAGGGAGTTTGAACTACTCCCCTCCGGTAGACGGTATAAAGTACCAAAAGCTAATCGTTACATCTTTAAAAACTCTTTTATTCCTAATGCCATTAATGCATTAAATGATACCATGTCTCGTTGAACCTGTCTGTACTGTATTTGTCACTGTTGTCCTGTGTTTTTGCCATTGTAAGTGTTGTTGCTGTATATGAGACCGAAGACAAATTTCCACACTGTGGACAATAAACTAACTAACTAACTAACTAACTAACTAACCAATCTCATGTCATTAGCTGCAGTCAGGCCATGGTTAGCCTAGCTTAGCATAAAGGGAAAGCAGCTAGCCTGGCTCTGTCCAAAGTTTAAAAGAGCAATATGTAGAACTGACAGCTAACGTTTCAAATATGTAACAGCTGCTCAAATTCAAAACACTGTAGCTGTCACCCGTCCGCTCCTCTGTTGTGACTGATAGCAGCGCATATTTTTACAATTTGAGAGTTACCTTTTAGACACGACCATGTACAGTAAGCCTCTGGCCAGCAGCAGCAGTCAGTGTCACTTCAACAGCTGTGTCTCAAATACTGGCTGCCCTGATAACCCAGCACACCGACTACTTTTCAGGTCAGTAGAATCTAATGTTCATCCAGTTCATTAGCTTGCTTCCTTGGGTGCAGAAGGCTGTGTCTGCATGCCAATGTGTTTCTTATGTGGCAATGGGTTGTTGAAATGGGCAGGGGACGATCATACAGATGCAAAACAAGAACAGGCATCTGGGATGGAAACTTGGCTGTAGCACTGTGAGCAGCCAGGCTTTCAGTTAAGTTTACTTAAACCCTGATGACATATCATGGTCATTTTATGACGCATTACAGTAAATATATTACATATTGGTCCTTCTGAAATAGTAACACCTACCAACACCTCTAAAGCCCACAGCTGACCGTGCTATTTTGTTTGTCCTCTCTTGTCTCAAACAGAAATTTAAAATGACAAATTAGTGGTTTTTGATGAAGTTACGTGCTGGGACTGTTTTTGGTGAGCAAAAGCTGGTCACAGTGAAATAACCTGGTTTAGTATCATAGAGCTTTAGACCAAAATATGTGCTCACAGATATATAGATATGTATATGGGAACCTCCACTGTCACCAAAGACACTGAAAGAAGTCCTGGGTGGATGGATACGTTGGTTGGTTGTCACAAAGTAGTTCCAGCATGTTAACCCCCCTAAAAGTAAAGTTAAGTAAACTAAAATACTTTTAACAATTTGAATGTGTTTTTTTTAACATTATATAAAAACTAAAAGTTGTTATTTTGTTTTTTTCTTTATTTTCAAAATGCATTTGCTAAGGAAAAGAAAAGACATGCAGTAAATACTCACATCCAGAATAAAATAAAATATTTAATTATGTTAAAAATATAACTACTGATGTATGATGTCTACTGTACTTGACTCATGATAAATCACAAGGTCCTACATACAACATTACATACATTTCATATTTCTTGCATGTCTGCTCATTTATTGGCCATATTGGTTGTCATGATTATTAGATGCTCTTACGATTGCTGCCACTAAGTTTCTATCTATGGTGTCATTTTTTAACCCCAACCAAGTGGTTTTGGTCGCCTAAACCTAACTGCCACCATTTCACATTATAAACAACATCAAATGTGGTCATTTCACGTTAACCATGCGTGAACACTGGGCATCAAGATACTACGCCAAACGTTGCCCTCAGCGTCATTATAGTGGCATCAGACATCATCTGACTGCCCCCATCATCTACACCTGTTCCCACTTCCTTCATCAACCCTACAACTACCTGACCTCCCCGCTCACCTGCTCACTTGTCTTGTTTCATCAGCTGTGACCAGTTTACTTCTTAATGAGAGGCTGATTTTCTCCTATCCCAAAGAAGTTAATACATGTTTAAACATGGAAGTACCATATGATTTCTGATTTACCTTCTTGACAGAAGTGCAACAATGATTACAGCCTCTCATTGGGATCCGGACAAGGGAGAGTCTACCAGTCGGACTCCAAACAAACTGACATATGGAGACATACCACATCTGAATATTTACATGGTATATCTCACCAGCGGTTTCTGCTGAACATTTGTGTATGTATTTTGATATCCTTCAGCCTTTCAGCACTGACAGCATGTTTTTCTTTTTTTGTTTTGCTGTCCTTGACATATCGTGCTGATGTATACAACCAAAAAATTGAAAGGGTGATTGCACGTGGCCACGCTGGTATAAAAAAAGGACAAAAGCATTCATCCTTGAATCCATTATCAAGTGCAGGGCCCTTTCACCTCATTTACTCTGAAATTGAATCCTAAACTCTGATGGGAGGAAATGTGCTCTTGAAGCAGAGGAAAAAAAGAGAAGTGAGACAGAGACGTGGAGGGAGAGAACACACTCCATTAAATCAATTAAGTCTGCATGCTGCTGCAGGAGCCTGGGCAGCAGGATAATTACTTAGGGAGAGTGATCAGAGACTAATCTAATGATGATGCCCTTTGGTACCCACTACCAGACTTGATGAAGCAGCACTCCTGTGGGACTAGGCTCTGGCTGGGAAACTGAGGAAACACATACACATGTTGGGCTGAAGCTCTTTCATGACATATTCTACTTTGACTGTCTTTTAGGACGTTTAATACTTTGACATATGATTTATAGCATACATGATTTTTTATGGCATACTATGTTATACTGTAATATATTTTATGGCATACTATAGTATAATATTTACATATATTATGACACTTTTTTATTAAATACTACATTATTATGTTTTTATGTTATACTATATCATTTATGACATACTATACTGTGACAATTATTTTGACTTTTTATGAAATACTATATCTTTTATGGCTGTGACATTTTTCTGGCATACCATACTATGAGAATTTGTATTATTTTTTCATGACATAATATATTATGACATTTTTTGGTTGTCCATCCGTCCGACCCATACTTATAAATGTGAGGCAATGGGAATCTCATCATACTGGGCACAAATATCCACTTGGACTGAAGGATGAACTGATTAGATTTTGGTGGTCAAAGGTCAATTACATCTACTGATGCCATGTTTCTGTTGAAAGCAACCAGAGTTGGTTTCAGAGAGGTGACTGTTGGGATATGTAAATAAATTATAATAATGGTCCAAATTCCTGTTGATAAGTAGTCAGTAGTGATTTACAAATTATATGGCGGTTAAAAAAACACATTGTGAAATTGTGCCTGACAGATTTTCATTTGAAAAGCACATTTTTGTCAGAAACTGTCTATCTCTCTAGACTGACTTTGCCTGTCTGTGAGCTGCCTTGTTGTTTATTGTCTTACTGTCTGGTGGAGGCTAATACACCATCTCTCCTCTCTCTTCTGTTAGTTCAGTTCTCCTTTCTTTCTTTCTGTTTCAGCCGGCATGGATAAGGAAAGGATGATCCCCCCAGTAAATTTCAACTTGATAGAGAGTGGGGTGCTTTTTGAACTTTCACTGACTGAAGCCTCTTCTCACTGCCGAGCTGTTCATGAGGCATGAGTGGCTGAGACATATGAGGTGAGCTGCAAAGAAGGTGATTTCAGAGATAGAGTGAAGTGAAAGACATGGAGAGAGAGGAGGCTCAGGCAGCAAGGCAGGAGATAAACTAGACAAGGGCCTCTGCTTTGGAGGCAGTGAGCTGCTCTACTGACTCAAATCTGGGAGGTTTGATGAAAAGGTAGGTATCTACTCCATGTCTTCCTTGCTATTCATGATATTTCCAGAAAGCGATTTATTCACAGTAGACCTCAGTACTGGCATTATAGAAGTAGATCAGAACTAATTCTGATTGAAGCATAGTCGTTTTTATTTGTGTAGATTTGCTCACACTTGCAATGAAAGCAAGAGGCCATAAGACCACAAGGCAGTCAAGGCATATTCAACTGAAGGTGGACGGAAACAGAAATCCGAAGGGCGTAGATGCAAATCTGTGTCAGTAGTTTTGTCTATATGAAATCTAAAATGTATTGTTTCAGTTTCAGGTTTTATTTTCAGTTTCAAACCTTTGTTTCCTTCAGCTGTCATGAATCTCATATCTGATCATTCTTGGACTCCTGTATGTAATTAACATCTGCATACCTTGTTTATCTTTTGGTCATTTGATTTTCCTTTCAGAAAAGGATATTTAAATACAAAAAAATATGGTTATTTGATTTTAATTTTTCAAACATTTTGATTGAAATATGAGGCTTACTTCTTTATCAGGATTTAAAAGGGGTTGATTTCCCTTTTCTACTTATAAGAACAAAAAATAAATTCACTAGAAGACGGAAATGAAAAACAATGCCTGTTTTTGTATATTCTGTGACCAGAAGAGCACGTATGAGATGTGTATGGGAGGAAAAAAAGTACGGTGCTGCTGTGTACCTGAGGGTGATGTTGTTAAAACACAAACAACGGTTCTTTCTAGTCGTAGTGAGGCAGACAACAAGCTACAACCTCATTTTAATCAAAATGAGCCGTCCTCCGAGCTCGACACATTACATCTGTCTCTATGTGCAGGAAGCTGTGAGCCAAGCGGTCAGGGACCGTCTATAATGTGCAACGCCAAAAAGAGATGCTATAAAAATATTCAATAACCTCACTGTTAAAGAGTGTCTTCACACATCAATGGTCTCTTCCTGGTTATACTATAATTGGTATAGTTTTACAGAAGTTTGCCCGCCACAATGGTCGTCATGGCAACAATAAAATAATCCTTTATATTCAAAATAAGTGTTGTTGCGTAACCAGGAAGAGACAATTCAGAGACATTTTGGTGACACTACACTTTATAACCTTAAATAACCTATTAATAATAATAATAATAATAACAATTTCACCAAAATTATACAAAAGTATATTTTTCCAAACTAAGTTTTGTAGTACAACATAACGAAACCCTTGGTGTGTGACGTGATTTTGATGGCACACTGGTCATAATGTTTTTTCCCATTAAAAATTCTTCTGATGTGATTATATACAGGGACTAAATCGCCCGTTGGAGAAGTTGTTATTTCACATTTTAAAACATGGAAAGGATCAGAAGAGATGCTGTTAGTGAGTCTGAGCTGTTTGAAAGGAGGGTGTCACAGCTTGGCCAGTGACCTTCGCGGACATTTGGATTTGGCTATAAACCGTGGTTGATGTGTGAAGTAATTTTGATGGTATCGCACTGCATGAGACTGAAGTTATTGAATATTTGTACAGCTTCTCTTTTCGGCATTGCAGTCTGTAGACAGTCGGTGACTAATCGTCTCACAGCCGGCTGCGCATAGAGACCGATGTAATGTGTTCAGCTCGGAGGACGGCTCGTTTTGATTAAAATGAGGTTGTAGCTTGTTGTCTGCCTCACTCCGTCGTTTGCTCTCACACACAGAGCCATCCTCAAACATGCTCTTACACAACTTCCGGTCACAAAATATGAAAAAAAACAGCTTTTTTTTTGTTTCTGTCTTCTAGTGAATTTATTTTTTGTTTTTAGAAGAAGAAAAGGCAAATCAGCCCATTTTTTAGATTTAGTTATCCCTTTTTGACCCTGATAAAGAAAATTGCTATGAATTTCAATTTGAAATTTTGAAAAATGAAAATCAAGTAACCCACTCAATTTTTTTAAATTTTAGTATCGTTTTGTGAAAGGAATATCGAATGACCAAAAGATGCACAAACAGTACTTGGAGTCGGTCCATCTGCATGCTACAAATTTGACCATGACCTTTTTTAACTGTTAATTTGGACCAGGATACGATCTACCGCTGGCAAAGAGGTGGCACGACCACGCTCATTTGACCGACCGTTACTGTTCTGTGAGGCGCCATGAATTTAAAAAAAATTAAAGAACTAGAAATCTGTTCTAGGTTTTGCTTAATTCATTAGTCTCTACTCACCAAATACATGTCTATTAAAAGACATAAGAAGCTAAACCTGCTTTTGGGAATGTTAGTGACTGTCTTTTCTTTCTCTACACCTCTGTTTTAGTTGCTGTCTGTGTTTATTTTGTGTATTCACTGTGTGTGTGAGTGTGAGTGGGGGTGGGTGCTGTCATCAGCGTCATTTGTGTGGGTACATCTGTGAAACACTAATGAGGATAGGAATCTGAGCGTGGATCATGTAGTTTGTTCCTTCCAGCCAAGCAAATAAAGATTTCATTTTTATCTTTTATTTTCTCCCATGTCCTCCCTCTTTCCTCTGGCAATAAGCTGTACGACCACTTAAAACCTGAGAAATATACACAAGATCAAGTCAAGTCAATTTTAGCTCTATGGCACATTTAAAACAACATGAGCTGACCAAAGTGCTTTACAAACATAGGCAGAGTAAAGCAGGCCAACAGAGCAACCAACAATGGGATGGTGGGACACAGTCTCAGGAAGGATGGTGCATGTAAATAACGTAAAAAGTAATTAAATAATGTACAAATTACTGATCTAGATAATAATAAATGATACAGTATTGATGCAAAAACTGTCTATTTTCATACCACTATATTACATTTTTGAATTTCACAATATGGTATACAGTGCTAAGATGTTTTTGAAAACAATAGCAACAACCTTCAATGCTTCCTGACATTCAGTGCCGAGAAAGTCTATAAAGTTATCTACAGTACTTGTGAAGTAAATCACATCTAACAGTATTCATAGCGTTTAGAAATAGTTAAAAATAAGTTATAAATGATAACCCCAGCCCTCAACACTGGCTGACATCAGCCCTGTGATCTAAATTATGTTACAATTATATTAAATTTAAAGATTTCACAATATGGGACACAGTGTTCAATCCTGCCTGATATTAGGGCTTACAGTGTGTCCTAAGTTCTCAATGAGTGATGTAAATCACACATTTATATGACATTTAAAGATTAAACAGTTGTCAGATATTGTACAAAAAATGGTCGACTTACCTAATCGTGTCTTACATCAGTGCATAGAATGTCTTTAACATCCTCAGTACATGTGGTGCAAACAGTACATTGGTGCAAACTTTATCACAGTTATATCATATTTAAACTAAACTAACTAATAGCTGTTTTGATATAAGAAATAATAATTAAAAAAACATCATGACAAGCTTCAATTCCCAGACATCAGTGCCTGGAATAGATAGATAGATAGATAGATAGATAGATAGATAGATAGATAGATCAATCATGTCCCATTAATTAGTGCCTAGAATGTCTATTTTTACATCCTCCATAAACCTTAACACTACTATATCACATTTAAAGATTTGACAGTGGGCATTCTGTGTTTAGAAATAATAACAAAAAAATCAAACATTTAATTTTGCCTGAGTTCTCAGTATGTGTGGTGTAAATAATTTTGACTGGTATTAAGGAGTTATACTAGCTGGACACGCCTGTCTTTGTGACGGCAGGCAAAACGTATAACAAAATCATCAAAGTTCAATGACCTTGCTCTCCTCTTCTCAATACTCAGCACAGCAATATTACTTCATCTCTCATCGTTCAGAGCTATAAGTGATTTTTTTTTATAAGCTTTTATACTGAGAAGCTACATTCACAACTAGCACTGCTCACAGGCAAGGCTATGGCTATGCAGCATAAGCAAAAAAGGAGATGGAACATCTGTATGCCTCAATAAAAGTGGACACTGGACAGCTCTTCCCCACACTATGCTTTTTTCTGAATGACCTTCTTTGCCTAATTTAGTTTGTGTTTCACATCTTCAAGATCACAACCATATATACTGGCTCCTTCTCCTACTGAGTCCTCAGCGAAAAAGATTTTGGGATTCAGTGCATGTATACCCCTCATAATGTCACAATGTGTTTGGCTGAAAACACTCCTTTCCTAAATTTGTGTAAAAGTCTGAAGGTCTCTCATTTTGTCCTTTTCTGAATAGCTTCAACTGCAATATTACACAGCTTTGCCATGTCCACAGCATCTTGGTGGAGTTCATCGAAACATCATTCACCCCTGTATACCTCTAAAATGTCCTGCAGAGCCTGTCTTAGGTCCACAGCTAGATCGAAGGACGGAGACTGAAGCATGTCAGAAAGCAACTTCGTGTCCTCAATAATCTTCCTGAACACTGCTACAGTATCAATAAAGGTGAAGTCTATTTTTTGCTTCCGCAGACCTTTCCCCACTGTTCTCTGCATCAGTCTCACAGGGTACAAGTAAAACAGCTGGTCGGCTTTAGGTTTTTACATGCATTGTACCTACATGCACACCTTATACATGTCTTTTTGCACTGACAGCCATTTCTGGTGAGCATAAGAACCTGAAATATACACCAAATTTTTGCAGCAATGAAAAAAAAAACAATCAGCATCAAGGACTACTTTCACTGTATCAAGAATATTGAGACTGAGACAATGCGTATTACAGTGCATATAAAAAGTGTATTTAGTCTCTTCTTTGATCCTGGCTGCAACCCCACTGCATTTCCCTGATATCACTGAGGCCCCATCATACCCTTGACCAACATGATTACATTTATATTGAAGGCCATACTATTCTAGGCACTTTTATTTTCTGACCAAGTCCTGCAGCATCCAATCAACTGTCTCTGAAAATCTGAAAAGCTCTCATGCACTGCACCTTTGTAAAAGTACCTTAGTACTAATGACAGTCTCTGTATCTGTATCTGATGGTCTTTTGTTTCATCTGCATTAACAGAGTAAAACTTGCTTTCCTGGAATTCTTTGATTACGTCATCATGTATCAAATCCAATAGGCATTCCAAATTTCGTCTTGAATTGTATTACTGATATATATTGTATTCCCTGTGGCATTCATCTTATTTGTAATCAGTGGATTGTGTTTGGAAATCAGTTCCATTATCTCTGAGAAGTTACCCTTGTGTGATGAAGCAGTCTCAAGATTTCCCCTTTGTGAAGTGATTTGCATGGCTGTCAGAAGAAGCACTTCTGCAACAGTTTTGATATAAGTGCGGTTTTCCTCTACTGTTTTTCCATGTTTTATCTAAAGTGTCTCGCACAGAAGAATCTGTCAGAATTCTTTTTTTATGTTCACCCCAGTCAAACATGGCATTGACATGACCGTGACCCAGACATTGCTTTCTTCCAATCTGAGTATCCTTCATTAGGCAAGGAAAAGTGTCTGCATGCATAACGGTATGCAGAGTCTCAAGCCATTGTGTACACCATATCTTGTTGAAGGCCCTCATCCTGTCACCCTGCAGTGTTTGAGGAAAGACCTTCAAATGTGGCTTTTTTGGACCATCTGCCGGAGACTGGGATATGTCTGGGAGGGAAAAAAGGGATCCAGTCTTAAAAATACAAGTGGTACAAATGATTGTTAATTTGTAACACACCTTACATTAAGTCACTAAAGCAATGATGCTAAATTCCACTTTGAAAAATGTTATGAACTAAAGTTGGTTCCGCTATAAGACTCGATTGTTGTTAATATTTGCTTTGCTTTCATTGTTAATCTTAAAAGTATCATATGGTTAAATACCTTGTGGTTGGGGCAGTGTGGGATGTGACGAATGTGACCTCTTGAGGCAGACTCCCGTTGGTCCACATACCAGTATTCACTACCAGTGAATACTGTTACGATTCTGTTTGGTTTTGGTTTTGTTTGTTGCTTTGTATTTTTGCTCCCTCTCTTCCCCTTTTTTTGTGTTCCCCGTCCGTCTTCTTTTCTTCTTGGAAGGGCAGGTGTGTGGCAAGAGGTGTGGCTGGCTCCTCCCAGGGTGGCAACTGTGCACACCAGGTCCTCATCAGCTCATCAACTTCTCCATAAAAGCCTGAATCCTTCTCAATGTCGAACAAAACCAAAACTTTAACAGAATTATCTGGCCTCAAGAATGGACCCCTTAGAGACAGACGATCAGACAGACTTTGTCCTCTCAAGGAACACATGTTGGGATGAATGAGAAGGCTCTTCAGGAAATCACGGCCACTCTGAACAACCTTACCCCCAATGTGACTCAGCTCGGCAGTCGCATGGTCTCCACTCATCTCGCCACGTTGGTGGCTCCAGTCCATGTTCCAGCTCCTCCAGGTCCTTCTCCAGATCTGGGTCCTCCCACCATCCAGCCCAATCATCCCTAGGAACCCTTCACGGGAAGGGATGAGATTAACCTCTGCGGAGCGTCATCAACAACTCTGCATTCACTGTGGTCAGGTTGACCACACCATCACACTGTCCCTCTGCCAAAAGAGCAGGCTCATCAGCCACAGGAGGGGAGCTGATGAGCCATTCATCTACCATTTCACCCTCCTCCAGCCGCATTCATCTTAAAGGTACTGTGTCCTGGATATGAGTTTCCCCGTTCCCTGTTTTAGTAGATTCTGTTGCCAATGACAATTTTATTAACTTTGATTTTGTGTTGAGGTCCAATCTACCCTTCGAGCCTCTTCCTGAACCCAAGGACGTGTTTTGACCTCATATTTCCCTGATACGTCACACCATCACTGGCAACACTGTTAATGTTAGGGCTCCATGGTTTAAACTTCACAATTCACACATCAACTGGTCCACCACTTCCATCTCTAATTGGAGTCTATTTTTTCACTCCCACTGTTTACACTATTCCACCATTCCTACCACTGTCACCACCACACCAGCTCCACCAAAATCTGCTGACATTACCTTGGTCCCCTCCAAGTACCATGATCTCCAGGACCTTTTTAGTAAAAATCGGGTTTGGTCCCTACCACCTCACAGACTGAGGTGGTCTTGAGCTGTGCTTTGAATGACTCACAGGGGGCAGAACTGATGTGGTGGGTACAGTTTGTACCACAGAGAAGGAACGATCACCTCTGGTCTTCCAGTGGGCCTGAGGGATGACCAGAAATGACTGGTAAGGGGCCTGAGTGACCTGGGTGGGGTATAGGGAATTAAAAGGTCAGATAAGAGGGAGCCAATCCAAAGTGTGCTTTATAGACAAATAGTAAAGTTTTAAAATGAACTCTGAAATTAACAGGGAGCCAGTGGAGGCAAGTACAGTGAAAATATGCTTACTTTTACCAGAACCAGAGTGAAGACTGACTGACTCCCATGAACTACACACAGAGTTACAGTAGTTAAGGCGAGCGATAATGAAAGCATGGGTTCATTTTTTGCAATATTGGAATGATAAAAAAGGTTTTACTTTCGCTAAGTTGGAAAAAGCTGCCTCTCACAAAGGAATTTGCCAAACTTAATCATCCCAAGGCAGTGAGCTGAGCTTCCTACACAGAAAGCTGTCGGATTCAGGGGGGGCATTTCAGTTTTTAGTTTGTTTAGCATCAAGAGGATTTGAGACAGATTGGAAACAGTGGAATATAGGCTGCCAAGACCAAGGACTGCGGCCTTTGAACGGGAGGTATAGATGGGTATTGTCTGCAAAACAAGGGAAGGAGATTCCAGTCTTCCTAATGAGGGGACCCAGTGGGATCATATATAGAGAGAAGAGGAGAGGCACAAGAACAGAGCCCTGAGGGACCCCGGAGGTAACGGGGGCCAAGGAGAAAAAAGCATTCCCGCACAAAAGGAATATATACACAGCAAAAAGTTGTGTCGAATTAACTCCCACTGAGTTGATTTCAACACTTTTTCAGGGTTTATATAGCTCCACACTCTCTAGAGTTAAATCAACACTGTTGAAATAGTTAAACATTTAACACTGTGCCAGAGTTGCTTCTGTAACTTGCCAAACAGAGTTAAATTAACACTAAGGGATAAGACCAGTAACACTGCTGAGTACTTTTTTTACACCCTGGCTAGTGTTGGCTTCACTCCCTAAAGTGTCAGGCTACCGACACTAAACAGTGGCATTTATTTTACCTGTTTACTGTACATTAAAACATTGTAAATGCAGGTAAAATGTACAATTTCTCATCTGAAACACAGTATGAGCTTTGAATATCAAATGGTCTGGGAAATTTTAGTTCAGACATTTTCAATATATAACTTTCTTCAGTACATAAAACTCTGGTCATCAAAATTCTCTGTGAATAGCTTGTTTGTCAACAAAAAATCTGATCATCAGCCAAAAACATGGTGCTTTTAAGCAAGTGATTTGGTTATGTTTTTAAAATTTTTCAAATAATCTTTAAACAGTTTGTGTTTGGCATCAAACCTCATGGACCATAAATATAATAAGGGGTCAATTTTCCTTAAAGATAGGTAATGAATCATGAAGCGACAGTATCAGGCGTTTGAGCTTAAATAAGCTTTAAATTTAATAATTTATGCTTTAAATATATTGTCAAACCTTCAGTGAGAGAAGGCGAAAAAACAGCGTTCATTATTCAAGTAACAACAGTAACAACATCCAGTTTTGGTTTCCTGCAGGAACAATGTCACCAAGTAACAGTGGGATGTTTTTCCCAAGACATAATGTCTGAATAGAATTCAAACCAATGGTATTGTCAGCGCTATCTAAAACAATCTTTGTAGGACTGTATTTTTTCTTTCTAAATCTCCATAATCAGGCCCTGGCTCTCCAGTATTTTGACATCATTTATCAGTGGTTCAAGTATAACATCAAAACTATACTTTTGCAGATTTTGTGTGTGAAACAGTGCTATCAAATAAATATTCATCTAAACCAAATTGAATTTAGGGGGACGTTTTCTTATAACAAAATACAGACAACCAATTTTTTGAATTGCACGCTTGGAGCCGAGGGGATTGGCTGTTTCAAAATCATAGTACCGGTATATTTTAATTTGTAATGCTTGCTTTTGGCTGTAAAAGTATCTTTCACGGGCACTTGATCAGAAGTATCAGATTTCTGATTTTGTCCATTGTGGCATCTCACTCCCAGTGTTATTTCTTCTGGCTCAACAACTCCCCATTTGTGGGTGAAGTATTTTGTTTCCATTCTGTATTTAGATCTGTGAATGGGTTTTCAAATTTTCCAAAGCACTGATTTATTACAGACACATTGAGGTCAGTTTTAGGTAAAGCTGAAATAACTTTTTGTTTTGCTTGTGAGCGAATCTCGCGTGTTAGCTCCTCCAAATCTCCTACAACTGAGGATACCAAACTGTTGAAATCCCACTCCCCTGTAATTTGGCCACAATGGCCACATTTCTTTGGTTTGATCTTTAAGGAGCCCTGAAACATTGCTCTCAGAAGTAACACTGAAAGAGCTGCATTCATTTTGAGGACTAACTTGGTCCCCCCAAACATCTGTATGAGATGGGCTTGCAGCTGGCTCAGTGGCTCAGCATTGCTATGAACACTATTAAGGTGCTTCTGAAAGCCTGCATATGTTAGGAACTGAAGCCTGCACCCTGGCTGAGAACAAAACGATTTGAACTTAGGTCCAGGATAGTACCCATGTTCAGCTCTTAAATGTGAAATAAACTGCAGACTGCTGACATACAGTTTCTGACACAAAAACATTTTTCTAGCCTCTTACTCAGAGTAAGAGCGGTACTGGTTGGTTAAGCAGTCTGGCTCATAAGTCTCTCGCTGTGGGTGACTCCTTCATTTTCCCCACACCAATGTTATACACTGAGTTTACCAATGGAGCACCATAAGACAAATTATACACAAACTGTGTGAGCGGTTTGCCAGGCATGGGATGAGTGGCTTATCCATGGCGATGTAGAAGTTGTCAGTCGTGCTCTTCTGACGCCCAACGGCGTGGCGGTACGGCTGCTGACCTTCATGGTTACAGAGATGCTCCTCCAGACTGCAGCATGACTGATGTTGAGTTAAGGGACAAGAAAAAGTTATCCATAAGAATGAACGGCAGCCACAGAGAAAACTAAAAAGTAAAAATGATTGTTCAAACATCTTCTGACTGGCTATTTATACTTTATTCATTTACACTTGTAGCTAAGAAGAAATTAATATAACAACCATAATATTATAATTACCTTATGAAAGATTACAAGCCTCTCAACTGCATCACTTGCACTGATTTCTGATCAGTGCATTTTGAACTTTGGTCTGGTGGTGGTGGTGGAAGGAGATTTATCAGCAGGGATGCTATTTCTTGGTCGTAGGATTAGGATAAAAAGGTACAAGAATAAACAAAGAACTCTTAAAAATTAATTCTTTGAGTTTCAATGAAATGAGGAGTTACTGTGAGATTTATGACACTCTTCCATCCATTGTATATATTCATCCCAAAAAGCAGGTCAATTGTGAGAGAATACAGAAAAATAAACAAGAATAAACAAATCTACCGTCACAAGTATTCCTGTGTTCTAATTTTAATCATATGTATAACGTATAATGTAATATAATGTATAAATGAACCTACTGTAAATTCAAATTGCTTTAAAACGAGCAAAAAAACGCAACTCGCTTGTTGCCTCATTAAGTTCACTTCCTGGGGGACTTTCTGCCGACGGCACCAAGCGACGCAACTCTGGTGTTGAAGTGAGTTTTGTTTTTTAACCTTGATAAAATTATCACTCACACAAGTACATTACATACCTTTGTCATTAAATTGCATAAAGTCATACTGTCCTCCAATCTCATCCAACTTCACATATTTCTATAGTTGGTTGTTCTTAATCTGGACCAGCATTTTTACTGACATGCGACAAAGTAAATTAATGGAAAGATGGAAATGTTAAAACTAAGGAAATGTAATGATAGCACAGACATGTGAGATAGTCCCTGAGTGCTAGAACAATGTATGAGCTGTGTTGGCACATAAGTGCAAAGCAGCTCATACATTAAAAATCTGAGGCTTTTTTTTTTTGTCATCGCCTTGCGTTACTTAATTTGTTTAGTTATTTCCAAAGTGTGCAGCTGCTATTAACAGCTAGCTAAAATAAGCTAATCATGGAGACGCAGTCACTGCTCAGTCAAAGCAACAAACAGAGGCTTTGTATAGTTTATATCCTCCAAAGCTGTTTGGTTGCACAGCAGTTCACAGTTCACAGCATCAGTTGATCATTTTTTCATTAAGTTTGGCTTAATTATACTTACCATGTAAAACTGCATGACATGAGGAAAAACTGGCAACGTCTTCTCCATGTCTCCAACTGAACTAGTGAGACTCCCGGGTACCTGAGAGGGGCTTCATTTTGAAATGACCTCTCTACAGAGTTAAAGTGACACTGATGTGATCAGCCCTCTCAAATAACTCCAACACTCAGCGCCATTTAACTCATAATGTGTTAAAATCACACTTCTAGAGTTGAATTCAACTCTAAAATGTTTCAACAATCCAGATTTTGCTGTGTATTTTCTAGATATGACTTTAACCAATTTAGGGCAATTCCCTGTTTGTGTGTGTGTGTGTGTGCGTGTGTGTGTATGTGTGCGCACATTCATGTGTGCATGCATGTGTGTGTCCATGTTTTACAAGTATGGTTGCTATTATACTTAGAAATTAAAGCCACAGAAAGTTTTTCAAACACAGTTTGCATAATTATCATATATCCTTCAAAAACACACACACACTTACTGCTACTATGGTGTAATCATTAACATTCTCAACAGCAGGCGGCCAAGTCTTTTTGAACGTGAAGCCCAGGAGTGAGAGAGAGAAGGAGCTTCTTGTGTCTTTAATGGACCTCCATGAAATATTGAACAGGCTGTGATCTTTGAGCATGTGCTGAAGGCAAGGAGGAGGAGGAGAAGGAGGAGGCTGAGGAGGAGGGCTGGGAGTGTTGAGGTTAAATTATCATTAACCTGACAGCCTGTATGTACAGTAGAATTTAAAAGACATTAATTACACTGATCAGGCAGCCTGCAAGCCCTCAGCATGCTGCTGTTGCTGCTCACCTCTGCTAGGACGACTCTTCTACTGTCTGCCACTGCTCTCACTTACCTCATGTTTAGATGCAACTTGCATTACACAAACTGCCTCCTTATTTATTTTCTTGAATCTGTACTTCTCTACTGACTGATCAGTCGCTGCAACCTTCTCACAAGTTATGTACATCATTCCTCAAACCTGCACTTTCTTTGGTGAAAGGGCTTTTAAAGTCTTATGTCCTCATCTTGGTGTGAGCTACAGAGGCACCCTAAACTAGATTATTTTAGAAATAGGATCAAGGATTTTTTTGACAACTGAATGTCCACGTTCTCTTACTGAACAACACTACTAATGCATTGTTTGTTGTAATTCAGGAGGCCTCTGTCTGAGAGATCTTCAACTCACACCTCCGGTGGAGCTTTTCTGGCATCCCTGTGGATGCTGGGGGCATTGAACCCAAGTGGGAACTGTTCAAAGCTTCCATTGCTGAAGCTGCGGTGGTGAGGGTGTTAGGTCTTTGGTCTTAGGTGCCTCAAGAGACGGTAACCCTCAAACATCGTGGTGGACACCTTTCGGGATATGTTATTTTGGAGGACTCTGGAGGCAGTTGCAAGGTACTGACATGTAGGGCAGCAGCCGCTGCCATAAAGGAGGCAAAGCAGCGGGTGTGGGAGGAGTTCAGAGCAGCCATTGAGAAGGACTTTAGGTCGGCACCAAGGTGCTTCTGGAAAACCATCCAGCACCTCAGCAGGGGGAAACAGGGAACCATCCAAGGTGTGTACAGAAAGGATGGGACACTCCTCAACTGAGGAGGTAATTGGGCAGTGAAAGGAGCATTATGAGGAACTCCTGAACCCAACTAATACGCCCTCTCTTGTAGAGGCAGAGCTGGAAGCTGATGGGGGATCATCGTCAGTTTCCCTGGGTGAAGTCACTGAGGTAGTTACGCAGCTCCACAGTGGCAAGGCACCAGGGACTGACAAGATCCGACCACAAATGCTGAAGGCTTTGGGTGTGGATGGGCTGTTGTAGATGACATGTCTCTTCAACATTGCATGGAAGTCGGGGACAGTGCCAGGAGTGGCAGACCGGGGTGGTGGTCCCCTTGTTCAAAAAGGAGGACCAGAGAGTGTGTGCCAATTACAGGGGTATCACATTACTCAGCCTCCCTGGTAAAGTCTACTCTAGAGTGCTGGAAAGGAGGGTTCAGCCGATAGCCGAACCTCGGATTGAAGAGGAACAATTCAAATTTTGTCTTGGCTGTGGAACAATGGACCAGGTCCTCACTCTCGCAAGGATCCTGGAGGGGGCCTGGGAATACACCCATCCAGTCTACATGTGTTTTGTGGACTTGGAGAAGGCGTATGGCCAGGTCCCCTGGAGGATACTGTGGGAGGCACTGCGGGAGTATGGGATGAGGGGGTCACTTCTCAAGGCCATCCAATCTCTGTACTCTCAAAGCGAGAGCTTACTCATTCCACCACCGGCGGACTTCAGAGGAGAAGAGTCTAGCAACTTGGGGCTCTGTTGTGATGGGAGCACCAGGTGCCTTTCATTGGCATAGCGTAGTGGGCGGGAGGGTTTAGGTAGGTGGTAGCTGCTTTTGTTGCTGTTTTGTAAACGAGCAACAGGGTTTTGAATTTGATGCGAGCTGCAACTGGGAGCCATTTGAGGGATATGAACAGAGGAGTGAGGTGCTGTTTTGGGTTGTTGTAGATCAAATACACCGCGTTCTGGATCATCTGCAGAGGTTTGAATGTGCAAGCAGGGAGACCTGCCAATAGGGAGTTGCTGGAGTCAATGCATGATACAATGCGTGGCTGGTGATGATTGATTTGTAGTGCACATATTGAAACAGACAAGGCAGTGCTTCATAATTCAGCATAAAATCAACAGCCCTTTAACAGGGAAGTATGAATAAAAAGAATGATAAAATGCGTCACTCATAAATGATTAATAATAAAGTTCATAAATGTTTTGATTGAAATTTTGAAGACTACAAAAATCACAATCAGTGTAATTGGCAAACAATCTAAACAATGTTTTATTTTAAAGTTAAATCTCTCATCTTGTATTTCATGTCCATCTTATCATATCAGCTGCAGCTAAATCCAGAAAACCATGTGTACACCTGGTCTATAGTATGCATGGAGGGTACACATTCTCACCCTACATTCTCGTTCTTCTTTTATAAATACCACTTTATGTGTAGGAAATGCATGCTTTTTGTGCATACACATTGTTTATACATCTGGCTCTAGATCTGTACTGATCATGCAGATCTTACTCTCAGAAAGCAAGCAAATAAGATTACTTCCCAAAATGTTGAACTGTCAAGGTAATGGCAATTACTGTATTTGAAAGGCTAGTGCTAGGTGAATTGGATAAAGATTTTGGATGACATATGATAAAGGTCCCAGGTTGGATAAGAAAACCCATGTTGCTATTAGGCCACCATGCTAAAGAGTTATCTCCTGACTTATAATAATTTCTTTTCCCTGTTCTGTTCTGTAGCTGAATTTGTTGTGAAAATGGTTTTATGTTGTATGGATAGTGTCCTCAGCTCCCACTTCCTGTTTGCAAACCAGCCCATTGGCTCTGAACTCCACAAAGTTGTGATATCCCTGCGCTGCAAGGCCCTACCCTCCTAGACTAATTGAGACGTCTGCAAATCCTGATAGAGCTGCATCGTCCTCCTTAAACTCATTGGATCCTTGAGGGGAATCCTATAAGTGTATTACAGCATCCAAGCAGCCTTTTAAGTGGCACTCTAAGCATTTTTTGGGGGGGGGATTTTCGAAGCAGCCAGTCGCAGGCTCTCACGGCAATTGGCCCACTAAAATGATCTGGTATCCCTGAAATAAGCCCCTCAGGGAGAAAGGGAAGGAGGAGAGAGTGAGAGGCAAATGATGACAAAAAAGAGGATATAAAGAGTTCAAGACAGACTGTACACAGCCATTTGTCTAGCAAAGGTGTCTTTTAAATATTGTGTTTATACAGTACTGGTCAGTCATGTTGTCTACATATATTATAAAACATGCAACAACATCAACCCTTTAATCCTAGCATTAAGTGTTCAGTTTTAAAACTTGGGAGGCAATGCGTAACATGCAGATCCATTAGCCTCAAAACGCCACTGTTTAGGGGAGTGGCCTAGTCATGTAGTCATAGGCAAACTAGTCGCCTATGACTACATTCGCACACACAGAGGGAAGACAGACGTGTTTGCATAATGATCTCTCTGATCATGGCGGTCACGCCAGTGAGAGTACGCTGCAGGTTGAGCAATACAGAATGCCTGAGAGCTTTACTCCATCGTTATATTCCATTATATTTTGAATTGTCACTTGACACCTGAATTTGATGTTGAAATGAATAAAAACACTGTTCTTGTGCCAACACTGTATTCAACTGAGGTCCTGAACACACTTAATTTTAAGACCAACATGCCCATGGGTGCACAGATGGGCCCAAGTATATATGCTACTTACGCAATGTGGGCACTGGACATGAAAATGACTGCTTCGTTCTGAAACATAACCCTAACCCTAACCGTAATAGTTACAGTTGCACTGCGCTGTGTGCCGCTTTGTGCCGGCTTTGAGTTAAAAAAAAAAAAGTAAGATATTGTTCCAAAAGTAAATAATTGTGCCTCACGTTGGTTAGTAATAGCTACGGTATACTTCAAAATTTGCTACTAGATGTGTGACACCTTTACAGCCTCTGTAAACAGTGTTAATCTCACCATTATGTTAACATGAAGATGCAACGAGAGAAATGTTCAAAAGAGAAGTCCTAAAACAGATAAAAGCTTAAAGACTCTACAGAAATGGTGCTGAAGATATATGGTGGCCAGTAGCCTCTGCTTTAGGGGACAGGAAAGGGTAGTATGTGGACTCAACAGCAGGGTGACTACTAGGGCTCCACCACCCACACCGGCACCAGCCGCCCACCGTGTGTGCATCAGCTTGGGAGTATAATCGAAGCTTCAACAGGGAGAGACAGATTAGAAAACAGCTAGTATAACGTTTCTAGTGATTGTGATTGTTTTGGTGACATCAGTCAAAAGAAATAAAGTTTGACTTTGTGACAGTGGTTTTAGTATGTTTCTGCTGAGTCAGTAGCAGGTGGGCTTAAAATGAAAGTAGTGCTTTCGGTGTTTATTTTTCTCAGCAACCCTGTCTTTGAACCGCCTGCTGAACAGTCAGCATCAATACTTTATTACATTGCTTCACTTAGCTCTTATCATAATTGTTTAGAAAATCAGGCAATTGAAAGATCTTTACGTTGAGATTTATATTTCACTGTAATGTATATTTATGCATATATTTTTTTGAAAATCTAGTTTCTACATATTTTTCCTACACATGGATTCACCAACCTGCAGGTTGGTCTTTAAAGAAAAAGTGTTTTTGAAAGGGATTATTGTACAGTGTCATCAATCACTGTGAAAGTCATGAACCAAGGGCTTTTATTTCATATAAAAAGTGGAGTTTGCTGATATGAAATCACATAACAGGGAGAGAAAAAGAAGGGCTTTGATATATAAATACTCATATTTGACACAAAGGTTTTAAAATGTATTTATTGAACAATCTACTCATTACGAGCTGAACAGCAAAATAAAGATTTTATTTTTTTGAATGCAGCCGCCTGTTTATGAGTCATTGTGACTAAAGTGCTTGCTGTCATAGGCAGCACTATCTCCCCTCAGCGTCCAGGTAGCTTAAGGTGGCAGCTCCTCTGCCCCCGAGCACCAGGCCGTCTGATCGGCTTCCAGACTCCCACTCGCCCTCCAGGAGCGACGAGTCAGCCTCCACCACCAAGCTCAATTTAGTGGTGGTGGGGGAGAGCTGACGGTCCTCTTGAGCTTTCAAAGGCTCTCTCCATCAAAGACTGAACGACAACCTGAAAGCAAAGAGAGCGAGCATGTGTGAGCAGATAGTGGGAGAGGAGTGATGCATTTATGGGTGGAAGAGAGGAAGATGTAAATGTGAAGGACAAGAGACTGTGGAGAAGAGTGGGCCAATGATGATATAAGAGCAAAAGTTTGACTGATGCAGATTTTTAAAGGCTGATGTTTCAAGTTTTAAATCATCAAATTTCATGCTGAAATTTCATCTAAAATTAGAAATAGTCATTTTTTTTTACAGAAATGTGCTGTTGTTTGGCGATGTTAATTTTGTTAACAAAAACTATTACCAAATATCTTCGTAAATGACCTTTTTTTCCCATCACAAATTTCAAACTATACTAAAATAGTTACGGTTTTCTTTAGTTAAGATCTGGAAAATCTGAATGTCACAATGACCTCAGATTATAATATACAAATTGAAGAGTATTCTGATCTATTCTATTCTAAATACAGTAATTTCTTAATTAATAAAAACTCCTCTAGTACTAAACTACACCACAGTTTAACCATATGACTGCAACTGTCAGAAAGCCCCTCCCTACACACCTTTCTGACATTGGAACTGGGACGGCTATGTTCAACTTCAATAATTTTCCAAAACCAACAATTTGACATGCTCATTTCACTCATTGATTGGCCAGCTGTGTGGATGTGAGAAAAAAAAATCTATTTCTCTCTCAGGCTCCCATTTAAACAACTATTTCCATCACTATTCGTTTATGTAACCGAATTTAACACCATGAATACCTCCAAGAAAGGCTGCCCAAAAGTGTGTCCTGATATCCCCACTTGAACAATTATTGTGTCTTGACCTCTCCTATGACAGAGCTTTTACCCTTTTACCTGTCTGAGTGTGGTCATTCAGAACAAGTGTTAACACTTTTGCCGTCAGATACGGTCAGACACCGTGCCATACAAGCTTGTTTCAAACTTGCATACTGACAGAATTTTTTGGGCTGATACCATTTGCCACATAGCTTCGGTGCTAAAGTTTTCTATTAAAAAAAAAAACACAAACCCACGTTAAGACACCAAGACTTTAAGGAACATCATACAAAAAGCCATGCTGGTCTGGCATCAAAAACGTTTGAGATAAGATTTCTGTAAGAACTGCATTTGATGATGAGCACTTCTGTTCTGGAAACTTCTCAGAAACTCCTTATTTTCAATATATCAAGGTAAATCATTCATCCTCTGAATGCCCTACGTCTCTTGTCACCACAGGTCATTTTATACAGTTAGGTCAAATTTCAAAAAATGGTGTCAAATGGCTACTTTGGGACTAACAGCATTACACATGAATAAAATTGGGCTCACTGCATCCACAAGAGTCTCTTTCCAGTCATACCTAATTTATGCAATTCCAAGACGGTTTATGGACCCCAGTATTGCAGTAATATTAAAATAGACCACTTTTAGAATTGGCAAAAATAACATGTTTTGAATGCATGCAAAAAACTACATGGCTTTTGCCCAAACTTGCATGTGATTATCATAAAGTGGGCATGTCTGTAAAGGGGAGACTCGTGGGTACCCATTGAACCCATTTTCATTCACATATATTGAGGTCAAAGTTCAAGTTTGAAAATTACCATGCCAGTTTTCCTTCACCAAACTTTTGCCAAAATTTGGAGCGTTATTTATCCTCCTTCTCGACAAGTTGGCATGACATAATTGGTATCAATGAATTTCTTAGATCATTTTCTCAGATTTTCTAGTTTCATATGATACCAGTATCTACGCTCAAGCTTTCTCTCCCCCTAAACTGGGCCTGATAAAGCCTCTTGAAGACAGTAATGTCAGGGAAATATTTTTTTAGGGGTGCTGAGATTAAATTTAGGTGTGCTTGAGCACCCCTACAAAGAGCCTAAAACCACCCCTGATTTATATTTCATCTTAATAAATGAGTTATAATGTATTCAAAGTGTGAACTTGCTATTGGCAAAGCAATGTTTCAGGTCAACCTTATCTACATAATTGGCACATATACATGTACAGCCAGTCTCTTGAAATCCCTCTTTCTGATGTGACAAGAGAGACACAGACAATATCATTTTAGCCGGAGTACATCCTGAGTACATCCTGCTCTGTGAGATGTGTTCAAAACAGAATGAGGCCAAAAAAAGGATTAAAGTCAGGCAGCTATACAGCAGCAATGTCTGAAAAGCTAAAAGAAGATGGCATTACAAACATACTGAGTCGTGTTTCGTAAAGGGATATTGTCACTGCCATTTAGTCACCAACAAACACGACTAGAGCGTAGGACCTCAGGTTGGCAGACAATCAAACCAGGGTCCATTCTCTCCTGACACATACATTTGTTCGCCACCTCTCATGGATTTAGAAGCATTGAATTAGTTTGAGTGTGGGCTAGAAGGAATGCAGCAATCCAGGGATTTTTTTAAATCCATAATGAATGTATTGAAAGGATTTTGTCAGGTATCCAATTCAGATGGTTGTGTGATTTTGGCGTGTAAATCCAAAGCTGGCAGGGTATAGCATCACCTCCGAGGGCGTCTGGATGGCGGTTTCTTTGATGTCCTTGGCTATCTTCAGCAGCCTGGCAGACCATGTTGGAGACACATCAGGCAGTCGGATGCCAGCGCATATCTACAGGACCATGCAGATTTTACCTGAGAAATTAAAAAGACAATTAATTCAATGTACGCATACACACTTCAAGGACTTCTCGTAGGATCACTTTGGTTATGGATTCAGCATGGATTTCTGCTGTGCTAGGTGAAAAATGCTGATACCCTCACTCTATTTGTAACATGGATGAACTGGGACACACATCCTGGGAGAGGCTTTTTTATGAAAAATTTTACCGCTAATTGTTGTGGTATTAAGAGTATGTATGCACATATTAATGTGAGAGAGGTTTCATCAGTACTGTGTTGAGCAATGAAGATGTTTAATCTGTCACTGTTTGTCATCTCTTCAGTGGTGCAGAAGCTTCAGTGGATGGTGAAGTCACATGGTTCATGTTTCTCTTTATCACATTTTGTTTTTATGATGCACCAACATTTCCACCTCGGCCAAGCATAAACACTTTTTTGTGATATTTCAAGATTTTTCTTTAGTTTGAATATTTCTCTGGATGTTTTATGCACAAAATGAAAATATGCATAAAAAAAAGTTGATGGAAATGCACCAAGCGAAACAGAAAGGACCCTGGATAAGACAAAGCTAAAGTACATTCAAGTCACTCAAACGATAACATCATAGTTGGTTTTCTTAAAACTATAAAACGCCAGTTGACTCTATTCAGTTTTAATGATTCCTGTGGGCGTCTTATCCTCAGTCCTTCATTGTTTTATTTTAAAGGAGTCCTTCAGACTGTTTTATTTTAAAGGAGTCCTTCAGACTGCATTTTGCAGTGGTAGGCTACAGTTACTATTTTGTTTTCAGATATCACAAGAGCTATTGCAAATGTGAATTTCTACTCTGGAACTCAGATTCCTCCACAGACACAAATAAATCATGAGCTTATGTTCAGATGTTTTGCAGGCTGTTGTGTGCTTTTCATTTGTTCCCATTTCCACTCTTCACTTGGCCGATGGGCTTCTCTTTTGTCTGTCACCTGTTGTCCTCTTCTCTTCCTCTGTCTACAGTTGCATCTCAGCACAAAATGGGGAGTCCTGGACAACCTCCAAGATTTCACCTCCCTCCACCATTTTTAATGCGCCACCTGTCATATACAAAAAGATTTCAATGTCTAATCAAGACCATTCACTTTCTCCCCCATGCCTCATGCTGAAAAAACAGCGTTTCAAAACCCCCTTTTCTATACCAACTGTGAATTTTCATACAACTCCACACACTCATTAACAGCCCTTGAGTGCAAGCTGGAAACTCAGCGCATCGTGTCAAAGCGTTTCGAGCAGAGAAGACAGCTCTTTCTTGCTTTCTCTTGCTGATTTTCAGTCTGGGTGCCCTCAAGGTTAGCAGATTAGCATACAACATCAGATGTGGGTATTCAGAGGCATCCAGGAGGCTGCTCAGGTCCCAGCTCATACATACTAGTGCTATTAGCATGTATGCCAGTTATCCGCCTGACAAAATGGGTCATGTTGTGTCATGTCATGTCATGTTGTGTATGAAGTTATCACATCATGATACATTGTGTAGCCGTCAATGAGAATCACTGCCAAGTGTCACTCTTTGTGATGTTGAAAATGGTAAATGGACTTACATTGAAATTGCACCTTTCTAGTTTTCTGACCACTCAAAGCACATGACACTACATGTCAGCATTCACCCATTCACACACATTCATACACTGATGGCAGAGGCTGCCATGCAAGGTGCCAACCTGCCCATCTGGATCTAATCTAAATAACAATCACACTGTCGGTGCATCCTTTGGGAGTAATTTGAGGTTCAGTATCTTGCCCAAGGACACGTAGACATGTGGACTAGCGGAGCCAGGGATCAAACTGCCAGCCTTCTTACTGGTGGACAACCCGCCCTCCCTCTGAGCCACTGCCGCCACCAAAATGTTCTCGATTGTTTTTTCTGGCATATTTCCAAGTATCAAACTTGTTGCAAAGCGGTGCACATCGGTGCACATCGGTGCAAAGCGATGCACAGTGCATCAGAACTTCCATCGCTAGTTTCAGACCAATGCAGCAGTCACTTTCACACTCAGAACCCACGTTCTGAGTTCATAAATGTATGGGGGGGGGAGGTGTCTCTCTTTGTGGGGGTTGGGTTGGGGACCGGAGGGGCCCCGGTTCAAGTCCCGACATGGACCAAGAACTGAGTGTGAACTGGTAGCTGGAGAGGTGCCGGTTTACCTCTTGGGCACTGCCGGGGTGCCCCTGAGCAAGGCACCAAACCCCCAACTGCTCGGGGCGCTTGTCTGGACAACCCCCTCACTCTGACATCTCTCCATTACTCATGTGTGTGTGTTTGTGTCATGTACCATGAAAAACTATGAATCCCCACTGTGACTAATAGGTAGATCTTCTTCTTCTTCTTCTTCTTGTCTTTAAATGAGGTGTGGTCAGGTGCATTGATGGCTGATTCCTTTCTGCAGAAAGCGACTGTACCATTGACCAACATAAACCTGGTCTAATGTCTGGTACAGTATTTCCTGGCTATTTAAAGGGCGCATTATTCAGATTGTAAGATGCATCTATACTGAACAAAGATATAAACGCAACACTTTTGTTTTTGCTCCCATTTTTTATGCGCTGAAGTCAAAGATCTAAAACTTTTTCTATATACACAAAAGGCCTGTTTCTCTCAAACATTGTTCACAAATTTCTCTAAATTTGTGTTAGTGAGCATTTCTCCTTTGCTGAAAATAATCCACCCACCTCATAGGTGAGGCAGATCAAGATGCTGATTAGACAGCATGATTATTGCACAGGTGTGCCTTTGACTGGTCACAGTAAAAGTCCACTCTAAAATGTGCAGTTTTATCACACAGCACGATGCCACAGATGTCACAATTTGAGGGAGTGTGCAGTTGGCATGCTGACTGCAGGAATGTCCACCAGAGCTGTTGCCCATGAACTGAATGTTCATTTCTCTACCATAAGTGATCTCCAAAGGGGTTTGCGAGACTTTGTACAGAGTACATCCGTCCAGCCTCACAACCGCAGACCACATCTCAGAATCAGAATCAGAATTGCCTTTATTGTCTAATAACCACATCAGCCCAGGACCTCCATATCCAGCATCTCCAGCCGCCCTGACAGCTGATGCAACAATTGTTTTGCATAAAAAAATAGTTTCTGCACAAACTGTCAGAAACCATCTCAGGGAAGCTCAGCTGCATCCTCACTGGGGTCTCGACTTGACTGCAGTTCGTCGTCGTAACCAAGTGGGCAAATGCTCACCTTCAGTGGCGTCTGGCACTTTGGAGAGGTGTTCTCTTCACGGATAAATAACGATTTCACTGTACAGTTTCCTTACACAGTTCCTGGAAACTGAAAACATCCCAGGTCTTGTATGGCCTGCATACTCACCGGACATGTCACCCATTGAGCATGTTTGGGATGCTCTGGATCAGCGTATGTGTAAATTTCTCTACTGTGGGACTAATAAAGGAATATATTATCTTATACGACGGCATGTTCCACTTCCTGCCAATATCCAGCAACGTCACACAGCCATTGAAGAGGAGTGGACCAACATTCCACAGGCCATAATCAACAACCTGATCAACTCTAGGTGAAGGAGATGTGTTGGACTGTGTGAGGTTAATGGTGATCACACCAGATACTGACTGGTTTTCAGACCCCCCGTTCAGTGCCTAATATGGTAAACGTCTCAGATATAACTGAACATTTTAGAGTGGACTTTTACTGTGACCAGTCTAAGGCACACCTGTGCAAAAGTCATGCCGTCTAATCAGCATCTTGATCTGCCTCACCTGTGAGGTGGATCGATTATTTCAGCAAAGGAGAAATACTCACTGACATAGATTTAGACAAATTTGTGAACAATGTTTGAGAGAAATAGGCCTTTTGTGTACATAGAAAAAGTTTTAGATCTTTGACTTCAGCACATAAAAATGGGAGCAAAAACAAAGTGTTGCGTTTATATTTTTGTTCAAAATCAAGACACATACTGTACACTGTTTGTTACACAAAGGGATGTGCAGCAGCGCTCCTCCTCCTCAGTTAAATACTGTCAGCACTAGAACAATGTTTTTATTTATGTAAAGGCAGGTGACAATTCAGAATATAATGGAATATAATGAAGTAAGGCTATCAGGCATTCTGTACTGCCCAACCTGCAGGGTGCTCTGTGGTGTCTCCTCTCATTATCCCTCTGTATGTGCGAGTGTAGAGACATACGCTGTTTCAAAGATTTACAGCCCTCTCCCTCTAAATGCTAGTGCTTTGAGGCGGATGGATCCAGGCGTTACGCCTGTCCAGCAGTGCCCAGCTGCAAGCCTTTGCATAATGCAGCTCCGGAGGATTATGCTCGACCCGAGCACCTCATGGGTTGCATCAGAAAGCAATACAATTTTCATAATTTATCAATACATGTTTATTATATTTAGCTTAGTGCTTATTATCATATAATAAATTTGCCTCAACCCTCCCACTTGCACAACGTGCACGAGCAGATCCATTTCCTCAGCAGAAAAACCTTGCTTCTCCAATTTGCGTGGTCCGCCTTCTGAATCGCAATGTGCCTGGTGCAGGCAACAACTGGTTAATGGGAGATGACACAGACTGGTTTAATTCATGTTATGTCCAAAACACACCGATGATTAATTAAGAGATTGAGTTCAACCCCTTTGCCCCATGCGTCATACTTTGCATCCAGATTACGCGCTGTTTAACTAGCGAAAGTGGAGTTGATCGTGCCCTAAATGTATTGATATCATGCACTTTAGACCATGTGCTACACATCATTTATATAGCGTCTGTTCAGATCAATGGCTACAGCTAGTCAGTAAATCATACTGAGTAGTATGTTTTCCCACTGGAGGACCAAAGTACACAACACATTCAAAGCTAAACATAGAAGGATTCTCACTCAGGAGACAGCTGTTTGTGTCCAGTGTGAAACAAGTTAATGTTAACTTATTTTACCTTGATTTGGTTACATAACTTAACCAGTGCCGGTTACGTAACAAACATAATGTAAGATGAGATTTATTTTTGTTAGGACATATTCAGGAGATTGTCTAATTTTTCACTGTTCCTTATTGTGAGTCTACATAATTTAATTAATTGTAACTACATTTATAAATATTGTATTTTGCTATTTAAGTTTCATCTGGAACTAAATAATATGGCGCATTAGACATGCAGGTAAAATTAGTTATGATTGAGATTGGTGGAGGGATATGCAAAGATGTGAGATGTCACTTTTGTTGGCAGTGTTCAGTTGTCCTACGCTTTTCTGTTACCCAGAAGAAGTTGTCCCTGTACTCTTACTTTTACCCACAGTCCTTTTCTACTGAAATTAAGTAATAAGTGAAGTTTACAGTTAAGACAATATGAAAATCTGTCTTACAATAATAAAGGTTCTTAATTTAGCACAAAACAAAGTCCTCCCCTAAGCCTATTCAAGAAGTTTTGTTGCCTAAACCTCACCAAGTAGTTTTGTTGCATAAGAAAGCCTAAAAACTAAGTATATCTACTTCAAAGTTTATTTTAACTAATGCCAGAGTGGTACCTAGAAAGCCATTTAAAAAAAAAAAAAAAACTGTAAAAGATATCTTAAATTGTGCTTAATCAATATTCACAGTAATTAATCAGACAACCGTCTATATCATACAGGAGCAGGTCACCACTGGCAAATATCCAGGACATAATGAACGGTCACTACCAGTCTGGTTACAAACACTCAAATGAAGCATGATTGAGAGCAGCATAAAAAGTCCAGCATTGATAAACCTGCTACCCTACAGCAAGTTAGTCATGAGCAGTGAGGAGAACAGGTGCAGCACACATTATGACTCATAATAAGCAATGATGATCGGCCCGGAGGAGGGGGAGGAGGCTGTAAAACAATGGGGACAGAAGAAACGAGAGTGGAGATCAATAACCAGGGCAGGGGTGGGGGGGGGGGTCTGCATGCTGACAGCAGTCATTACCATGAAGTGCCAACAGATGCCACAGCTGCCGGAAGCCTAATCTGGGCAATTTACACCCCTGTCAGGTCTGTGCAGGTTCCAACAAATCAGGCAGTGCAGAACTACCCACCTGATACCTTCTCTGTGCACGTGGCCAAGATAGCACAGTGTAGTACATACACATTCATCCACACGGATGATTATGCGCTACATTTACATACTGCTGTCAAGCACACACAGTCAGTCAAACTCTGTACAACACTGTACATGTATATGCATACCCACAATACACACAGTACCTATACCCCTGAAAGCACATATCCTCAGCGGGGAATGAACACAACTCATGTTTCCTAAAAGGAGTTCACTCATCCATGTGTGGATGGGGCCGATCACAGCATGCATTCAGCAGAAGACAGGTGAACACCCTTGACAGGTTGCTAGTCTATTGTAGGGCTGTAACACAAAATCCTTCTATTTCGAAGACAGGTATAAACATCATGAGGCAAACGTCACTAATATTCTTATATGTTTCTAAACTTTCTGTTCTGTCTAAACTAAAATTGCTTGAACATTGTGATTTTGTATTAATTCTAAAACTCAAATAAATTTAGTAGGGTTTCAACGATCCATTGATTTGGATTGAATAGCAATTCAATGATCACCGATCCAATATCATCAGTGCAAAGTGATGCATATCATAATCTTTAAGATATGCCTTTATTTTGAAATTCCCAGGCACATCTGTGTCACCATCTCTGTCAAAGCTCAGCCCCTTCCTAAACATTCAGGGTTTCTGCCAGTGTATTGCAAGCCCACTGGCGGTCTTGCCTGCCACCTGCTGATTAAAGTGAAGGGTTCGCCCTGAAGTTATCCACAACTTCGGCTCAGGCTCATTTAAGGTGGACCAGCTAGTCTCATTTTATAATGAAAAGCCATTCACCAGCTTTGACCAGCAGCACTGAATAAAAGACTCTCCAGGTTAAACTAGCAGAAGTAATAGGGATTTTGTACAGAGTTACAAAGTTTTGATTATCTCTTAACCAAGAGTTATTACACAAGTTTATCACAAGTCTCCAGTCTTGCCTGTTACCTGTTTTCTCCCTGCTGGTCTATACTGACAAGCACACCCTTACCTCCTGATCACAGAACGTGATTTAGTGTTGTCGGACTTAAAGTATTAATGTCCATGAAAAACTACAAGTTGTGAATTTCCCCACTGTGGGACTAATAAAGGAATATCTTATCTTATAAGTTTTTTTTGCTCATTTACCGGGTATCATCAAAGTCAAAAGGCTAAAGTTCAAGTCTGCATTTTGCGAATAAAATGTCACACAACTAATCTGCGGGACACATGAACAAATAGCAAAAAGCAAGTAAATGAGCACTCCAGACACAATATAACATGAATTTTAGCCTTGTCTTATTTGCACAAATATGACAACTGGACATTGTTTGTGCAGTATGTGTGTTTATATAACCCCCCCCCCCCCCATGTTTGTGTTAGCTAGTTATATATGCACCCACCATTTCCATACATTTGTGCAGTGGGTCAATGTGCTCTTAGATGAAAGTTTAGCCTCACCAAACTCTTTTTACTATTTCTCTCCAGTCTTTCTCCCTTTTACTAGTGTGAAGCAGAGTCATAAGACCCTGAGATAACGTTTGCTGACAAGTCGAAACATTTTAACTCACATGGACACTTTTTACCTCTTTTTTTGTGTGTAAAATATGTGTCTATTCATACAAACTTGTGTCTTCTTATTGATGTTGTATGCTTTCATTTCACATGTCTTAAACTACTCTGGAGCTGTAATTAGGGCGGGTCATATCATAGATAAAAGTATAGTACTGTCTCCCTCAGTCTAACCCTATTCCATCACCACAAGTTCTTCTACAACCTGCCAAGCAGATGTCACATCAATGTACATCCCAGAGCCCCGCTCCATCCTCCTCCTGTTTAACCCCCTGGCCCACTGTCCTCCAGGGGCCTCACCTGTCAGCATTAGATTCAATAGAAACCTATAGCTGGCCCTGGATGTTGATGTCAATGCATAGCGCCTGCCAAATGCATCCAGGCACTGTGATATCTGTCTCCAGCCACTCCCACCTCCTTCTCCCCCTCCCTTCAACTATTCACACTTTCATGCCTCCCTAAGGGCCATCAATAATGCAATGTGGTGCTCCTCAAGCACTGTATGCACATACACACACAAAGTGTATGAAGACACACAAACAGGCCCAGGCACACAGTCTTGAAAATGCATACACATGCATGGAAGGTTCAGTTCACTCTGTGTCCCCTGTGTGATTTATAGACAGGCACTGTAAGGGGCTCCTCCAGTGGAGGCCATTATCATGCAGGCAGACACATCTGCAGACATCAAAAAGTGAGGCAGGGGGTCGAGGGGGGGTGGCCCTGGTGTCAGCAGGATCCCCCCTCAGGCTGTCATAGCCTTTCACAAGGGGGTTCCCACAACAAACAGCTCCTCCTCGTCGTTGAAAAGAAGAGTAAGGGGCCTCTCTAGGACACGTGGACAGAAGAGAGGCCAAAGAACATGTGGAGATGTGCATGTTGGCCACGTTCTAGAACAGAGCTGCTAAGATCTGGTCCGATGTTTCCTGCCATAAGATTCACAAGATTACAACTTAAACTCACCACACTGCCAGAGCACTGTCTCTGAGCATTTACCGTTGCCACAGCTGGCTTTACAATGTAGTTAATTGAAAGGCTGGCGTGGTCCTTACAGGCGCTAAAGGGTGCTGATGGGCGTGATGAGGTTTCTGTAATCTATGTTTTGGGAATGAGAACATGCAGGGATTACTGAATGAGGAGGAGGGGTACCGAATGTTTTTATTAAAAGCTTTAACTGTAGACAACTGTTGTTGGACTTAAACTCCAGTTTTGAATTGAATATGTTCAAGCTGGATCAATCTCACCCAGTATTGTGCACTGTAGCATAAATATAACAGGGATTTTATAAATGACTTTTCTGATTTCTTATCTGACTCCTAGAATTATGACAAAATATGACAGCTTTTTTAATCTTTGGAGATTTTGACATTCGTGTCTGCTCTCCAACTAGGCCTTTAGTCGAAGACTTTCTAAATGCCACTGACTTTCAATCTTGTACAGGCACACACTAGATCTTGTTTTATCATGTGGTCCTCCTGTTTTTAACGTGGAAATATGTGATGCAGTTTTTCTAATCACATGCCTGTTATAGTTCAGATTTTTCTCCCCCCTTATTTTGTTTAATCACGCTCCATAGCTTGCAGCTGTTGTATGTTTAACCTTTACAATGCTGTACAGTTCTCAGCTGTGGTTTCTACTTTCATTCTACGAGTGATAAAAGCAACAAAACGGCATGGCCAGCTATATTGTCACTGTTAAAGTGTTGCTCAGGCGCTGGTAAATGTAGTTATGTTGATAAGTAGCACTGGGAACTGTATTTTGGACAGGATAGAACAGAGTGAAACAAAAACATATGATTGGTTGACGCTGCACTACATCATCGGAGCGCTGAAAAAACCTGAGACTAGCTCAATTCGATTTGTACGACGTCACACTCGTCATGGAGTGACAAGTGTCGGGCATCAGTTTGTACCTACTACCTTTGTTTTAATACTGATGAGTTGACCTCACTGAATGCATTTGAGATTGACCTGTTTGTGTGTCATAGCTGTTTTTTGTGGCATACAAACTGGATGTCATGCTTGTTGTGGTGTGTGACAATTATCTGTGTCTGCTTGTTTGTTTTTATTGTTGTAACAATGTCTTTCCTGCCTTTTGGCCAGGTCACACTTGGAAAAGAGGTTTTAATCTCAGTGAGTTTTTTCTAAAGGATATGCTATATACTCTGCTACTTGCTAACACTTTACCTCAGTATCGCTTCACAATGAATGCTTTTATGCATAAATACTAAGCTAGCATCATGTGAAAGAGACATATTATAGCAGTATTTACCATAGAAGGATTTAGAGAACTGGATACAGCGTTGGAGATGGGGCCCTGTTCATTCCTATGAAAGTTGCTCAGTGGCTCATGATGCCAAAATGGCTCAACTTCAGAGTGGAAACGTACCTGGATCTTCCACCTCCATTGGGTCCATGGAGCAGGCACATCAGCATTTGGTCAGTCACATTGCTCCGCCATGGGGTCACAACCATCACACTGCCGTCACAGCTTGATAACTCCACCTCCCAGCCCTCGCTACAGCCTCAGTCTGGGTCTCATTCACATGAACAGAGGAAAGAAAATAACTCTGGGGGGCTATTCAAGTGGTCATACTGGGAAGTTGATATACCGCCCAAAAAATAATCTGTTCATTTACAGGTGTCTCTTTGCCAAGTCTTTTTGAGCCCAATGGCATCACGTAACAGACACGTAAGTTGTAGTTTTGCCATTGGGCCACTATAAAAATTGTCATCAAAGACCAGCAGTCTTCCTGGGCTTGGTATTAAACCTGTAACCTTGCTGGTGTTGTTTATTTCTCCCCAATTTCATATCAGATTCCAGAGCAGATGCAGAAGACCAGAACCACTGATAAATCAGAGCAGACTGGGCTATTCAGGAAGGAAGCCTTACAGAGACGCTAAAACGGACTGTTGAGACGGACGGAGAATGGAGGTGCCCAAGCAATAAACAGTATGAGAAAAATGATGTCTTATGAACATTAAATCATGTGAGCATTTTCTCGTGCAACCCTGAAATAAAAGCATGGAGTGTTTGTGCCACACTTCACCCCTTAAATTGCCAAGTTCAAACATCATAATTTCACTTCCCATACAATGAGGTCTTGCAATGATCCAGGGATGGACAGAGTTTAATCCAGAGTATTCATGGCTAGATAACACTAGACACTCTGTCAATGACAATGTATTGGGATTTGGGAGAAATGATCCTTCAACTTTATAAAGTTGTACAGTAGAAAACATATTGGAGGTGGGAGGAGACCACTGACCTTGTACTGTAACTCAACACCCTGTTAAATCACCATGATTACTACTGATGGTTGAGCAGAAAACTCTGCCTTCCTGAACTACATGAACAGTAGTAGTTGTTGTGATGGCAGTAATTGCCATGGCAACAGCAGAAATAGTAGTAGTAGTAAAAACTAGGTTTCCAGGGACAGTACCAAACACACATCACCCAGCAGCCTCCTGATCATCCACAAGCTTTCATCCAGTAGATAACAGCGGAGCTCTGGATCATCTTTGTCTGGTGACTGAACAGGCTGTTCCAGCAGAGGGAGAGGAAAAGATAACATACATAACATAAACATTCATACTCATAGTCATGCTGAATGCTGTTTATATACAGTGATTTGATTACACATACTGTAGACTGATACACATTATTATTATGATTATTATTATTATTAACTTATTTATCAATATGACCACTTGTTTCAAAGAAATATTTTAGGAAATGGATTAGATGATTCAGAGTCAGGACGTGATTAGCCTAGCTTAGCATAAAGACTGGAAGCAGGGGAAAAAAGCTAGCCTGGCATCGTATTTCAATAATGCACCTACCAACACCTCTAAAGCTCTGTGATTAACATGTATCATCTTTGTTTAATCTATTCACCAACGCAAATGCAAAAACCTTGTTTTCACTGGGGGGTAGCCAGGCAACCAGCAGCAGCGCTGCACAGATGTGCTGGCCGGATGGTTAAAATGTTCACGTATATTCCAGCATCTGTTTGTGTCTGGATTAAACATAGGATATACAATGTGTTAAAGGTGCCTCGTGGTGTTACATTTACATTCAGTGTTACTCACCAAAACACTGCATAAAACCTGAAAAACATGTTGAATGCATTTCCTTCCTCCAAAAAACCAGAGACTATGGTATATAAGCAGTGGACATAGTCGCTGTGACATCAGGTTCATCTTATCTTATCTTATCACCCATTGGTTTATCGGCTGCCATTTCAAAGCCTTGATTTCAGCTTTTTTTTGGCTGTAGCCGTCCTGGTTTGAGGTGACATGAGAGGATGGAGCTGAGTACAACTGAACGCTGAATAAAACATTTTTAGGTGACCAAAAAGGTAACAATTAACTTTAATGAACTGAAAACACAATGAAAGGGACAGTAGCGACCGGCCAATCACAAGGTAGCCACGCCTTGAAGCATCCCCAGAGGAGTCGCTCCCTGCCTGCCATTTGAAACAATGCAAGTTTAAGGCACTTATATATTGGCTTCACTTTTCAGACCCAGATGTTGCTGCCTACATGTTGACACCCATGCTGACTACTGTACAGTAGTAAATATGCATGGATCTTACCGGCCTTTGTTGGTGCATTGCTGCACTTTTTGGTGCATTGCTATAGAATCTTTCTTGTCCAATCAATCAGTAAAGGTCTGAGAGCAGAACTGTCCATACTGTAATGTAAAAATAGAGCAAGGATTAAAACTAACAACACTGCAATCAAAAAATGTTTTATTACAAGTCAAATAAAACTGTGTTTAAAATGTATTAATGTGAATCGACAAGTTTTGTTTGCAAATCATGTTTGCTGCTGAGCTGAATCTCGTGGGCAGAACCTACACTGAAAGACGTAAGACACATTTCTACTGGCCATCCATTGTTGGGAAACACACAGTACATCATGAATATAACATAAACTAACATTAGATTGTTGAACACCAATAGTCCTGTTAATAGTAGCTACATACACAATGTCATACAGTAGCTAGTGACGAGCTAACTGAGCTAAACTAGTAGCTACAGGCTGACAACATAATATGTATTTTTTAACTCGTTACAATATCACAGACTGGTAAAAAGCAATCTAGATGCACCAGTTCAATCTTAACATATCGCCATTACTAAGACAGTTATGTCTAATTCATTATTGGCCATTATTTTTTTGTCTCCTCCGTTCCCATTCTGTCTTCTCCATGGAGAAGTGGATGTTGCCAAGCTGTCATTCTGATTGAGACTGGCCAATAGAAACGTGTTTTTCATCTTTCAGTGTAGGTCCAACCCACAATGTTCAGTTACACAACAAGCAAAACTTTTGGATTTGCATTAATACATTTTTAGTCACCAATTTATTTTACTTGCAGTAAAACGTGTTTTGATTGCATGCCGACAGCTTCAGATAGATAGATTGTACTTTATTGATCCCAAGGGGAAAATTTGCTCCTGAATTTGCTCCTAAACCTATTCTGTTTGTTTGTATAATAAAGATGCCAAAGTAACTCTAAACCTTTGGCAGGAGTGTGTACAAAACGACAAAACGGGGACCCAATCATAAAGACTATGTTTACTCCCATCTTCAGGGAGTGTGTGTGTGTGTGTGTGTGTGTGTGTGTGTGTGTGTCAGTGAGTTTATATGTCTTTTCATTTATTTTTCATGGGTCACTTTCTGATTAGGTTAAATGATGGCCAGAAGCTGGACCTGGGGTGGTAGGAGTTGCGTTCCAGGGGCACGCCCACTTAATGCAGTGAGAAATAAAAGAAGATTTGAATTTCTCTCAAGCATTATTCTTTCATTCTTCATGCTACTTCTGACACTTTTTGTGTGCACAAACAAGTGCAATACCATGAAGGCATCCCATCTCATTTGTGCGAGTCATTGCATCTTATGCCTTTCTGTGAGGGCAGGCTTCCCGCCTTTGAGTGTGGCTGTTTGAAACCTTGAAACACTTGTGCTCTCAGATGTGATCGGATTTTAAGTTGTATGAACTACTTTGTTTTAAGCATGTATCTTCCGTCTTCGGTTCTGCACTGAAATGTCCTTGAGTGAATCCCTGAATCCCTAAAAGCTTCAGAACTGCTGCCCTCTGACCTCCCTGTGGAGGACTCTGTCAGGAGAAATAAAGCCATTATCATCACCACACACACCACCACACATAGCCGTGAAGAACAACACAACACACACGATATCTTTCAATATCAAAATGCATAATTCTAAAATCACTTACTGATTGAATGATTGATTGATTAATTTGATAATTAAAAAAACACATATAACACTGCATTGCATGTCATTCCATATGTTAAAATAACAAGGATGAACCCAGAAAAGCCTAAAGGCTTAATTCCATTTTGGTCTTCTAGTATAACACAAAGACAGGAAGAACCGTCACTGAATGAAGAAATGAGCGCTTCAGTAAAACGGATAAAGGATGCACATCACCTGTACTGCATGTGAGCAGCACGTGTGTTCACATCTTTGACTGCTCCTGTGTTAAAACGAGTAAAAATGAGTGCAGCGAAAAGAAGAGAAGAAGAAAGAGAATTAGCCAGCCAGCGAGAAAATGACTAGAGCAAAGGGAGAAAGGGAGGGGGAGAGTAAAAAGAAAGACTGTCAAAGTCAAACAAATTCAGAGGGATCAATGCGCAGACTTCGCCTGGCATATCCAAGGGAGCGCCAGACTCAAAGCTCTTCAAGCCCACAGTTCAAAGTGGTGACACGTCCATTAGAATTTCTAATTCTGATGGCATCGACAGGCCTACGGCTGCAGCACAGGCAGAGGACGGGCTGAGAGGAAACTAGGCCAAGAAAGAGGGAGAGATTACTGTATACTGTCCTTTTTTATGCCTTTTTTTATTTAAAAGTCTATATACTGTGTCATTTTCAGATGAGTCCAAAAGTCTTCAGGCATACTCCAGATGCTCCATCTCCATAATTGTTCATCATTTAATAATTCATTCACACCTTTACTCAGACAACACACACTAGACTTTGACCAGAACCAGGTTATCAAGCTTAATAATGATTAATGAACTCCATATATTCATCTGTTTTTATTCCAGTTCCTTAAAGTCACTGAACATGGATGTGCCAAAAACAATGTTTTGACTTCATATAGTGGAAAGCAGGGATGCTGGAAATCAGTCAGAGTTGGGGGTACTGAGGGAAGTCAGTGTACATAATGATGTCATACTAAATACTGCACAACATTCATGTTTTTCACTGTACTTTTTTGCGTCCTCAAATCCATTGTAGTCAATGTAGACACACAGAAGCCATGTTCAAAAGTGGCTCACAGGTGGTGCCCTGAGATAAAAATAGTTCAACTTTTGTAATGCTGTAGCATGCACTGCATGTCATGTGAGGAATAAAAACCACTCACAGCAGGCAGATATCTTTTCTCACTTCCATAAATATAAGTCTATAATAAATATATGGACGAGAAGTTAATCCTGTTAGCGCGGGGCGACCCAGAGCTTTACATCTGTCCCACGGACTATTTTACTCCTTTCTGTTCGAGAAAGTCACAACATCCAGTTGAAGTTCAGCCAAATTTTCGCAGACAAATCAAGCACTAAAGCTGCTGTGAGGGATTTAAAGTGCTGGAAATCCTTTTATTTTTGTTTTGAGTTTGTTTAGTTTTGTGAGTGAGGCTTCTTGCTAAATTACCACAACTTCATCATTGTCACCGCTGCGTGCAGGTTTTGGTTGCTTAGTACCTCCCAAGCACCTCAGATTGAATGACTTGGATTTATGTAGAGTTTTTCTAGTCTTCTGACCACTCAAAGCATTTTACACTACATGCCATCAAAGGCGATAAAAGGGATGAGAGTGGCACGGCTGGTGCTCTCCACACATTTTTAGACACAGCATGTGAACGTCTCCTGAGTAAATAATCAGTTCTGTCTGTGCATTTTAACAGCTGGTTCGCACTGGATGCAACTATTTTTGAACAACAGAAAACTGAATAATTTCAGAATGGAAACGGACCTTGTACCTTCAATGTGATTGGGAGGCCCTTTGGGCAGCTCTACGCCTTTGTCCTCTCGTGCTGAACTGAAGGCAGACTGGATGCTGCAGTGACTCACTATCGCCTCTCAGGGTACAGATGGTACTACAAGACAGGATGGACTGGGGCTAGCTGGTTAGCGTGCTCATTACTCTGCAACACAATACATAGATATCACTGAGATAATGTCAATACTGTAACCTCTTCATGCACTGTTGATACTATTACTTATTATAATTATACTTAAACTAAAATTCTGGTCAGATCTTACACATTGCACCTTTAAGCTGCCATATTTGGAAATTAAAGGTTAAAAAGCTGAACAACTTGACTCCTCATATTCCTCTAGCTTTATGTTACTCTTCAGCTGGACCAACTGGGGTTTGTAACAAGATCCATTGTAGCACACTGGCTTCCCTTCACGTCCTGCCTCCAATGAGCTCTTGAGTAACAAAATAAAGAGTCTGGTCCTCAGCAAGGGAAGAAAAGAAAGATCAACTGAAATTTCTCAACAACCAATGGCAGCCTGACCTTTTCCCTATACATCCTGGAACCATATTTTCTGATTTTATGTTTCATGCAGGGATTTTGGAGATTGCTTAAAAGGAGACAAGATCCAAAAGCAAATATTTTTATTTGCAACTGAATGTTCCTTAGGCTACGTCTAGTATACAGCAGAAATGTGTATGAAACATGAAAACAGTCTGTAGATGAAGAACGACATTCAAAACATGATTGAAAAACAATGTTCATGCCTTTACAACATCAGACTTGAACATCAAATTAATAAATTTAATCCACACATAAAGATCCATCCATCGCACACCAATAAGCTTTTAACAGTGGAAGAGAGTGAGCGTGTTTGCTGGTTGGGCGATGTGATGGTGGGAGTGTGTGTGTGTATGTGTGTGTGTGTGTGTGTGTGCGTGCGTGTGCGTGCGTGCATGCGTGTGTGTGTGTGTGTGGAGGGGGGCAGGAAATCTGTGGGATTTACAGCTTAATCTTCTTAGGCACTTCCCTGTCGGCCGAGCTTCAGACTGTGGCTGAGAGCAGTACGTGCTAGCTTAGCGCAGCTGTCAGGAGCCGCCTGCCACCAAATCAATACTGGTCTTTTTCCTCCTCTCCCTCTCTGTCTCTCTCATGCCTCCTCAGCCACAGCCGTCAACTTCTCCTGCCGGCATTAAATCAATGAGTCCTGAAGCTGATTAGCAGGGTCAAGTGCAGGTCATTTCACACAGCCGGAGGACGTTTTTACCATCGAATATACTGTAACGACACACTGCAGGTGCAAGAATGTTGTTGATGTCGGTTAGCTGCTTTGTCTGGTAGTTAATTCAGTCTTGTGTACTGGAGGTCAGAGTTCACCTTTCAGTTTCAATGGTGCCAGCTACTGAATAACATCAGCTACAGCTATGTTTTACTATGTTTTTACTCAAAAAAAAAAAAACATACAAACGCCCAGAAAAAAAAAAAAAAAAAATCTGAATTTGAAAACTTAAATGGAATTGTAAAATATTTAAATATCCACCAAGGGAAGAAGTATATATTCTATTCTTATGTCTAATAATGTATTACATAACATTGCTCAGTTTTTTCTATATAAATTTTCTTCTTTCATTGAATGTAATGGCAGCGATTAGGAATTAATACAGTACAATAATCATATAAACATAAATATATGATTGTTATATGACGACAAGTCCAGAGATTGTGGCCAAGGTTTAGCAAATTGTGTGTGTGTGTGTGTTTTTTTATTAACACATTAATAAGTAAAATTTGGTGGGCAGCAGGGTTTTTGTTCTGCCCCCCTCTCCTTTCATTTTCTCCTCCCATCCGATCTCCTTTCCTCTGGTGCTATCTTCTCTTCTCCTCTCCAGTCATCTCTTTTCAACACTTTACAAATACTATCTCCATCAACAGTGATGCAGCCTAAGCAGAAATATGTTTTTCAGTTCAGCAGCAATTTCATCTTATTTTAAATTATTATTTTCCCCAAATCTGTCTACAAAGATTTGAAAAAGCTAGAGAAAAAGCCACAAACTTAGTTCTGATGCTGTCCACATTGATTTTACATTCATTCGACTGCACCTAAGCCTTCTAATGGTAGGGAAAAACCTGCTGCATAACATTCATGTTACATTTGAAAGTAATGACACAGAGCAGCTGACAGTGTTTGACATCGCTTATCTACACACAGCAATCGAACACCGGCTTCTCCTAGGGTAATTCTTGATTTATATTTTTATGAATATGCTGTATTGGTGGGGTTACATTTTGCTGTGTCCCCTCTCAATATATATTATAATTACTGCTTTGTTATCAAGTGCAATAGTGAAGGCAGTATGGCTCCCGTGAGTCTACTTGATGATAAATGATTATTAAATTTATCAAGAGTGAAACTACCGAGATTCATACCAATAGAAATCCAATAGCACCTCCAAGTGGAAAAATGCATGCACAACAAGCTGTACATTGAAAGGTGAGGTGCACAGAGCATGAGTGAATCTGTGTCTACTGTATTCACTGTAGGGAAGCTATGTCCATCGTGAACTCTTTATGATGATTATTGACTGTGTTCCAGTAGTTAGCCTGTAATAAATGGGATTTACTCCAATGCGCTGCTTCATACATACATCGTATCACTGGACGCTGCTGAGGAACAAAACATCTCACAGGGTTCAAGTCACACTTAAGATATGAACCAACCAATGTTGTACCTGTAATGCATTTGTCCTGAAGCTGCTTTGATAAAGAATCCCCACATGTCTGTCCATACTTACAAGAGAACCAGTGTGTCTAAAGAGAAATGAAAGAAAGCTTTCATCAACATTAATGTTGTCTGATATTAGTGCTGATCTGTACAGCAAGACGGACACGAACAGTACAGTCCCAGCTGACACAAGGTGCATTCTGGACAGGTCTCCAGACTATCACAGGGCTGACACATACAGACAGACAACCATTCACGCTCACATTTACACCAACAGGCAATTTAGAGTCAACAGTCAACCTAACATGCATGTCTCTAGACTGTGGAAGGAAGGTGGAAAATCCCTTAGAAAGCCCACGCTATCTCTGGGAGAACATGCAAACTCCACACAGGGCCTCAAGCCGGGTTTGAACCTGCGACCCTTTTGCAGTGCTAACCACTACACTACCATGCCACCTAGACATCCAGTAATGGACTTGATAAATCAACTTTCATTTATACTGCATAGTGTTTCACTAGTCTTCTGACCATTCAAAGTGCTTTACACTACTTGTCAGCATTAACCCATTCATACACACATTCAAACCCTGATGGCCGAGGCTGCCGTGCAAGGTGCCAATCTGCCCTAGATCTAATCTAAATGATCACTCACACACCGATGGCACAGCATTTGGGAGCAATTTGGGGTTCACTATCTTGCTCAAGGACACTTGTGGATTGGAGGAGCTGGGGATCAAACCACCAACCTTCTGATTAGTGGACGACCCACTCTACCTGCTGTTTTCCAAACCCAGTGCTGCTGTAGCCTCACCACTTCGAACTGTCACATTATTCTTAATGTGACACTGTCCTTATGTAACAGTTAATGGAGGCTGCAATCTGCTCATGTTCGTGTTGGTTACAAAGGACTCCAATAATGATGAGACATTGAAAATGACCATGTATCTTATCTTAAAAAAAAAAAAAAAAATACCAGAATTTCCCTCCGGGGATTAATAAAGGTTCATCTTATCTTATCTTATCTTATCTTATCTTAAGCGTGTATAAGTCCTGTAGCATATCACTACAGTCAATCTGCATCGCCAGCATGCTGCAAACACTGTTTGCTTTGTTCAGTTATGGCTATTGGCTTGACCATTTATTCATTTTTTTTAATAAATCTTACACTTGGGGCCTGTAAAAGAACATTTGAAAAATTGATATAATGCTTTATTAAGTGACTACCATGTTTGCAACAGTCTTGTGTCCAACCGATGAATGGTTTTTTTGGGGGTGTTTGGGGGGGGGAGTGGGGCCACTCCTCCCCCCCCCCCACCCAAAAGAGTGTGTTTGTGTGGAGGAGGGCCCTTTTCCTCCCCCCCCCCCCCGCCCCCCCCGCACACACCCCACCCCCCCCCCCCCCCCGCGCCTTCTCGGCACCCCCCCCCCCTCCCCTTTTTTCTTTTTTTTTTTTTTTTTTTTTTTTTTTTTTGGGTCTGCTTGTTCCTTGTATAATTTAACAACGGAGTGAAAAAATTAAATTTCCCCCTTGGGACTAATAAAAAACTATCTTCTTCTTCTTCTTCTATCTTCTTCTTAAATCCAATATTCACTTTCCTTTAGCTCTGATTTAGTCTCTACCGTCTCCTGAGAGAACTAGAATGGTACTCGGAGAGCACAGACCTCCACTAAGGCTGTTTCCATAAGGGAAAAATAATTCCTGTATCTGCCCTGGGATTCAGGTCTGCTCCTAAATGTTATGGATTCTTCTTTGGCCCGTGCTACACTCTTGAACCAAGTTTGATGGAAACATAACCTAGATAAATATCTGACTTTTAGCTGCTAAATGCTCCCTAAGTTCACCAGCTTGGATGAAACTGAATATGAATACATTACTTGAATATGCATTCTACAAAATATGAAAATCAGTTTTTGTAGTAATATTCACTCTCCCTTAAAGGATAACTTTGGTATTTTTTGGCCTAGACCCTATTTTCCCATGTTTTTGAGCCCAAGTGAGAGCAATTTCTGAAACTGGTCCAGTATTGACATAAAGTGCTGTAAAGGACAGCAACTCTGCTATATGATGCTACTGGGGCAAACAGATGCTTGTTTTTGCCATGACAGGCTCTGTTTGTTATGAGAAGTGTCTGGAGTCTTTCTCAAGAAGACGTCTGATTCTGAAATCTCACTAGGTGACGTGTGACCGGAAGAAATGGTGGAATAGTGGGATATATCCATGATGGAAACACCAGCTGGGCCGTTTGTTGTGTTGGAGTACAGAAAGAATAGCTTAGTGTTATCTAAAAGATTTACAATGCCATGGCTGAATATTTACAAGATTTTGCTGATGAGGTCTTTTACAGTAACTCAATAGACGCCCACATTTATTTGAGCCAGGGTATACGGATATTCAGATTTCACAACAAGACTTCTCCTCGAGTGGGACTTGGATATATTAACAAACAGACTGGATCAAGAAAGAAAGTAAGTACTAAAAACGTTTTCTTTGTAGGGTCCTTTAGATAATGTTGTCAGACACTTATAATTACAATCTGGGCCTGTCAGTGGCAAAAACCAGCATTTCAGTGGCCGTAACGTTACACTTATGCTGAACACTTGCTTGTGCAGCTTGTTTTGAGGCTGCTGCTTAGAGCTCTCTTTCTTAACAATAGACTAATTTCAAAAATTGCAACTAACACAAAATATTAGAAATAGTGTCCAGGTTGAAAAATATTTAAGTTACCCTTGAAAAAATGCAGTAGAGCCCCGTTATGTCTTATTCATTCCTATCCAGTTTTTAAAGATAATCATACCATAGGCATATGGCCCAGTACAATTCTTTCTCATAGTTTTCAACTAACTATATTTTGTTGGCATATGGACTAGACTTGTGCCATATGTGTGGGGATAACACCTTCCAGTAATGACCCGCCAACTTCAGCTATCATATGAATGTATGACACAGACAGCTTTTTATTATACCCCTCCCTGTTAGTCTCTACCTGCCCAGCACCAAAGAGCCAACTCAGTTAGTATACAGTGTGTGACAGCAAAAGCAAAACAATGAGCTAAAAGATGCTAAAAAGCGATGTGGTGAACAGCAACATAGGTGATCATTCTGTGGCAACTTTTACTTTATGCAGTTATTTAATCGATTATTAATATAAACATATTGATTAGGGCATTATTCTGGAGGCTTTTACTACTTTTCTGGAATACACTTCATGGTTTGCATCGGTAGAGCTTATTGTTGTCTCTAATGTTACGTCTTGATAAAGTTTTGGTCTGCTGTGTATTCAAAAACAAAATTACATCACCAACAATAAAGTAATTCATTGTATACTTTGAAATAAGAAAGCATTTGGGATATTGGGATTTATTTAGAATATACAAGCAAATAGAAAGTGTTATTAAACTATTATAGTTCAACAAGGATTGTACAGAAGTTAGTAGGGGGGTGGGATGTGGATATCTGATAACGTGCAACAACATTGTACAGTCAACAAATCAGAATGATTAGTATTTGCAGTCTGAAGCTCTCGGATCCCTGCTTTGTGTTAAAATGCTGTACAGTAGCTGCTAGTTGATGTGCCCCATGTGGTCACCACGCTTTACTGGAGTGCAAAACAGGCTGACCAACCACACAACATATAGCTGTTACTACGGAAACACAGGAAGCCAGTGGGTTTGATGGAGCGGGACAGAGGCTTTTTGTCATCTCTGACACTATCTTATCAAAAGCTGACATGATAACTTTTCTTTTAGGCTTTGCTTTTGTCTGAGTCGTCTTGCTCTGCACTCTCCCCTTTGCTGCCAAATCGCCGGTTTAGCTCTGATGTCAACACCGAGCAGCATGATTTCTGTGAAAGAAAAGAAGAAATGGTAAAGAAATCACAACTGAAAGTCCACAGCTATGCTAGCAGCTCTACGTGGTTGTGCCACTTGGGCACAGCGGTGCTTTGAGCAAAATACAAACGTCAGCATCATAGACTGTATAAAATATGGACATCTATGGCGTTACCCGTAGGTTTCTTAAGAGCTGTTGTGAAGTTTAAAGTGGGTGGCTGCAGCTGTCGCCATCTTCACAGCGTGACACAGCTTGACTCTTGGCTAATCCAAAAATGGGTAAAAAGTTGGATAGTTGGTAGAGCTGAGGTGGGCCCAGATGAGGCAGCAGAGGAATTAGCTAACAGTGAGCGACCTGAGACAGCACCATTCAAAGTGGGCATGCCCTTACTTAAAGCCTTAATATAATTTAAATGGGTGTATTAGATAAAAATCCCCCCCAAACCATTTATTTGTAGCAGGCTGTGAACATGTTTATTTCTGCTGTAAAGTTGGGCATTATAACATCGGGGGCACTCCCACATTGGCTTCATCACACACAGGCTGCCACTTGATTAGCACGCTAACTATAAGTGCAGTGAATGATGATGTATGGTATTTGGTCATAATCCACAGCATTGGACAAATGCTAGAAGGGCGGGGATCACCAAAGTCAGTAGCGATCAGCCTCCTCATCCAATAGTTGCTGAGTCATAAAAAAGCCATAAATGTCAGCCTGTTGGTGGCGCTGGAGAGGAGTCACCAAAGTCACACTGTGTGATACTCTTCCTTACCTTGCCATCCTTAGCTTGGTTGCGGGCCCTTGATATGAGCTCCAGCAGGGCCAGCAGGAGCCCGACACCCAGTCCCAGGCCAAGGAGGAGGAAGAGGCCCCGCAGGTCGTGGGGCTGCAGGCCCTCGGAGGTGTGGGCACTGTCAGCATCCACGCAGCTGCTGGCCCACCACTTGTGCCGCAGATATGTCAGCTCATCAGACTCACTGAGCTGGAGGATGGCCACGGTTAGGTTTTTGACAAGTGGAGAACCTGGTGGAGGAAAGAGGAGTGGTGTGATGGAGGAAAGAGGCGGATGATGAATGTCTCACTCCAAAATTATTAGCATTAACCTGACGCTGTCACGTCCTCGGGCTACACGGTGGTGTAGTGGTTAGCACTCTCGCCTCACAGCAAGAGGGTCGCAGGTTCGATTCCGGCTTGGGACTCTTCTGTGTGGAGTTTGCATGTTCTCCCCATGTTAGCGTGGGTTTTCTCCGGGTACTCCGGCTTCCTCCCACAGTCCAAAGGCTGTTTAGGTTAATTGATGACTCTAAATTGCCCGTAGGTGTGGATGTGAGCCTGGTGAATGGTTGTCTGTCTATATGTTGTCTGTCTATATGTGCCCTGCGATGGACTGGTGACCTGTCCAGGGTGAACCCGCCTTCGACCTATGCCAGCTGGGATCGGCTCCAGCCCCCCCGCGACTCCTAACAGGATAAGCGGTTGACGATGGATGAATGGATGGATGTAACATCCTCCACTGTTTTGGTTTCAGGCTTTCCAGCAGATGTTGCAACCTGGCTGCAGGGATTTGCTCCCTTTCAGCTAAGAGGTACTGGATGGGATCGAGGTCTTTAACAGCAAAATGGGAAAACAATGTTTCCATGGAGCTGGCTTTGTGCATGTGAGTACTGTCATGTTGAAACAGGAAGGCGACAAACACAAACTGCTGACACAAGTTGGAAGAATACTGTTGTCTAAAACGTCATAGTATGCTGCGGCATTAATCTTTGGAGCTAAGGGGTCCTGCCCAATCCATGACGAACAACCCCAGACCAAATGTATTTGACACTGATTTAGGGTATTTGATCTCAAAAAGCAGACTTTAAAGGAGGAGGCCACTGCATTGGTACCATGTTTTCAGAAAATTGTGCCAATAAAGACTTAAAGGTACACTGCATAGGATTTTGCAGCATCTAGCAGCATGGCTGCAGATTGCAACCAACTGAGAACTGTTCCGCTCACCATTTGTCTTGCTCAGAGGCTGTCCTTACCATAATAACACTACTTTAGGAGCAACGGAAGTCAGACAGCAGCTTTTACACTAATGAAAGCATAGTTATGAATATTTTAAACCATTTCTGCTAATAGAGCCCCCAAAATGCTACGCCTTTTAGTATGCTTCATATATACTAGTTTATAAAACATCACATCTAAAGGCAAAAGTGTTTCTAGCTGTAATAACTGTCTACACTCCATTGCAGGGTAAAACCCAGCCTCCTCATGGCTGCACCCTCCATCTCTCTTCTTCTGTGGTACTGGTGATAACTGGCAGTGGTGGAGGACTACGCTAACACAGAATCACTAAACCCTATCACGTGTTCTGAAAGTCCTGGTGTGAATATTATAGGAATATTAGTTCGTAATTTATGGTGTATTTTACACAGTGGCTGATCAAAATATTCACTGATAAATACAAACAATCAATAAGACACTTTAGCTAATGTTTTTTAGTCAAAGTCTGTGTCTTTTGCATGTCTTTGTCAACTTGATGTGATCAAATGTGCAAATGAAATGCACTTTTAGTCAGATGCTCTTTGAAGACATTTATGGCATTGCACTTGGGTCAAAAGTGACCCAAGTTGTTGATTGAAAAGAGAGAGCTTGAAAGAGAGAGAGAAGTTTAAAGCCTGTCTTGACAAGCTACAAAACCAAAAGCAACAATATCCTGACAGGTTCAGATGACTCACCCAGAGGGGCTGCGATGCTGTAGGCTCTCATAGCGATGGCTTCCTGGGAACGGCACAATTTACAGTCACGAGCCACTGCCAAGTCCAGAGACACAGCTTCACCAATGAAGGCAAAGTTTCCCTCCTGGGCACGACGAACACCCTCCTCCATGCTGGACACATAGCTCTTCTTACGCTCCATGTGCTGGTAGATACGCCGGTAAATGGGGATGTTGGAGTTCTGGGAAACAGATCAATGCAAACATTAAACATTTTAATCACTTGTGCTCAAGAGTGAAATATATGACGAGCACACATTGTTTTCCATTCAGTTATATCAACCTCAGACATTACAAATCAGCTGTAAGGACTATAAACTCTATTAAGAAGCTGCAGAATGTGCCTTAAAGAAAAGCATGGTGGATCCAGCTTCGACTGTGCCATAATCGATCACATCCTGGTTAGCGAGGTCTTCAAAACTCTTGATGGATATGTGTTTGTTGTTGGAGTGCAGCATGATGAAGTGAAAGTTGCCGAAGTAGCTGGCCAGAAGCAGTACAGTAAACAGCCACCAGATGGCGCTGACTAGACGTCCAGACAGGGCTTTGGGATGAGGACCAGCACCTGTGAGGACAGAGACAGCAGTCAAGTGCCTGTATGGGCCTACAGTTAGTTTGGCAGCTAGTTTTAGTGTTAGGGTTAGGGTTAGTGAGTGGGGAGTGATTCACAGCTGCTTGGATACGGCAGGATGCAAATTGGAGCATCAGAGGAGCCCGGAGGACACAGAGGCACATCATTTTTTTCAGTTTACCCGTCTGATGCACTACTGTCAGGATATAGTGACCATTTTATAAAAATAACCTTTTAAAAACATATTTGCTCCACTCCAACCTTCTGCTGCTTTAATGTCCAGAAAATAACACATTACACTTTTAAAAACTGATATTAACTCATGCTCAGTTTAAAACAATACAGACAAGGGTTTATTGATGACGATCAACACCTGTTATTGTCTGTTTGCTCTGACTCAGTTTTTACAGTTTACTTTGTAAAATCCCTCACACAAAATACTATGTGACTGTATATAGATCATGTATTCTAGAGGACAACCTTACACTACAGTACAGTCTTTGCACTTCGTATCATCGATTTACTTTTTCTGTTCTGTATCTGCCACAAACTTTGAGTTTTTATTCAAAATAACTTTTGGCTTTTCAGAGGTCTGCACACTGAAGTTGTTGTGAAATATTTCTCTAAAGCCATTGTAACATACTGCTCAATAAGAAGGTTGCAGCACAGCATATTTATTCTGAGAGCATAAAGAAAGAGACAGCCGGCAGCAGTGTGTGTTTCTGTGCCTGTGGTTCAGTTTAGCCGACTGCTGCGTTACCTTGCAGGGTCAGAGCTCCTGTGATGTACCAGAAGCTGTGCAGCAATGTGAAGCTGTGCTCCTCTGTGTCTGGCTCAGCCCATTCAATGGGACTGATCCTGCAGAAAAACGAAAGGCCTCAGAAACAGCAAACACTTCACTTCCAGCAGCACAATTCATATTCATACTGTATGTCTGTTTACTGAAATGTCTGTAGAGTTATTGGCAGGAAATTTAAAGGCTGACAGCAGAATGTCGGTATTTTGATCCCTGGCCCCTGTTCACATGTTGAAGAGTCCTTGGGCAAGATACTGAACCCAAAATTTCTTGTGTGCACATGAATGTATATCAGTCTTGAGGAACAGGTGGCATCTTGTATGGTGCAACCAGTGTATGAATGGGTGTGAATGGGTGAATGCTGGCTAGTGTTGTAAAGAACTTGGAGTGGTCGCTAAGACTAGAAAAGGGCTATACAGTTTAAATGCAATCCATTTACCATTTAATAAATTAGGAGTCTCTGCCAAGGCCACCCATTCTACATTTGTTATTGAAAGGCATAATAATTTTGTTATATAAAGCATGTGGAAACGTGGATGTGTGCTGTGGTACTCAAACATGTAAAAGGCCCTCCAACCCTCCTACATAGAACGTGATGTTAAGGTTAGTCATTGATCTCAAATAGTTAAAGTTAAGATAGGTCGTCGGGCACCGAGTCTCACCGTAGTTTTCACACGTTTGGCAAGTTTACACAATTTGCGGCTTTGATTGATTGATTGAATAGATTTTTAAAAGCAGTAAGGAAAAACTGCTTTGCAATAACTATTATGAAATAGTGGGAAAATAAATACAAATATATATAAAAAAATAAAGTGTATTGAAATTGGCCACATGGTGGTGCCATCTCTAGTAAGAACAAACCTGTTCATTAGTCAACTTTTAGAAACTGTAGTGACTTTCAACTCAGTGAATTCAACTTTAAAGGGACAGTTCACCCCCCGAAATCAAATACATATTTTTCCTTTTCCTGGCAGTATTGTTGGAAATATGAACTGTAGAGACGTCTACCTTCTCTCCAATATAATGGAACTATTTGGCTTGTGGTGCTCAAAATGCCAGCAGACTTTCCCATCTACTCATGAACGAGAGGCTCATGCTTGTGACAGCACAAGATGTAAATGTTAATGCTTCATCCTTGGCTGAGCTGTAACGTTAGCTAGCCCAGTGGTGCTCAATGAGCTACCAGTATCGAGTATAGAAAGAAAAAAGTTTCTACATGAAACTGCTCACAACAAGGACTGTCCCTTTAACCTCACTTATATTCATCAGGTGGCAAAACATTCTTATGCTGTTGTATTTGACTAGACATCTCAAACCCCACATTAAATAAAACATTTCTGTGATTTTACTTTGTTTGGTTTTTGTAAAAACAGAGGATGATGACAAATATCATAATAATTAAAAATAATTTTTCTGTAATTGTATAATGTAAATTCCTCATGATACTGAAGGTATACAGCCCTGTTTCTACCATACACAAATTATAATAATGCATGAAATATCAGCCAGCAGTTTGATGGGGACATTTTAAAATTTGCCCATACCTTCCTACCAGGAATATGCAGAGACCTGTTAGCAGGAACGCAATGAGGATCCCAACCCACATGTCGGTGGAGAAAGGAGACAGCAGGCTGAAGCTGCTCTCTTCAGAGGCCACATCTTTGCGCAGGATGAAGCTAATTCCTGTTTGCATGAAGGGGGTGGTCATATCCACATACTGCTCTCTGACGGCGGTGAGGGTCAGCGGAGCCACTGCCAGGTCAGCCTCCTGATGCAGGGTATAGAGTCATATCATGCATAAGATACAGACACATTCACATGTACAGTAGGTAATGTGGTGACACAGTACATGTTTTTGACATCCATATCATTTATGTTAGACAGAATTTATTTGTAGCAGATGTGATGCCACAAAAAAAAATTATAGTTATTCTAAATAAATATTTCCACCATCATGGGATTAAAACTCTAATGAAGAAAGCGTGTGATGAAATTGGATCCAGAGGTAAGGGGAACTCTGGGATACATTATTGCCACAAACAGCACCTTTAAACAATGCAATTACAAAATAATGAATAAAGTGTTATCTATAATAAAAAACTAAAATAAATAAATAATGGAACAAATCATTAAACCTCAACTCATTATTATAAAATCTATATTATTCCACATGTTTTCATTAAAATCAACAATTACCTGCATTTTAATTATCAATTGAAAACATTTTAAATGAATTGCTTTGTTCATAAATTGCACTCCATTTATTAATGGTGAAGCTGCTGTAATGCTTGAAGGATATACTGTATGTATATCTATCTATCTATCTATCTATCTATCTATCTATCTATATTTACATATATACAGTTGCAAGAAAAAGTCTGTGAACCTTTGGGATTACTTGGATTTCTGCATTTCTGGTCATAAAATGTGTTCTGATCTTCATCTAAGTCACAACAATAGAGAAACAGTCTGCTTAAACTAATACAACACAAAAATTATATGTTTTCATGTTTTTACTGAACACAGCATGTAAACATTCACAGTACAGGGTGGAAAAAGTGTGTGAACCCCTAGGCTAATGATTTCTCCAAGAACCAGCAGCCAGCAGTCAGCCAAGCTGGAGTCCAATCAATGTGATGAGATTGGAGGTGTTGGTTAAAGCTGCTCTGCCCTATAAACACACACCAGGTTTGAGTTAGCTGCTGTCATGAAGCATTACCTAATGTGAACCATGCCTTGCGCTAAAGAGCTCTCAGAAGACCTATAAGCCTTGATGTCCATGTGTCCACGATAGGACAGACTTTCTACAAATGGAGACAGTTCAGCACTGCTGCTACTCTCCCTAGGTGAGGTCGTCCTGTAAAGATGGCCGCTAGAGCACAGCGCACAATGCTCAATGAGGTGAAGAAGAATCCTAGAGGGTCAGCTAAAGACTCACAGAAATTATTTTTGTTGACAAATCTATAATAAGTAAAACAGAAGAATGGAGTTGATGGGAGGACACCACGGAGGAAGACACTGCTGTCCAAAAAAAACACTGCTGCACATTTGAAGTTTGCCAAAGAGCACCTGGATGCTCCACAGCACTACTGGCTAAATATTCTGTGGACAGATGAAACCAAAACTGAGTTGTTTGGAAGCAACACACAACTCTGTGTGGAGAAAAAAAGGCTCAGCACACCAACATCTAAACCTCATCACCACTGTAAAATATGGTGGAGGGGCGTCATGGTTTGGAGCTGCTTTGCTGCCTCAGGGCCTGGACGGATCGCTGTCATCAACAGAAAAATGAATCAATTTTATCAAGACATTTTGCAGGAAAACTTCAGCCCATCAGTCCACCAACTGAAGCTCAACAGAGGATGGGTGATGCAACAGGACAACGACCCAAAGCAGAGAAGTAGATCAACAACAGAACGGCTTCAACAGAAGAAAATAGGTCTTCTGGAGCGGCCCAGTCAGAGTCCTGACCTCAGCCCCACTGAGATGCTGTGGCAGGACCTCAAGAGAGCGATTCACACCAGGCATCCTAAGAGTACTGCTGAACTGAAACATTTAGTAAAGAGGAACGGTCCAAAACTCCTCCTGACCGTTAAGCAGGTCTGATCTGCAACTACAGGAAACGTTTGGTTGAGGTTATTTCTGCCAAAGGAGGGTCAACCAGTTATTAAATCCAAAGGTTCACATACTTTCCACCCTGCACTGTGAATGTTTACATGTTGTGTGCAGTAAAAACATGAAAACATATTATTTGTTGTGCCGTATTAGTTCATGCAGACTGTGTTTGTCTATTGTTGTGACTTTGATGAAGATCAGAACACATTTTATGACTAATTTATGCAGAAATCCAAGTAATCCCAAAGGGTTCACATACTTTTTTCTTGCAGCTGTATATATATTGTATATATACATTTATGCATATACATATACTGTATCTATATCTATATATATATATATACTATATTGTATACACACACACACATAGTATATACATATATACATACACAGGGCTTGTGTGTAAGAAAAGGCTAAAAACAAATGATGTAGCGATGTGCTATGTACATACTCATATACATATTTGTACTGCTTAGTGACTGTATCATATTTCCAGGAGAGCCAGGACCGTTGCGAGGTCTATGATTTACCCCTCTGATAATTTCACCAATCATGCCGTTCCAGTTGCCACTGGAGTCAACGACTCCGTAGCGGTTGTCCTTCACCAGGTGCAGTTTGTACTTGAAGCCCAGCATTTTGGAGAGCTCAGAGATCAGATCAATGCAGTAACCCTCCAGCTCAGAGCCTCTGCGCATGGTGTACGGGTCTTGCTGAGGAGAACAGAACAAACAACCTCATTATAATAGGGAGAACTGGGCTGAAGCAGCAGTGAAGGTGACACCATGCTTTTAAAAAGAGGTTATCTGCAATGCTTTGATGTAACAGCGGTAAAATTTCAGAGTGAAGATGAAGGTTTAATGATTACATGTGTGATATGTACAGGATGTGCAATGTGCAACTGATATGTAGGAGTATGTAAAGGTCAACCTTTTTTTCACTGCAAAAATGTTCTTCATAAATCAATTTTCTCTGGGATTCAAGTCTCACCTCTAAATACCATTACCTCAGTACCCTTTGGGCAGACCAGGGATGGCATGTTAATACACGCTTGTTGCACATGCATAGTGTCCTTTCAACATAAACTTCTGTTTTCACAAGAAGTTAGATTTAGGCAACACAACCACTTAGCTGTCGTGGTTGATGTGAAATCCACTGATTAATCATTCATGTGACTCACGGGGCTGACGATACAAATAACTGACGGAACTAGTGATTTGCGTTGCTGACGAGTTACATGACTAACAACTGACGTGACAAAAGAAGTCAACGTTACTTTTAGTTTTACACAAGACAAACACCAGTGTCCTGGTTGAAAGTCTCATTGTGTATGTTTGACCCACCTAACACCCTTCCTGTCCACTCTAAGTGGACCCTCATGCTATTAATACTGAATCACTTTCTGACTGTCAAATAACATCGTGGGTGGGTTTCACTGGAGGTAGACGAAACACTCAATTATTGACATAAAAATAAGATGGATTTTTTTTTTTTTTTTTGCAGTGTAAAACTTGCGTCTTATTTCCCTAGTTTTGCCCATTATTTTTATTGATTATGATAACATTGCATTGTCACTAACGTCGTTGTTGAGATATGGAAACACAGTGACTGTGTAACAACAAAGTCAGCTGAGGTGAAAAGCAGGAGCCGTGAGATGATATGTTTGATCCATGTTAAAGAAGACATAACCATTTTGTTTGTTATATCCTAAGCATAGATAGTATATAAAAAGTGTATGTAGCCACTGAGACAACACTCATTGGTTTGTGGACGTTGCATCACCATCTTGTTTTTTTGGAACCAGAAGTGACATGAGAGGATGAGGCTTTACAATCAAATGCTGAATAAGACAGTTTTAAGTGACCAAAAATGTTTCAATTAACTTTCATGACCTGAAACACAGTGTGGACGGGTTAAAGTCAGAAGAAAAAAAAAATTCAACTGCCAGATTGGACATCGCCATGGTAGGGATCTGTCAATCACAAGGTAGCCACACCCTAAAACCATATCCTACTTTATCATCTATTTTTCTATAAGTGCTTCCATTATTTCCTAAATGAACATCATGCTGTATAGCCACTTGACAAAATCTTTTGTCAAATGATAACTGATGGGTTTCGGGCCAATGCATTCAGCCTCTTTTGCTCTCCACACGGACTGTTTATTTGTATGCAACCAAAACCTGCTCATGGCCAGTACAATTTTATTATTACAGATAGAAATGATGGCCAAAAATATGACCCTTCTTGTAATGACCCAGAGCTGCTTTTTTGTTTGTGTTTCACAGCTGTACAACTGCCAACTTGGCATTCAAGTGTTGAGAGAGGAACAAAGAATACCTTTATAGTGGTGATGGATAACTCCTTGACATCTAGAATAGAAAAAAATAGCACAACAATAAATTTTGGATTCCTGTAATGAAGCAAGTCATTGTAATCAAGCTTAAGTAGTAGCACAAAGATGAGAGTATTTATTCTAAGCCAGTTCTGTGGCTGATTAGAGGTTTGGTTTCATGTCTACAAGTGTATGTGCAGAACAGCCTCTGAAAGCCTAATGAAGCTCATTGTTGCTTTGAGTCTCCTTCATGTGTTTTTCTCTAAGCCACAGTAGTAAATAAGCCAAACAGCCACTTGAGGACAATGACAGCCTTGTTGTTGGTTGTTTTTCAGGAGACCTGGAGAAAAGAGCTCCATACTGAGGGAACAGTTGCAGGGTACAACTGGGCCTCTAAGGGGGCCTCAAAGTGGAGAACCGTCCGTTAGGAAGTGTATCACCATTGTTTTTCAGCCCCCCCATGTAATCAGAGCAGGGGATGAACCCCCTCCGCATCCCCTGACATTACTCATGACACTCAGAGTTGTTTTCTTTTTGCTGTAACTGTGACCAATGGTATTCACAGCGTGTCCAGCAGGCCCTAACATGCCCTGCCAGGGTCGGTCCGAGAAGGGAGGAGGGATAAGCGGAGGTGCCAGGGGTGCAAGTTCCTCATAATTGCATGTGATAACAAAAGCGGGCCTGGTTGGGTCATATAAAGCCCATGACACCCCATCAGCCTCCTCTTGAGAAGATGGCAGGACCTACAATCTGCGGAGATGCCTGTCAGTTCACCGCCTGCCTGCAGAGTCTTCCCCCACAAGATTAATTGATTTATCACAGTGCTTTCTGGACCACAGCAAGGCGGTAGCCCCTCCACTGGTGAGAAATGGGATACCACAGTGGATGCTGCCCCGTCTGTGCTTTGATAGGACTCCAGCAGTCCAGCGGGGCCAGCAGGCAGAAAGTCCAATGTGAGAAATTATTTAGGAGCAGGACCCAGACTCATAGGTCCGCAAGGGCTTAAACTCTGCAGACAGATCACAGAGGCAGGGCTGCTCCAGAGGAGGAAATTATTCCATTGGCTGAATCTCTTCGCTGCATCTTGCAGCACAAAGTAGCTTTCCAGAATATAAGCTAACTTATAGAAATGTTGGCAAAATTTGGTCAAAATATAAACAACAATTCAATTATAAAGTATGTTCTATGCATTACTTGCCAGCAAAATACTAGTGAGAAAAAATTAGCCTGACGTAAACTATAAAACATTAACAGTGTGTTAATGAAGAAAAATAAGCCGAAGCTATACTTGACAAACATGAGTTTTTACAATTCATCATGAATTAATTATTTTCCACCATCTAAGTAATACAGTTCATAAGCATACGGTACATACTCTCCTGAGCTAGACGCTCAGCAGCGATTACAGCTTAATTATCAAGATTTTAAGTAAAAAACTTTTTTTTCCTACTCCACATAGATCATAAACCCTTGAATATAATACTGTCTCATTGAAATTGGCTGTATCTGTTTACAGGCCAGTCGTGCCCAGTCCAAGAGCGCATTCAGGGACCAAAACCGCTTTGGCAGCATTTGTTATCACCGTAGATTTCACATTGTTTGTACAATCCCGCTAATCATACTAGACCTCTGTAGAGTCCAAGGACCAGATACCATTATCATATTGCGTATAGGTAAAAGGTTTGTTTATTATTATCACCTGTTCTGAAATGGATAACGTTAGGCGGACCAGGTCTGTTTGGTTGACACTGGGGTTTGGCATTCAAGTTATGTGAGCCCCGGATACTTTTACATTACATTTACATTTTGGTCTTATTATTATTGGTCTATTACCCAGCAGCAGCTCTTTGTGTGTCCAGCAGGTGAACATTAACATTAGACCCCTGACAGCTCCCTACCAAACAGTGTGTTGCTGGTTGCTAGCTAACGTTAGCAGTTAGCCCATAGTTGGAAACGAGTAAGTATTGCTGATATGTCTGATTCAAATTTAAACGAACGTTAGCTTCCACAGCTGCTCGTTGTTGTGACCGCGGGGTAGGAGGACGTCCTCCCTTCAAAATGGGAGCACTGTGAGCTTTCCCCGCTGTAGTCACGTAATGTTACAGCAAGTTAGAGCCATAACAAAGTCTTGCATCACTTTTAAGTTTTGAGGCATAGTCGCTAAATCTATATAAGTATTTCCGTAGTGTGCAGGTCGATCACCCCGTTGCTCATCAATTCATTTTCATGGATCTGTGGAGCAGCTCACCACGACCACCCGCTGCTTTGTTAGCAGTGTGACAGAACGCTTTTGTCCATCAGGCCTGGATCCATAATCTCCTTCTGTTTTTAGCAAAGCCATGTGATCTCAAATATTACATTTTCAGTCCATCTTTTCTATGGTTGTGTTCAGTTTACTGTACAAGACATCCTTGTCATCTCTACTTTGGATCTTGGATCTGCTTGAACCCTAACTGCACATACATCTCATGCATCAACTCGTCTGTGTGCCTGATTTGTCCAGTGTGAATATATTTTCAAGAGATACTGGGCTGAATTAATAAACTCCACCTCATGATCTAACAACCACAAGTACAAAACTGTCAACAATGCATTAAGAATGTCAACATGCAGACTAGAGTTACTCATTTTTTGAGTGTGATGGAAAAAATAAGGTACATTTTGGACAGCAGTACAATGACTGAACGATTGAACCCACTGATATTATTTCAGCCAAGTTCTATTTACAAAAAGAGAAAAATCCCCCCAGTTCAGGTGGGATGAATGATTGAACTGCAAGTGGTTAAGTAAATTTCTGCAAACAGTCTAGAAGGTGTGCAGTTTGTATAACCTAGAGGGAACATTGTTTGCTCTTTAGCAAAGACAACACTGAATATTGTAGTTATAGGGCCCTGAAAGAGGAGAGATCCAGTTGTGACAGGAAGAGCATCATGTACAGCTAGTTATAAATTTATCTGTCACACCTAGATCAACAGGAAGTGGCTAGTAAATAAGGACTACAACAAAAACATGACTCATGAGGGTCAGGCTGTTTGTATTACCTGCTGTGACTCTCCATGCAGTCAGGGCTGCCACACTGAACACCAAAGCCAAGCAGCCTGTCATGTTGCCACGACCCTGAAAATGACACTGTCTCAATTTGAGCATCTCACCCACAATAATTTCATATGTCATTCATTGATATCAGGGAAATCAATGATGAAAAAAACTTTGTAGATAATAGAAAATTCTAAAATGAAAAGTTGGTACAAACTGTGCTAGAAAACACGAGTTCCCCTTACCTCAGTTAAGTGAGGTGCAGCAATTAAAACCTTGATCTTTGTGTGAAGGACGACTCCAACATGTGCAAGAAAATCACAAGTCTTGTAAGTGGTCAGTGGGAAGGGTTGTGTTGCACAAGACTGTAATGGGCTTTATATGGGGGAGCACAGGGAGGGAGGAGATAGAGCCGCAGGGAAAATAAACTCAGAGGTTTGGGCAGAATAAAGAGAGATGATATCAAATTATTAGAACAGGTTGTTCTACATCTATATGTTCAGACTTGGATGAATGATGTAGATTTTGAGGCAAACCATGTTTTTCTTCCTCTCACCATTGCAACTGATACAAAGAAATAAAATGATCTGAATGATTTCCAATTTGCCACTGTTTTAGCGATTGTCCTTGACAATTTGGGGTTCTCTTTTTCGCCCACTACTTGGAGTGAAGTGTAATTACGGTTGACAAGTAGATGATAGATGGATTGGAGGTCCCAGGGACTCAGAGGAAGAAATTTCCTCCTGACTAACCCTGATGAATTATTATTCTTTCCTGTAATACGGTAACTGTGAGAACATCTGATAACTAAGAAAAATCATCGGCTTGCATAGTTTGAGCTCAGGGTGGTAAATAAATAAAACTAACAAAAACTAAGCAATTCAGACCACATTTGGTTACAGTATATTTTTTGGCATCATTTGGCAAAATTTACATAATAACCTTTCAGCATATAATAATTCAAGTGATCTGAGAAAAACTAGACGTCTGTTTTTAGGCTTTAAAACATCTAGCCTGTGACAGGAGACACTTGAGGACACTGGAAAACACTGAGGAACATGTTTTTTTTCAGATTACCTGTCTCATGCACTACGGTCAGGATATAGTGACCATATAAAATAAATAAATACAATTTCTATTATTTTAACCATATTTGCTCCAACCTGCCTACCCCAGCTTTAAGGCTCCTTCCAAACTCATAAATAATCTTCAGTAATTCATCTTCAGTAAAAAAAAAACAACAATAACAAAAAAAACATGACCGTTTTATTCCTCTTAGAAAAAAAATCTATTGTTTTTAAGAGAAGTTCACAAACTAAATCGCTTTATTTCCAAAAACCCTTTTGAAAGCAGGCAGTGACTTCATCTTGAAGGGAGGGGCTGCACTCACTCTTTGAGACAAAAACATTCTCTCAGGCCTGGAGTGCTGAACAGGACTTGGAGGTTTGAGTTGAGAGGCCAAGTCGTGCCAAATTGTCTAGATAAATATGGCTTTAAGAGGGACTCTGTGGTTTTCTTGGAATCCTAATGAAGCCGTCCTTTGTGTTTCTGTGCTGGCTGGAGCAGAGTCTGTGGTGCTAAAATGAGCATGTCGCGCTTCACAAAGCCTCACAGAGCTGAGGAAGAGGCCTGGCGGTGTCTGACAGCTCGCCAGAGGTGGCCATCAGCTTTTTTTAAAAACCACAGACTTGAAAATGGACAAACCTTTGACTGACAAACCAGCGTCCTGAGAAACACTGTCCTGAGAAGGTTTCAAGGACTTCATGGGCAACTCTGTCTCCTACAGCATTACCTTCCCAAACAACTAAACTGCATTTTTAATTATGTTTCGAGGGAAAAATATTTTCTCACGGATTATAGTTGTAGTTTTAAACATGTGGTTGACTTTGTTAATTGAAAAAAAAATGCAACAAATCTACTAAGAAAACATGGTGTAGCTGAAAATGACTATGGTTGTTACGTTGGATGAAAGTCCTGTGTTTATTTAACCCAACTCCACCCTGACCTCCTCCCTGCGTGGACTTCTGCGAACTATCATTAGAAAAGTATTTGTGATGTGTCATAACCAAACGTAATCTGCGACAAAATATGTTTCGGGGGCGACAGTAGCTCAATCCGTAAGGACTTGGGTTAGGACGCGGAGGTCACCGGTTCAAGTCCCCCATGGACCAAGACCAACTGGTTGCTGGAGAGGTGCCAGTTTACCTCTTGGGCACTGCCGAGGTGCCCCTGAGCAAGGCACCAAACCCCCAACTGCTCTGGGTGCTTGTCAGGAGCAGCCCCCTCACTCTGACATCTCTCCATTGACATGTATATGTACTGTGTGAACAACAGAGTGTAAAACTGAATTTCCCCACTGTGGGACTAATAAAGGAATATCTTCCTTTCTTTCTTCTTTCTTTCTTTCCCTTGAAATGTAATTCACATTGCAGTTTTGTTGCGTGGGAATGCAACCAGGCTGTGATGGGTTACATGGGTTGTCAGGAAGCTGATACCAACACATGGTCATTAACTTCTTCCAACGCTATGCATGAATCCATTACCATCCTTATCAGTATATCATTATATTAGGTTTCAGTGAACAGCTTGCATCCCAGAGCGTACATTGCCATTCAAATGGGTTTCAATTTTGCCAAGAATTCAGTTCCAAAGGAAACAGAACAAAAACCCGACTGGATTTTATTCCACATTCTAGGGTCTAAGAAAGTCTAAGTAAATAGTTTTGTAGTCTAAAAATCTGATCTTGGGTGGCAAGTGACACTGAAAAGATGTTTTTTTCTCCTTTAATGATGGTTGAGCTTGTCGTCTCTTATGCAGCCTCAAGTCTTTGTTCTGGAACATTCTTCCTTCCTGCAGGGGGTCTGCTTTTTTTTTATTTTTGCCAGAGAGTTTGAAAGAGGTGATGGCTGGTAAACACAGACCCAAGCAGAGTCCAAATTAGAGCAGTGAGCAGACCCTGCCAAAACAAAGGCCAAAGCTTTTACATGTCAGCTTGAATAAGGCTCAGTTTCACTGGTTTGTTAATGACTTTTCTTTGTCTCCGAACTAAGACAGCTGTAGGAAGATTAAGTGTAAATGAAATAAATGAACCATGACACATTCAGTAATATTAATTTGAGATTTATTCAGTTCAGAATTACACATTAGTTTGAATTAAATATTGTTCCTAAAATTTTGCACAAACAACTGGCACGGCAGTGCAAACAATACAGCAGGTTGACAAATAAACGTGCTTTGATACAGATCATTTTCATCTTGTATTAGTACCACAAACCAATGAGAACACAGGCTTTCAGACAATATGCCCTTGTGACTGCCATCAGACAATCTGAAAAAAAATGAAATATTAACAAATCTTCATATAAAAAGTCTTTGTAAAATAAAGCACAGCCTTAGGATAAACATTACAGTGCATAAAGGACATGCAGTTGACTAAAAAGGGCTAAATTTGGTATGGAGTCGTCTACCACTGCTTTAAAGTACATGATCTCAGTGCTATGACATGCCATGAACTGGGAAGGCTAGCAAAATATTGGCAGTTTAAATTACAATGTAACCACTACACAAAGAATACTAAAAATTAAGACATTTTATCCTGCATTGTAATAATAATTTCATTTTTTCAGCAAGGACATGAGAAAAAGCCTCAGCTTTTAGCATCAAATTGTCAAACAAGCTTCAATATGACACCATGCCATCATTTTCTAAATATTGCTAATGGATGGATGGGCTGATAGTAACGCCTTGACATGAAGTACCTAATTTTCAGCTCAGTTAAAGTATACCATTATAGTTCAAGTGGACAAACAGAATGGGTCATTTAAAATTCTGCCCCCTAGCTGTGATCTACAGTATTGCTACTATATGCTCATGTAAAGTCCCCCCCCACAAAATCAAACATGAGAGTAGATCACAGTCACCATAAACAGCTATATAAAAAACTCCTGGTATCTTTCACTAAATACATTCTGGCAGTTATGTAACATTTGGTGCAAACAGATTGCAGAGCTGCTTTTAGAAGAACTGCTGTCCAGCAGCTTCAAGACAATGTTTTCTGAATGCACAGGTTAAAAAATGGATCTTGCACAACCTCAGGATGCAGAACTGATTGTTCATGGATCACTAATTCAGCAGAGCAGTTTTCTGTAAGACTCTAAAATTATCTGTGAGATATTCTGCAAGATATGCACCTTAAAAAAAAAAAAATGAGAAAAACTGGACTGTATTCCAAACATATTTCTAGCAATGTCTCACATGCTCAGTTTTTTTAAGTCAGCCGGCTCTTAGAGTTTGAGCATGAAAAAGACTTCACTGTTTTCAGGGTCTGGAGAGGACTGGGAGGACTGGGACTGTCTAGGGGAGGGGGTTCCTAGGGGGATGAGCTGACTCAGCAGGTCCAGGCTGGAGCAGGGACTCTGGGCCACACAACATGCGCCTTCGGGGTTCCCCCGCTCCTCAATGGGGCTAGCACTACTTCCACTGCCAATGCTACCAGTAAGGCTAAAGCTTGCACTTCTGCCCTGGACCAGGCCCTGAAGCTTCTGCCTTTCTTGGGCCTTTTTGGCCCTGTTTGCAATGTAGCGCACCCTGCTTTGGCTCCTCGAGGAGGTCCTTCGCACCAGGGTCTCATCCACAAACTCCTCTTGTGACTCTCTAGGCCTGTTTTCTGGGGCGAAGTCGCGAGCAGTCAGGGGCTCCACATCAGTCAGCTTCCGTAGTTGCTCTGTGAGGTCATTTGGTGGCCGGGACTTTTGCAGGCTGCTCTTGCGGAACTGGTCCCTGGTTGGCCTAACAATGAAGCTTCGGCTGATGCTGTGGTACTTACTGTCAAAGTTACAGGAAATGTCATCAGAGGTCAGGTCCCCGAGGCTTTTGGACATGGACGCTGTAGCTGCTGGGGTTGTAGCTGCAGAGGATGGCCTACTGGCTGATGACTGCTTGAGCCCCTCCATGTAGAGCCGGCTCCAGGTGTGCCTCCTTTGGGTCAGTCTGCTGGGCGAGTCCACAGAAGCCTCCTGGGGAGGCTGCAGGGGACGGGGTTTAAGCTCATCTTTGGCGCACTCACTTTGCTGAAGATTGGGGTTTGACTTGCTCTTGCTGACTCGCAGGGCATCGTAGGAGACAAATGCTGAGTGACGGCAGTTTGCCCAGTGAGGATCGCAGGTGCTGCTGGCTGTGGGCAGGCTGGTGAGGCTCTTCCTGGCCAGGTTAGGCAGGGACAGGTCAATGACAGTGTCACTGGAAGAGATGCTAGAGGAGGAGGACATGCTGTCTCTGTGGTTTCCTGGCTCCAGCTTGCTCCAAAGGCGGTCATTTATGGTAGCATCCGTGCAGACCTCTGGTACTGCTGACTGGGCCTGCCCAGCTGAGGCTACAGCCACCCGAACATGGCCCTCGCTTTTTGTTCTTCTTACTGGTGCGTGTGATGGCAGATTGCTAAAGAGTGCTCTCCTGGCCTGGGCTGTCTCAGCTGCAGGGACTGCAGGGGTTCCAGTGGACACCGCTGCAGCAGTAGGCTCCACTTTGCAGGCAGACTTTAACTCTGCTGTATCATTTATCTTTTCTGCCAGAGTTTCTTGGTTTTCCGTCTGGTTTGGTGAGTAGTCCATGAATGAATGAGTGCTTCTGTTGGTCTGGATGTCTTGACTACACTGTGATGGTCCTGTTTTCTCAGCAGGGTTTGTCGGAGGGAGTGACATGGTTCTGGAAGGGGCAGGAGGTTTCTTAGGGTCTCCGCTCACCTTATTAGGACTGTGTACCATGACATTTGTAGGACCGGTCAGTGGAGAGCCTGCATTTATTGCTATGGCTGGTGAGTGCAGTGGTGTAGATGAGGAGTGATGTGAAGGCAGGCTGTCTTCTGGAGTGGAGACAGAACGAATGACACGAGTGTTTCTGATGTCGTCAGAGTTAAGAGTAAAAGGAGCTGGTCTCTGCACTGTGGAACAATCTGTAGAAAGACAAGCAACAAATCTGTGATCAGTTCTCTTCATGGTCACTAAAAGCCTTTAAGCTATAAAAGTGATAAGTGTGCTTGAAAACTAGGGACACATTGATCCAATCCACTGGTTCCGTATCAGTTCGCATGCTGATCTTATTAAGCAGATATCTGCTAGAAGTGAAAGGCTGCTGCTACTTACAATGAATGCACTGAAATGTAATGTGAAGGCAGAGAAGGTCCTGTTACTATGAAACTGTGCTGTACTATGAAGTGTTGACAGTGTAATTTTTCACTTTTTGTCAGGATGTGGGTTTGAAATATCGCACACACAAAATGTATTTTACTACACATTAAACAAGACTTGATGATGGATTATGACTCAGAATATGAAGACTGAGCTTTTGGATAATTTTATGAGTTAAAAAAACACTGTGGAGTTAACAGGATAGTATTTGTTCATGAGGAAAAAGATGGTCACACACAAGTGGAGTGGTTTGGTGAAGTGAATGGTGGATCTCCACTTATCAGAGTAGATGTGAAGGTACAGCTTTGACATAGAAGAACCAGTTATACATCGAGAATTTGGCGTTATATCGATGAAGCCACTTCCACTGTCCAAAACTTGACAAAATAACCTTAATTCAAAGTCCAATTACTGGCAGGGTTGGCTCAGTTGACCTCTATATGGCTCAGTTGTCTGTTTGACTCCATGCGCTGGTGAAGGCTGTGAGATTTGATAAAGCTCATATGTTCCTTAGGTTGAGATCATTCTCACTGAAACACTGAATATTTCCAATTTATTATTATTTAAAGCATATTTTTGTAGCTTTGTGTGACTGCATGGTCTTGTTACAGTGTTCTCTGCTATTTGTTCTCAGGTCTCTCGTTAAAGGGATCTTGATCTTAATGAAACTTCCTGAATAATTAAAGCTAAAATAACAACTCTGATCATGAGGAAGTGGGTCTGTAAACTGTGATGGATGTTTACAGCAGACCATTTTGAGGAATTTACAATTCACCTTCATTTCTTTTTAGCGATGTGTACAGTGGTATAGTGGTACAATGGTGTTATCATGAAAATAAGACTTAAATTCTAATAATCCACAATTACCCTCAGACGCAAAACATTGTACAGGCCAAAACACAGTAAAAAATGATTCTGTGCGTAATATAAATTGTGTTTTCCTGTCTGGATCTGCACCCCTACTCAAAGATGTGAACAGACAAAGCTGGCATGGTGTTCTCATTACTTCCACTGATGTCAGTTTGAATTAGTGCAATTTCAAGAATATATGACAGTGGAGAAGAATATGGATTTCAAATGTCAGCCAACTCCCAAAGGTGTGACATGTGGGTCATGAGCGAAGCAGGCTGGTGAGGCAGAGAGACTGATGGGCGAAGTGAAGGTGAAGGTGCAGAGGATGTATATAAAGGATGCATGCATTCATTCAGTGGTTTACCTGGCTCTGGTCATCCCCTCAATTCTGCACTAGTAACAGAGAGAGCGTGCAAAAAGGACAGAGAGGAAGAAGGAGTTTAGCAAAACTGGAAAGAAGAGGGAGAACTGTGGCAAGGAAACAGCTAACGGGACAGAGAAAGTATCCAAACAAGAGAAGTTATCGGAAATTGATCTCCAAATTGACATCATTCTGACAGGAAAACACTGATGGCCAACACATGAGAGGCTGAAGGGATTGAGTTGGGCAGAGCAGCTGGTGTTCAGCAGAAACTGGACTCCCCTGAAAGATGCTATGTGAAGCCGGGAGAGGGAGTTCACGCAGCACAGATGTCAGTGGCCTGTGGCCAGTTGTTGTAGGTCATGTTTTTTAAATACTGTCCATTTCAAGACTTGAATAAAATGTAAACTACTACACATAAGGACTCACTTTATTTTAGCATGTTAGAGGTTACAGCTTATGATGGGCGATTAGATATCTATAATATTGATAATATTAAAACACTTGAATCCATTTTCAGTACTATGAAAGTTTCTTCTTATGGAACTTATTTCCTATCATTGAGTAAACAGGCAACCCCTAAGTGACATATTTTATGGATATTTCATATTATATTCAATGCGTAACAATAACAGTATAGAACAATAACCTGTAGAATTAACCCAATTATAATTAACAGGAGGAAGTTTGTGTAAAATGAGCAATTTGGATGAATTTTGAGCAGATTATTTCCTGTGAAAATTGCATCAGAGATAAGTTTTCCTGTTATTTTTTATGAACTTTTAATAAAATTCCCTTTATAATGTATTTTTATCATCATTCATACGGCACCACTGCGGTCTGAATCCCATTATTTCAAATAGCTTAGGCGGTACAACAACTGCTTTTCGCTGTGCCGACCAAAGTAAAAGCGCCACAGCTGGGGGTGTACACGGCGTTGTGATGTGCGCTGAACCCAGTGGCCAGAAAAAACTGTGTTCTATGTGAAAGGCACATTAATAGGCTTCTTTTTTGACTAACTCAGGGTTTTCTATTAGTTCTCGTTGTTTTAACTGGGTACTTTTCTAATGCAGGATGAGGCTGTTTAGCAGAGAAGGAAGTCAAGAGCTTGTGTTCAGGCCTTGGATATCTTAACTTTAAAACTTTTAAAAATAACAATTTAATTGAGTTTTCTTCACAGAAATGAATGAAATGCTGTGACACAGGTCATGTATAACTTAAAAAAAGGTCGGTAATATTCTACAGGTGTGCAAATTTCATGATAATTAGGTGATAATTAGCATGACTATTTGAAATTTCTTATTATTACTGCCAAATTACCCCAATATTCACCTCATTTCTTTTGAAAATTACTTGATTATAAATATTATTTAATAAATAGATTCTGCTATTTCCCAAAAGCCGGTAACTTATTTAATACATTTCCAGGAAAATAATACAAAGTTAAATGCTTTATTTCCATGTCTGTTGATAAATATGGTGAGATTTGTACCTGATCTGAAGTGTCTTCCAGCTCTGATGAAGAGCAGCGCACAGCCGCTGAGCCGCTATACGCCTGTCGGAGTATAATTATTAAATAATGTTTATAATCAAATATCTTACTAAGCTAAATACCACCTAATTACCATGAAATTTATAGACCTGTAAAATGAAGTGTTACCAGGTTGTCTTACACCCCTTAAAATCAAGAAGACCTTGTGACCCCTGTGAAGCTTTGGTTAGAAAATATTATTATGTGTTATTATTCAGTTCACAGGTTGAACTGAATTACAAGCCTATACCAAACTGCTTGTAGCAATCGCCTGCTGGGGGGAACATGTCATATGTGCTTTGAGTTTTCTCTAATTATGTGGCTTATATGCATCTAAATAAGTGGGTTACCTTGAAACTACTTCTACTCATTTTAATTTAAAAACTTACCATTTCTGTCATCTGTTAAGCATGGGGATAGTATCAGATACGGGATTTTAAGGCACAGAGAAAAACAATTGAATTGAATCATCAATGAGGCTTAGGTTAAAGGTACAGATGCTAGAATTGAACTCAAGAAATAGCTGGGAGTTTAGATTTGTCCTCAAACTATCAGGGACACATGGGATGACACAGCCGAGGGATGACTCAGACTCGGTCTTAATACTACCAAACATTGACGGTCTTGGCATGTATGGAGGCTAACTGGAAGTCTACAGTCTACAGGACATAAAGGCTCTCTACAGCTACTACACAGCAGCTACGGGGTTATTGCTAATGCTGCCTCACATACATCTTACCAGCGAAGAACATGGGGGACTTATGGCGCAACTCTTCCATTTTCTGGGCAAACAGGGCGTTCATCTCGCGCTGCAGTGTGCCTACAGCCCTCTTGCGGCTGTCAAGGACAGAACGTGGAGGCAGCATAGGAGGCGACTCCAAGCTGCTCAAACTGCCAAAGCTGTCACAGCTGCTGCTATCACTGAGCGAGAGACTTTCATTTGCAGTACTGTTCGTGAACGGGGCAAGCGTTGAGGCGCAAACAGTGCCATAGTTGTGGGGTGTTGCCTGCTGCCAACGGAGGTTGGTCCTGCAGTCTGGTGTGAGGCTGTGCACCGGCGTTACAGTGTTGGGGGAGCATCTTCGGGGAACGCTGCAGGATCGGGCGCTCTTCTGTGATGCGTCAGGCTTATGTCGGATGTGCTGGGTGCCCAGAGTTTGCCTAGCTTTGGATCTAGGGAAGGGGATAGGCTGGAGGAGAGTACTGGGGGAGTACTGAAACTGGGCCTCTGTGCACTTGGGGAGGGAAGAAGACGGCTGTGACTCTGTGTGGGCAGCAAGGGGCTGGGGCTTGGCGGCAGGTTCTGGCTGAACTTGTCTCTTGGTCGAGGAGGTGAGGTTACTTCTCTCCTGTCTCTCACCGTCTGCCGTTTTGGACTTGCATCCCTGCCTTTCCTTCAACTGACCCTTTCTTTCAGCCTCTGGACTCTCCTTGGAGCCAATCACACATGTGATACAGTTGGAGGACATCCCCACCCTGCCTGAGCTATTAAGCGCGACGCGGGCGAACACCCCTGGTTTCGTGTCCAGCGGGTCATGAAAGCGAAGTCGACCAGCCCGCTTCAGAGGCTCGCTCATGGGTGTTTGCTGAGCAAAAAGCGTGCTCTTACCTTTACCCTCATCAGGGTGAAAAGCCCCATTGGTGTCAGGACAGTCCCAGGGGCCCTTGGCTTGGTGGGATGCCAGCGATTCCCTGTTGCGGTTTTGTGGTGGTGTGGGCTGGTGAGAGGTGGCAGCAGAGGCCTTGTCCCTATCCTCCGACTCTCGTTCTTCACTAGCGCCCTCTGAGCTGTAGTCTTTGGTGTCGATGGCAATCTCTGGGAAGCCCTTCTTGACTTTGGGCTGGCCTTTGGTGGGTGCACTGGCAGTGCGGCGCAGGAGGTGGGCACCGAACGGGTGCTTACGGCTGTGCTGCACAGCAGCATGGCTGTCCAGGGAAGCCTGCTTTGGGTTTCTGTGAAACAGCCCTTTTATGCCGCTGGCAGCTCTGGCCTGACAAAAACACAACAAATCATCATTGTCAAACACAATGAATCTTAACAAACCAAAATAAATAAGTCACAGAGAGGTCATACAGGAACAATATTTGCCATAATGCAGGTGGCACTGGTCCACCCTGTATTATTGCATTATACATGGCCAGGTTTTGTAAAGTGAACATGCTTGAAAGTAACTAACAAATTCCATCAATATCCATTTTCCCAAGAAATTCCCTGAAATAACATGTGAATGATCATTCATTCTTTAACGTGATCATTCAGCTGTAATCCATGCAGCCTACTACTGAGATTCAAAGTCTTAGCCTGTCATTTTGAGCATCTACACATCTGTATATAGCAACTATAGTCCCAATAGTAAATTATTAGTTAAGCAAACAAGCAAAACCCGGGCTGTTTGCCTCTACAACTAAATACAGAATTTTAGTAGGAATTGAACGTTTCCGATTTTGATGCCCCCTAGTGGTAGAACCACAATGGTTCTGACAATTACAACACTGCACTTATTGTTTAAAATTGACCAATTTTCACAGGGGTTGGCTTATTTTTCTACATACAAATTATGGCATTAGGATAATGAAAATTCTATAATGACAGACTTTCTGAAAATAGAGGCTTTCAGATGAATGGAAAAATCCAGATTCCTTAGGGGACACTTAAAAATGATCAGTGTAGAATGATGCAGGAATGAGTCCTAAAGCCTGAACATTATTTATCATCTCCGCACTTCCTGTTCCCTCGTCTCAAAGTCAATGAATGGGTTTTTGGATAGATGCTTAACATAAGGTCAGTAGTTAACCCAAGCTTAAGAGATTTTAAGATTTTATTCCACAGTATAAAATATGTCAGTAAATATCCCACTTGTGAATTCTGAAGCTTTTAAGTGTCTTAAAAAAAGCGGTTGCTAACAAGTGGCTAAATCAGACTACTTAACACATCACACCTTCTCGTCTGCCTTTACAACCTCATGTATACTTGTGGTGTAGCTAGTTTGTGGCCTGACGATAGAATTTTACTTCTGGCGATTGCATTCACACAAAAAAAACATACAAGTATCCCATTGGCTTTTGTCGAGGGAAACAGTTTGATGCTAACTTCCTGGTTGGCTTACAAAAATACATCAACCCTGCAGCACTCTATAAAGCTGGCCTTCAAACTGTTGAACTACTTGTTTCACTTTAATACTAATATTCACATTACGCAGACTTAAAAATGAATAGCACTGCATGGACATTTGCTGTGCCTTTAGGTGCTGCATGGTCAGACATCACAAAGACTGGGGCAAACGACAGTGATGAGGACATTCAGACAATGACATCAATGATTGTGAAACTCACGTTGACAGACAATCTTGTAAAATATCACTGGACCAGTCCAAAGAAATATCAAACCAAATGGAGCTTTAGTGGGACAGGGCATGATATTATATTACCTAAAACAATTGCCATTAAATGGTATTGTTAAGTTTCAAACAATGTGAAAGAAGTAGATCCAAATAGTCTGACTGTTGAACACTGTGGTGAAATGCTGAGTGGACAGCTATTAACATGAAAGCAATAGTACAGACAAAAAGACAAGATTACGAAGAAAAGTATTTGTGAAAAAAGGGAAATGTAGGCTGTACTGAACATGACAATTACTAAACTACCAGGAGACTCAACTGACTAAGTACTGCTGCCCGAGGTGCCTGTGGCTGCAAAACCTTCCACCTTAAGACAGAAGTTCAACATTATGGGATAATTGCAACTGAGATAAGTCGAGTTTTGCTCAGTTCAAGAACTGGAAACAGAGTGTTCCTCAGGCTCCAATGGTTGCCAAAATATTTGATTCTGGATTTACGTGTTGGACCGATGTATATGGTGACAGGTCAGTACATGTAAAGCCACACTGCTTAAAAAATATCCATCATCCCACCAGTATACTCAGACTCAGATTTCAGATGTAGCTGAAAAAAACTTTGTTCAGTAGTATGCTTTCTATAAAGTACAGCAAATGTTAAATAGACAATGTTACGTAATGATTTCATTTAAAACTACAAAAAAACTGGACTGAAAGCTTCAACAGCTACAATCCAAATCCAAAATCTAAACTGGCTGCATCAAGACCAGAGAGTGACTGACAAATGCCTGGCTCTGCGAGTCTACAGTCTGGGTAACGCACAAGTCACAAGTCACTGATCTGACATTCGGTCTCAGAACCTTTCAGCTATCTGTCTGATGACATTTTAGCCTCTGAGGGCAACAGCCATTATTTCTGGGGTTCTGGTGCAGCCAACAGATAGACTTCCTCTTCTGAGCACTGGTCAGTGTTTATAGTCTGAATAGCAACTTGAAATGTGAGGATGGATTTAGAGTTGGGAGACAACATCGACGACTGGATTGTTTCACAAGTAGCAGCCAGTTAAACTATTTCTGAACTAATAAAAAAGGAATTGTTCTCAGGTGATAGTTGTTGAGTTCCCAGACCATTTCGGCCAATGCGTTGCCCTTCTTTTGCTCTGGACCCAGAGCTGGGCCCACATGGACCGTTTACCTGCATGCAACTAAAGTCCGCTCAAATGTGATTGGCCGATACTACACAACGGACTACAAACCAAAACTTCAGATACCAAAATCTTGCTCCATTTTCTACAGCGATTTTACCTGGCAATAAACCACTGTTGAGTAAAATGTATCTACACTGTGTTTTCCTAGGGCAGAAAAAATAAATAGCAGACACAATGAATAAAAAAAAAAAAAAAAAAACAAGAGTAGCGATACTGTAACGATTAATAAATGTCCTCAAAGGCACTGGAACTTAATACCCCTGCAGTGCAGCACACTCCTCAGTTTAGAGGAAAAATGCTATCAGCAAAAAGCACCACAGAGTTACAAAGAGTCCCTGCAGCCTGGCAGAAATCCTGGCTCACATCTGTCTCTCTGCTACCAAACTCTTTAACTGTGTATGTTGATGACTTTGGATCTACTTGGGGGGTCAATGAAGATGCAGGCAAGTCAAGCCTTCATAACTCATGTGAGGCATGAGTTGGCCTTTTAGTTTTTAATGCTTGCATTTGGCTGAGAGGAGGGAGCTGTGTGTGTGTTTGTGGGGTGGGGTGGGGGGGGGGGGGGGGGGGGGGGGGGGGGGGGGGGGGGGGGGGGGGGGGCATGTGGCTCATGCAAGATGCCGACTGGGTCTCACTACACCTGAGTTTTGAGCGGCAGCTTCAGGGCTCCTAAAAATTTCCTGCCTCTAAATGGAGTATTTGGAAATAGAGGGGTCCACTGAAATCACAAACAGACACAGGAAGAGAGCGAAAATCAGAGAAGGGGGAGGATGGAGGAGAGAAAAAAATGGGTGGGAGGCAAGAGAGAAATCACAACATGAGGCTCACAGCAACAGCTGAGAAAGAGGAAGTTCAAAGTAAGGACAATGTGAACAACAGAACGGTCATTTACAACGTGGCTGGAGATAACTGAAACTAAAGAGTCAAGGGAAATAAAATCAAAGCAATGACTGCATTATTTATGAATAGCATTTTGAAACAGCAATAATAGATCCGCTACAGCAACATTTCCATTTTGCTGAGCAATTGTTCCTGTTGAAATGTATGCTCAGTCAGTGTTCCAGTTCGTCCCAAAGATGATGATGTTTTAGTATGTATGTCTAAAATAAAATATCACTCAGTTTAGTGCTTTTACATTTCTAATGTTTATTCTAAATCTTAAAGTGGGGGCAGGCGGTATACTTTGGCATTTTTGGGCAAATATTCCATTATAACCTTTCAGCATATTGTAATTCAAGTGTTGTGGGAGATAACTTGACTTCTGCACCTCCTCATGGCTCTGTTTTCAGGCTTTAAGAAATCTAACCTATTACAGGAGACTTTGGCCAATCACAGGTCAATTCAGGACACAGAGGCACACGCTTTTTTCAGATTACCTGTCTCATGCACTACTGTCAGGATATATAAAAATGACTTTTTAAAATCATATTTGCTCCATTTCTACCCACTGCAGCTTTACACCCTTTACGTGATCGCGTTCAGGTTCTTCCCTCTTTCACTCTCCTCTTAGATGGGCCCACACAGATTATGTGTATTTAGGAAGATTCATTATGTTTGAGTTCCACCAGTTGTTCAAAGCCAACTTCAGTCCATTATTTGACTAAATTCAACAGGACCTTGAGTATTCTCATATATCAAGACAAGTGCCATTCTGCAACACGTAACTGACTGGCTCCATAGTGCCATCTCCTCAACTTGGCTACAAATTGAAACCTCACTGTCTAAATGTGCTGTTCCAAATCTACCTTTCTAGCAAACCTGATATCAGTCAAATATTGGGTCAATAACCCAATAACAATTAATACAGTTAAGGCTTGGAGAGCCCTTTGGGCCTTTAATCATATAGTACAAAATAGGACATATCCAGAAACTACATTATTCGCTTCTTTTAAAAAAAGTATCTCTTCTCTTTATTATCCTTCTTTAGCTAAATGGAGAACAAAAGTATCTCTTACTGTACTGTAATCAATTTAATTTCATTTATAGAGTAAAGAAAACATGTTTTTTTCACATTTTCAGCCAGCTTCCTCTGTAGTACCTACCTTACCAGTGATGTCATTCACAGCTACGTGAACAAAGATGGAAGCCTCCTCCATACCTTCCAAGTACACGTGGCGATAACCTGCACACGCACACACACACACACACACACACACACACACACACACACACACACACACACACACACACACACACACAAGTTAGTTATATCTAACATGACAGATAGAAAGGGGTATAGATTCTCTGGTTGTTTGTTTTCTCTTGTTTTGGTCAGTTTTGATTATGTCTGAATATTTTGTGACTCTTTTTTGTGTCTTTCAGCACCATGTTTTGTATCATCTTACACTTGTTTTATCACTTTGTTGCACAATAAAAACAGAAAAAAATGGCTGTAGATAAATACCTGTTGCATCAATCAGCAGTGAAACAGACATTTTCTATGGTTGATGTCCTATTTCTAGGCATTCACTCCAACTCAAGCTTTTCACCAGCACTATCCGATCATTTGAAATCATTATTTAGTAAGTCCATAATGTTACACTCTTGTGGTGTAGATCCTATCAGACAAACCAAGGTGGGGCTTTTCAATCACCATCGTTGGCCACACCACGTCAGGCCATGCTGCGCGGATATGCATTTCCATTACCAGTTTCAGCATGCTGAGATGGACCATCTCCAGAGTTGGTCTGAAGTGGGCCTGACCCGCCTCCAAGCAGGTTGCGGTGATGCCTCATCGACCGCAGCCAACCCATGACTTCTTCCCCTCAAACACCAGTGTGTTGCGAGACTCAACTTGTTTGTGCGGGAGATGATAGAGAAATACGTTGCATGGTCAGCTCTCAGTACTTTTGTAGCTTCAAACTGAATCTCTGTGGTTTGAAGTTTCGTTTCTCTCCTGCGTTCGCTTGTACTTTTAGATAACTTCTTTATTTTACCATTTCACTTTCAGCTGTATAAGAGTCTTGTTAAGTCACGGCTGATGAAAACCCAACATTTCCTGGTTTTGCTGCTTCATAATAAAAGCTTTTAAATAACTGTGAGACACTTATAGGAAATTAAATGTGTTCATCACTGAATTAGCAAAGCTTTGCTAGCGGCTATGCTTCAATACAAACAAGTCTACCAATACTGCAGGGAGGAGGAATAAGAGCAGCCAAAGTAGTGGGGGACTTTTGTTGTGAAAAATATAGTAAAAGAAATGTGTTTATCCATCATTCTACAGCCACTCCCTTGACCACTAGTCACAGCCACAGTTACATACACATTCGAGCGGGTTGCCTTGTTGTAATGGAGAAAGTTTCAAAACAAAACTCCTCATCTCTTCTCTGACAAGTTTGGTAGCAATCATTGATGTCAATGATGTTTTGTTTGGAAACAAAATGTTGAACTGAGCCATGTTGGTTTTGAAAAAGCTGACTTTTCAGAATGAAACCAATCACTTTGTGATCCTGTGGTCTGGTCTTTTAGCACCTGATTGGCAACATCTGGAGTTCAAAACAAGTAAGTACCAACACGAGAATACACTGTTTCGCACTGGCAGAGTATTTTGGCATATTTCTCTTGGGTGCTACCCACATAATCAGCTGTGCTGCTCATCACACAAATGCATGATTCTTATAGGTTAGACATCATAGTGAGGGTAAATAAACAGGCTTTCCATGTAAAATACAATGACAATTAGAATTGTAACTGAGAAATAATCCACCAAACACAAATTTCCAAACTTTTCCTTTCAGAGTTTATATCGAACTAAAATGCATCATATACTGTAAATCCTATTTAAGATAATGGCACCAATGCTCCATGCAGTACTTTTAATTAGCTGCCAACTTACACTGTTAATTTGCTTACTCTCAGCAAATACAATTTCCACATCTATTGAAATTATATCATGGAACAAATGTAAAAAAGAAGGCTGTTAGAGGTGATCCAGATCTGTGGAAGATGAGGATGAGGTGGGGGGTATCTATCAGTTATATCTAAAAGCAGGTGCTTCACCATGTCTTACCTGGAATCATGCTGTTGAAGGCGATGGTGCGCTGGCCGATGAAGTCCTGGCCGATGGGGTCATGATCCCACACAAGGAAACGCACCAGGGCGAGCTCCGGCATGTGGACCGTGAACACCAGAGTCTCCTCCCACATCGGGTTGAACCCTACGCGACCGTCCCAAGATAGGCGGGGTGGAGGAGAGGGTGGAGGGGGAGGGAGGGGGAGGGGCGGGAGAGGTGAGAGCAGAGGGAGGACAGAGAAAGAGGGTAAAGACAAGAAAAAATAAGAGCGATGAAAGGACAAAGCATGTGACAAATAATAAAAACAGAAGAGAAGTTAGGCAGATAAATAGAGAGGGAGCGAATGAGAGACAGAGGGCAGAGAGACTGGACAGTCCAGGAGAGTCAGAGAGCAAACTCAGCACTCCTAAATTATTCAGGTTGTGTGCATGTGAGCAGACTGAGAGGTGCTGCCTGTGCTCGTCTGCTCGTGCTGAGCTCATCAATTATAGATCACAACCGATCAGACAGCTCAAACACGCACATTCACAAGGAGAGTTGCAGTCAACCGATGCATCGCTCTAACCAGCACAAACATACGTTAATCACATGTGAAAGGCAAACCACAACAACCACAGCTCTCCTCATACAAACACCTGGACACAACGTGTGGATCAGCTCACAGAAATCAGCCCTGACGAGCAGTCAGACGATCACAAGTATCCACAGCAAACTGGCCAGTGATTGCATTGAAATTAATCGATTTTGTGCTAAAATTCCACAGTTAAAAAGAGTAAAGTGACACCTGCAGGGTTCAACATTTAGTCTTTATTAATGAAGTAAAACTGGAATTTCAACCAGATCCTCTAACACCACCCAACTAAACTCCTGTTTACAGGAATTGAATTTCCAGATTTGAAATGCTCACTTGAGCTTCAGCTCATACACTCTGTCTCTACCCGCGGCCATTTTCGGTACTGTGTGTATTATTATTATTATTATTATATGTAATCTGACCTTCTGTTTGTTTACATATCTGTTCTGGCTGTGCATGCATGTTAGTGCATGTGAGTCCTGTTTGTCTGCTCCACCAGCTAATGCTGCTGCACTGAATTTCAGTTTTTTTAGTTAGTTAATTTAGTTAGTAGTTCAATAAACCTTTCATTTATAAAGAATCTGATTATGTGGTTTATGTGTATGACACATTTTTATCACTGTACACGAGCCAAGAACTCAGTAGCAACCTCCAGAATCGAGACTGAACGAGTCATTTTCAGGTAGACATTACTCCTCTACATCTTAACGTAACAAATGGTTGGTTGCTGCTATATTAATGCTCTAAATATCATTTAGAGCACCATTAACCACAATATGGCTCAGTTTAGGCAATAAACGAAGAAAATTAATGCATCCCGAGAAGAGTGTTCCACCACCAGGTGAACCCAATGGAGACAATTAACTATGAGCTATTGATTTTACACTATAGATTTAACCAGCAGTCAATTCATCTTTCGTCTGACAGTCTAGAGGTGGATCACTCGACTTTCTGCAGCTGGGCTCTTCAGACCCCTTATGTTATGGGATCTTTCTAGTCAGTAATAGCCAAGGTGTTTCTTGAATTTATTTTCTATGCAATTTCTTCCCACATTTGTTCCTTTCATTTGCTGTTATTTGCAGATCAAATTTACTTTTTAGTATGCACTTTCTTTTATTGTATTCCCACAGAAGTATAATCTTTTCCTCCTCTGACCAATTTGGTTTTCTGGTCTTCTTCTCTCATTTTTTTTTTTTTTTTTTACTATCTACATACCAACTTTGTGAGGCAATGACATGTATCAAGCTGAGTGTAAGCAAATGGTCTTAATGGAAATTGCAGAATTTTACTGCTGTAAAATCTCTTTCAATGGAGAAAACGCCTTAATGTTATCCCTTAACTAAGGAAATATCTTAAGGGATTCCTTTACACCTTTAAGTAAGCTCCTTGGCTAAGGAGAAATTAAGCCTTAATTGTCATGCTTCTGAAGAAAATGTTCTGGTGGTTTGTACAAACTGCACCTGGTCTTTAGTAGTGAAATCTTACCGCTTCACTCTTTGTTGATTTTGGTGACATGCACCATGCAGAAATACAATGCTATGATGGAAGCAGCCATGAAGAACACCACGCTTTTGTTAACATTATATCAAAGTAGACTTGCAAGTGAAATCTATTTGTCATGAACATCACAGTTTGATTAAAAGATGTGTTTTCTCTGCATTTGTATTTAGTCACTATTACTCAGTAATCAGTACAGTTTTGTTTAATGGCAAAAGGCAAAGAATCTTAAGTTTATGAAAACAGATGAACCTGAGTATTTCACCTATCCATCAACTCACCATTATCATCCACCACTCTGGTCTGCTCCTTGCAGCAGTCCACTGGGAGGCCGATGATTTCCACCTCCACAAAGGGATCAATGATCTGACAGAGAGATGTTACACAGTATTAAGTTATTGCTTCATACTAACCACTTGCTGTGATGTAAAGTTCCAAGACTGATCACATTGCTTTAGTTCTTTGTTTGGCAGTGTTTTTAAAATGTGGACTGTTCTCTACTGAACGCTATCATTCACACTACTATGTTCCTACAGCACAACCTCTGTAAAACTCCCTGGTGTTGCTTTCCCCACAGAATGTAAGACTGATTTATCATTGTGCATTCTCTTCAAAACCTGGTGCCTTCATTACCCACAATGCAACTCGACCACTGCCTGTTAATTTTCAGAATCCTCAGATGAGTTTATGCTATTAGCAGCTAATGTAGCCAGGCTCTAGCCCAGAGATCGGCATCTACAGAGGTCTTCTTTCTAACTCTTAACCTCCACATTGCTTTCATTCTTTTTCATTTTTCATTAAACTTGTAGTTTTTGGTGCTGACTGAAATGACTTTATACTAGTTTGTTTCCATGTGAAAAGTTCATCTTTGAATTATTACATTATTATTATTACATAGTTATGAATATTAGGCTGCATTTCATTTCTGCTGATAGATCTCTGAAATGCTATAATCCACACTGAACTTTTAAAAGATTTGAGAAAGAGCAAATGTTTTATAGATAATTTCTACAATTACTTTCAAGCATAAGATATTACAATATTTATCCTGTTATATGATTTTTTTTTGGCATGTACATGCTTCTATTGTATGTTTAATTACTTTAAAAAAAGACACTATAGTGGTACAGTATGTGCGTCCTACCTCTCCTCTGTCTCCTAGCATAGAGTCTTTGGGTTTGGGCAGCTGTTGTCCACTGATAATTTTCAACACCAGCTGCTTCTTCATCTGACCTGGCAGTGGGTCCTCCAGGTTGGGGTTAAAGGCACCTGCAGTGGGAAGAAAGGAAATATGTGTGATCACTCTGCTTCTACTAAGAAAATATTAACACTGACATCTTATTAACAAGAGGTAAATATCCTCTCCATAACACACTAATGTAATGCTCACATAACCCAAATAAGCAGGACCACTACATATACTAGATTCATGCCTGACAGAGCATATTCCCAAAGTCTGTGTTAAAAATCAACTCCACATTTCCAACTAAAAAGATGGATGAATATATATTTATATGCTGACCTTCACACATGCAGGCAGGCTTGAGGATGTAGCCACAGTTGCCATTGCTGTTGAATTTGGCTCTGTTGAGCTGGAGGACCCGGCCTTCTGACTGGTAGTTGAGTGCAACTGAAATCAGAAGAGTTCACCTCATTATTATTGGTGGACTGCAAGTCATACATTAATGTGCTGGCTAACAGCTGCTGTGGGAGGAGAAAACACTGCAGATGAATTACAGTAAATGACTGTTCAGTATTAACAAATTGTCAGACGTAATAATAGCAGCGGCAGCAACATGACTCATGTCTGACCACTTTGAATAGATGATCATGAAGCATGCAGTGGGCTGGGTTAAGCTCATACCAAGCTGGCAGCCGGCGCTCCAGAAGGGCTGGGGGTTGAAGTTGGAGGAGTCCACACGGTAAGAGGAAGGGTAGATGCGGGAGAGCTGTCGCTGGTTGAAGTGGATGAAAGACGCAGCTTTCTGCTGCATCACCTGGTGGGCTTTGGTCTCACTGAGCGATGACACCTGCCAGCTGTTGCAGGCTGCCAAGAGCAACACAAACACATCTGTGTTTCCTGTCATCAGGCTCAAGAACTCCATTTTAGTTAATGTTATCACTGAGGATCAGCTGACAGGGAGCTGGAAAGATTTCAACTGCTGACTTCAAAACCTGTTTATTATGAGTATTCATATGTTAACAGCAATATTAAAGAGCAGTGATAGGATGACTTTTATATACTAATATTAGGTAGTACATTTTCTATATTTGTATAATAACTCCATATAAACTTTTATATCTTCCATACCATATATCTTTGAATAAGTTTGTGTAACTTTACGATACTATGCCTGCATTTCTTCTCTATGGAGAATGAATGACGGGACTCTGCACCAATAAGGTAATAATAATAATGTTAAGTTCTTATGTGAGTGAGCTGGAAAAGAATCAAACCATGCGTCTTATTACTTTAAGCTTGTTTTCCACTTGAAACTATGGCATGATGTATGGCTTTGTGACGAGTATGCATATTGACTATTGTATAAGGTCTGTGCCATGTTTGAGTTTTCCATCTTACGTCTGACCAATGCATTGGAATAAATTTGCTTTTGAATAATATCCACATTTTGGCCCAATCGATTGATTGATCTTCATTGGAATCCAGATAAGAAACTTCCCTTTCAGACACTTTACACCTACACCACAAAGAATCACTCTCAGTTAAAAGTTATTAGTAGCAAAACCACTGTCCCTAATATGCAGTTAGCATCAGGTTAGCATTGCTGTTTGAAAGTGTTTAATAATTGTGTGGAGTGGAAACAGAACTTCTCACCTTGTGCCTCAATATCATAGAGACCCACAGACCGGGTGTATTTGACCAGATCAGACAGAGCTCTGGATAACTTCATGGTCTTCTTCTTTCTGTACGGTCAAAGGTTGCACAAGTAAACACAGACTGTATATGTAAAGTGAAACAGCACTTAAATACACATAACTTCATGACAGAATTTAAAGGGGACATACTGTATCATGCTGATTTTCAGGTTCATACTTGTAGTTTGTGTTTTAAATTTACACAATTTAATGTTTTAAAAAAACACATTCTTTTTCTCATCCTGTCTGTATGAATGTTCCTGTATTTACCCTCTGAAACGCTCTGTTTTAGTACCTGTCTCCTTAAGACCCCCTTCCAAAAACGTCCAGTCTAAAAATATGGTGCACCTTTGAAAAGGGTGGAGATACTGATATTCTAATGAGTCTGCATGCGACATAGGAAGGAAAGCCATATCTGAATGTCTTGTTGAGACACATGTTTTCTGATCTAGACCACGAAGACTGACTGGGTTGTTGTATTACACGGTTTGTGGGTTGGTAGGAACTCAGATACCCAGATGTATGTGATAAGCACTGAGAAGGTGAGATTTTCATATGTCCCCTTTAAGACAAAGTCTGTTACAGATTAACTATGTCATATTTGGGTTTGTTGAATTTTAATCCTGAAATATAGGTATGAACAACTATCCATCATATTCATTAAGATAATATGTATAAGTGCAATAATTTACATCAGAGGGACAATAGCACACTCATGGCTGAATAACATAGAGTAGTAGAGGGGTGCATGCGTGTGCGTGTGTGTGTGTGTGTGTGTGTGTGTGTGTGTGTGTGTGTGTGTGTGTGTGCAGCATACTTGCTGTGGTGCAAGGGGGCACGGGAGGCGCTACTTGTACTCTCTTGGTCTGTATCTGTGTCTTCAAAACTCAGTGTCTTCTTCAGCTTGGTTGCCTTTTTCTGGAGAAGACAGAGTCATTAACACGTGAGGGACCAAAGAATATTCGACAGAGTTCAAAAAAAAAAAAAAAAAACGCTGTATAATTGACCAAGATTTTAAAAAAAGTTTATTTTTTTTTCTTGAAAGACAAAAATGTGACACACAAGTCTGTTGGTCATCTAAGTAATGAGAATGAGAGTTAGCAAAAGGCTAACACTAGGCTAACAGCAGATAGCTGCAATAATATTTGAATCATACCAAAAATGCTCACGTCAGCTCATTTTCCAACACCACTGGAAGATAGCTGACTTAAATTGAAAATAAATTCATAATCCACAAACGGAAACAACTTCAGCATCAGTTTAGTGTCCTCTGGAAACAGCTTCTTGCACGGCTTTTTTGAAATGCTGGGCATGTGTTTGTGAGGATGTTTTCTAATCTACTGATTATTTGTCATTAATCAAGAAGAAATATCTAGAAAATCATCTATCATTCATCCTAATTCACAGGGGTCCAAAGTGATGTCCAATAATAAAAGTAATAATCATGCCTGTACAATCACCATGTAAATACTTTGTTGTTCATGGCAATCTGAGCTTTATCTGAATTTTGACATATTTTCTTGGATGCTACTTCATTCTCTACTGTGGCTGCATCCTTGGAAAATTCAGTCTAACAGTTTTTTATAATAAATATATAATTCTTCCCATATTTAGTAAGTTAAATAGTAATAGTGGAGTTTGATACGGTTTCACACTCTTTGTTTGAGTGATATAAACCGGATCAGAGTGACTGCTTCAGTCCTAGTCGATTTCAGCACTGCATTTTAACAAATACATGATACTAAATACTCTTAATTAAACTTGCTGATTATTTAAATTTTCCTTTTAAGTTTTGTAAATATATGATTTTGATGTGATTTTATTGTTTGATGCAATGGTGATGCAGCAACCCACTATGTCACATAATGACATCCATTGCTCTCTTCAAATCAAATTGAAAAATCAAATCAAAATCAAATTAACGAGAAACACCTTATGATTAAATGTCAATACAGGCAACCATTTGTTCATGTTCTCGTCTGAGATGGGACATTGGGTAGTAACAGAATTTGAGAGGCAAAGAGAGGAATAAAAAGGCCAACCTTGCGTTTGGAGAAGCTCCCCATGAAGGAGCGACCCGTCCGCTTGTTGCTGCTGGGATTCGCCTCGTCCGCTGTGTCGGTCCCATCATCACTTTTGCCCTGAGAAGCAGAGGAGAAACTTAGCATGTTTTTGTGAGGAAACATTCTAGAGACTTTTAACTGAAAAAAATACTGATTAGTTCTTCCCCTGTCAATCACTCATTGAGGGACTCATGGATTTCACATATTGGACTGAACTGTTATTTTCTGGATTTTTTGGGGATGATTTAAACAATCAAATGGATGGAAAACCTGAGTACATAATGCCTTGAAAACAAGACAACTGACAAGAGTCTGACCAACAAAAACAATTTCAAAAGACACTGAGGCAATAAATGAAAAACAATATTCATGATAATCACGGGTTTTTTGCTCAACAGGATGATATACACTTGTTTTATCATGTCAGTGTATGCAGCCAGTGTCCCACCAGCCATATTTCTTGGCATTTTGAGGACATGTTTCAATAGATTAAACTGTAAATGACTTATGGCCAAAAGCTTCATGCAACTTTGGATGAACTTCATCCAATAATGATCCACAGAAAATTTGCTAGCATTTGGACCTACGCTGTAGGAAATGTCAAAAATGTGTTTTTCAAAAAAGTCAAAATGGCAATTTAGTAGGCTGACGTTAGTGGGCCAAGAGGCTTTTTTGTAGAGGACAGTCAGCAGCATGTGAGTCAAATTTCAAGTCAGTGGGACATACGTTGTGCGTATCAGTGTTAATTACAGCACCATGTGGCCAATTGGGGTCATATTTCTGGGAGGCATTTGCATCATTTCCAGCTATTGTGCCAAGTTTCATGTTTCTAGCTCATTGTTGCTCATGGCAATTTGAGCCGCTGCATAAGACAACAAGTAATAATAATAATAATAAACTAGCACAAACCTAGAAGAGTTCTGCCCTTTGGGGCTTGAACCCTACATATGGAGGTTTAAGTTGTAGAAACATGCATAAATAAGCTCTAACTGCATGTGACAGATTCTATTTCAATGTGGGAAAGGTATTTCTATGCTAATGGCCGAGTACTGAAAATGAATTACAGTGACCGGGAGACCTGATTTGGAAAGAAATACTTCATCAGGTGTCATATTTATTGAGAGAAAGTCAACAACCACTAGCTCCACACTCTCTCGCCCTACTCCAACTTTTATAGCAATTCACACACTCACATCACAAACAGCCCAATACAACATGATGAAAAGCGTTTAATATAACTAGGCTTTAAATTCACATATATTAACATATTGTGGCAGACTGCATTCTATCGGTGTTTAGACTTAACAAAATATCCAATAACATTAAAAATAGATGTAATTTTCTGCACTAGTGGTCTCTCAATCAAAACAATAACAAAAGAAAAAGTTGGGTGACGTTGTGAAGTATAGTGTGGGATCATGAGAGTTGCTGTTTTCACCACCACTGCCATAAATGCAGTCATCTTCTCCCATCTGGGATTCCTTCAGTGTTCATCATTCAGGAAGTTTTTTACAGAGGGACAAATTATTGGTAGAAGCCTCCTGCTCTCCAAAACATTAACTGATTGAGATGATTAAAGTGCTGCAAATGTTTGTTAGCTTGTTTTTCTGATAGCTTCAGATCCAGATGACTGATGACTAAAATCCTTAATCCAGTTAAAATGCAGTATATATATAGTTAAAAACGGCCAAAATCTAACAAGTGTAAAAACTGGACAAAGTGAATTTATGACAGCTGCTGGCAGACGTGTGGTGACAGACATGATGTGTTCATATTCATACATGTTACTAATCAATTACTCATGCACACGTCACAGCTATAGCTCAGGATTTGAATTGAACAGCAGCTGTCCAGTCAAAACACACTCACACACACACACACAGTACACACTCGATGACATGAGGACGAGTGTGTAAATGAGGAAGTTCAATGCCTGGTTCCTGTTAAAAGGATAAAGGCTGACTTTCACTTTTTCCCTCCAGCAAAACTAACATGATATATACGTATATGACATGTTTTGAATAGAAACTGTTCTTTTTTTAGCATGTTGGTTAGCAGGTAGCTTGAGGACTCCCTGTCTGTTTACCTTAGAGCCAGTTTTGTCTGTGGGCTTCCCAGCAGGGGGAGGGGGCTGCGATGGTGAAGCTGTCTGGGTCTTCTCGGTCTCGGATCTTGGACTCCTTCATCAGGCTGTCCAGCTTTTTCTTGGCCATGCTCTCCACTTGTTTCCTGTTGGCGGACGTCTGGAGGAGGAAGGAACAGTTACAGTACAGTGAATAGTGACTATGATACATGTTCACACATGACACAAGACAGTGAGAGTAACTTTGGACAGTTCACACTGTCTGCTGGGAGTTATTGCTCAGTTTTATACATTTTCCATGTCTGAAATGTGACACCTTTGTACGAAGGACCTGAGGAACAAGTAAGAAAATAATCCTGGTGATCCATTTAGTCTGATATACTGTTATTATTTTCTCTCCTGTGTTTATGACTTGTGAACAGGTGAAAACAGGATAACCTTTCTAAGTTCATTAATTTTCTTCATCTGTGAAACGGCTGGGAAAAACAAGTTTTACCCATTTTTTTTTTTTTTTTTTTGCCAGGATCATTTAGTTACTTTTTTGCATCTAAAATCTATAACATCCATTCATGTTTTCTTCCCAGTGATTTTTAATTCATCCATGCACGCTAAGCACAAGGTTCTGGCATCTTTCCAAGTTATTTATTTATATATTTATTTCATCTGTGGAAATAAAAAAGGTGATTTTTTTGTTATAATACTCAATTTCATTTTTAATACTCAAGAGGCTGACGTGCACCACTATCCAATGCTCTAAAGAGAACACTGAATGCATTAATGTTCTCTCCATGCACTCGAAACACAAGGTACATATATTGTGTGCTAGAAAATTACATTACAGTCAGATATTTCCTTTGGCAAGATATGTATTTTAATCTGATTTAATCTGCCGTAAGGGAAAATATATATGCTAGTATATGTTTGGATGATTTGAAATCAGTTATGTGGAACATTATGTCAGCAGAGATGAGGGAGGAAGGAAGCCTCTAACATCAGTTTTCAGTCTGGATCTCTGACTTCTCTCCTTCCTTTTGAGAATATACTGTATATGTGTGTGTATATATAGATGTATATATATGTGTGTGTGTGTGTGTGTGTGTGTGTGTGTGTGTGTGTGTGTGTGTGTGTGTGTGTGTGTGTGTGTGTGTGTGTGAAAAACTAAATCACAATATTAATCAATAATGAAACCATTTGTTGGTTGAAGCTAGACAGAATATGTCCGTGTATTTACACACAGAAATAAAGCAAATGTGGTGGAGTTGGCTGTTCAATATAAAGATTTGGCGATTAAGTCCTTTTTTTCTCTTCAGACTATCTGGCAATCAGAAAATCCATTGGTATTTTCAGTGTTGCGTTTCAGTGTTGATTTCAACCAGTCAGACAGTTTCATAGGCTAATGAACTGAATACATAAACTCTTCTCAACCGGTCGGCCCCGGGGGATTTGAATCGGGGGGTCAGACATGGCCACTCGGTCTGGAAGGATCCTCTGACCGGTGAGGACACCACAATCGGCCCTCTGGGCGGACCGACCTCGGTGAGTGGGGTCGGTGGTGATGTCGGCAGGTAACTCAACTGACTCATCTTGAAACACGGTTCCTGTCTCTTCGTTCCCATGCTTGGATGAGACTTTTTTTTGCAGTCATCACTATTCATATCTGTTGTGTTTATCATTATTTCATTTATAAGAGCACAACATTGTTTACAAAAGCATAAAGTCAAGTTTTTCATAGATCTTGCACTGACTGACTGAGTGACTGAGGGATCACCGACGATGATTTGACTCAACCACTTTCAGGGAGCAACCCTACTTGTCAAAAACAACAAATACATTAAGGAACAACATAAATTGCAATGCATTTTTAGTAAGATCCACATGCACATGCATTAACTCAATTTCTGTTCCCGTTCCAGTTACACCTCAGCTATTTAACCCTAAAGAAGAAGGAACACACATCATGCAAGTTTAATGAGGAGCCAAGATGAAGCAATACATTATGTTACATAATGCAGAACCTCCCAGACCATTTAATGAAAGCAATTCCAGATTCCAGTAGGACTGTAAATGATAGTACATGGTGCATACAGGGCATTATTTATGGTGCGGAAATCTTAGAGTTATATCTCAAAATGTGGGCAAGTAAAAACAATTTTTGCTTGGTGCACATCCCTAACGGTTTTTATTAGGACTGTCAAAGTTAATGGAATAACGCAATTGATCTAGTTTAAAGCTAGAACGAAGATATCGTTTAGGTAGCATTACACAAAACTAGACAACATAAACAAAGTCAGCACACTGACACACTGACAGCTGTTGCTGCCTGTTGGGCTGCAGTTTGCCGTGTTATGATTTGAGCATATGTTTATGCTAAATGCCCCTGTGATGGTTTCTGGACATACTTTGTCATTGTTCTGTATTGTTAATTGACTTCCAATAATACATATATACATATATTTGCATAAAGTAATCATATTTGTCCACTCCCACATTGATAAAAATATCAAATACTTGACAAATCTTCCTTTTAAGATTTATTATTTATTTAGAACTGATTAAAAAATGTGCAAGTAATTTGCGATTAATCATAATTAAATATTTTAATTGACTGACCCCCCTAGTTTTTATAATCTAGATGAACTGTCCCAGTGAGTTACCTGGCTTGTATCTGAGGTCCTACTGTAGAAAGAAATATAATTCTCTCTCATCCTGATCTGACCACACTAAGAAGATGCAGGATCCTACCAGAATTCACATTTCAGGGAGCAAAGATGAAGCAACGCATTATGTTACATAAAGCAGAACGTCCCAGACTGGTTGAGAGATGGAGCTTTCCGCAATGTATGTATTACATGTGAGAGCATGACAGCATGACAGAGAATGATGGTAGGACACACACGTTATAAGGATGAAGAGGAATAAATGATAGAGGTCCTCGCTGAGAATAATATGCACATGCTCAGTTCAGCCACATGGTGCCAGAGTGTCTCCATAAACCACTTCAGTCTGTACGGATCCTAAGCATCATCAGCATGCTCCATGAGGTCCGTTATTTTTATGTGCTCAGTGCAGATGTGTCAAAACTGAACACACAGTATAGCACCAGTATTGAGCTTTTCAGTGCTGCCATTCTGATTAGATAGATATAACGCAAGGGGGATTGTGCCGAATAGATAAATATTACCTTGGGAAGATGCTGAATGCTTAAGATACTTTATGCAATGGTTTTGAATACAATAATATTAACCTGCCCTTGTAATTTAGGTGCTAATGTGTTAACCTCTGACCATACTGGTCAAGCTTAAAATGTTCTCTCACTTAATCAGCCAAACTTATAGTATAGGATAGTTTGAATGTGTTCAAGTGGGGTTGTATGAGGTACGTAGTCAGTTTTACTGCTTGACCTCGCCATCAGCCCTTTCCAATGGGAACTGAAGCCGTTATATCCATCTATGCTCTCTTCAAAGCCACCAGACTCCTTTGAGAAAAATAGTAATTTTACCTTGCAAAACCTATTACTGCCTTGAGTTTGTGTTATTGTGTGACTTTGGTGAATCCAGACTAACCCTTAATAGCACTAACAAACTGATTGAAGAGAGCATAGATAAGAGCTTAAGTTCCCTCTTGGAAAGGGCTGTCTGATAGCAAGGTAAAGTGGTGAAAATATCCAAAATATAGCATACACTTTAGCTGATATTGATTTTTTTAGGTGTCTCAAATATGTTTTGTTACTGCCCCGGGACACAGCAGTACATTGCTTTGCTCCCATGCTGGTACTCCTGTCTGCTTCTCCAAACTGAGGGTGTGCTGACCATTATCCACTGTGGCTAATACAAAGACTACGCAGAAGTACCTCACACAGCACCACTTCAGAACATCCAAACTGTCTCTTTAACTCAAACTTCTACCAGCTGCTCACCTTCTATGGCTGCTTTTCAAGAAATTAGATGATCTTAGACACAAAATCAAGTTCTCAATCATCATCACTCATTAGTTAGTTCTGCAGCCTGCATCGTAATATTCATATAATTATTCCCAGACAGTCCATCCATCCATCCATCTTCAACCGCTTATCACGTTAGGGGTCGCGGGGGGCTGGAGCTGATACCAGCTGGCATTGGGTGAAGGCAGGGTTCACCCTGGACAGGTCGCTAGTCCATCACAGATTCCCAGATAGTATATGTGACTATCCCACTTGAAACTCTATCCATCCTGTAGCTGCCTAACAAGTTTAAAAAGAACTATTGCTCATAGTTTGGTTCCAGATGAAGAATATTTGCACAGCATATTTGATGGAGCATCTTAAAGATGCAATACTGTAACATGTTTTTGGCACCTACAACTTTAAACATTTACAGGTAGTATGAAAAAGTATGGCAGATGAATGGGTGAGATTTCTGAGGTGGTTAAGAATGAGCTTTATATACAGTACCTTCCACTTTGAAAGAAGCGAGCAACATTTGAAGAGAAGAAGGGACAAACAGGAAGAGAGAAGAGCAGGACATGAGAACAGATAGCCACACAGAAAGGAGACCGAAGCAAACAGCAGAGATCGCAATATAGCAGTTAAACTAAAAAGACAGGAGAGGAAGAACACTCACACAATCACCAGTGCTTAGTTTAAACATGAACCATCAAGAACAGGAAATACATGCACAATTCACATTTCATCTGCTGGACAGGAGGACACAATGGCTGCCTGTAACCCTGGTAGACAGAAGAGATAAAAGTGGCTAAGTGGAGAAAAAGACCAAGCAAGGTACATACATCTCCGTTCATCAGCTTGCAGTCATCCTCCATCTCATCAGCGCTGTCTTCATCCGACACATCTCCCTCTTCTGCGTTCTCATCGATGTTGGGAGGCAGTTTCTTCCCCTGGTGGAGGAAAGAACTAGTCAGCAGAGCTTCACATTAGAATAACAAACAGCTGCAACATGAAAAATGAGGTTAGATGGGGCCATTGACCATGAGCTGTATCCACATCATCCCCAGTTTAAGGGACCAGTGACCATCGTCTCAGTCACCTCTCTTCTGTATCTTCTTACATCTCAGCATTTCATTCATTTCTGTGGACGAAATTCTATCAAATCAAATTGTATTATTAAAGTTTGGAGTGTTATTTAAGATATTAACAGGATAAGGACACAGTGATGACCTGAACACAATCTAAATTCACAGAGCTTTCCCTCTCTGCTGAACAACCTCGTTCTGCATTAGAAATGTACAGAGTTACAACTGAAGAGCTGGTAGAAGAAGAGCCAAGTGTCAGGGACACAAGAAAACACTGAATCTATCAACAAATACAGTACGCCTATATACAGCATAAGCCATAGCTAATACTTATTTATTAAACCTTTAGGAGGCAACAAGTTTTTGGTGTCGCGTCTGTAAAGAGGAGACTCGTGGGAACTGATAGAATCCGTTTAAATTCACATATATTGAGGTCAGAGGTCAAGGGACCCCTGTGAAAACTGCCGTTCCAGTTTTTCCTTGCCAAAGTGTAGCGTAACTTTGGAGCATTATTTCACTTCCTTTGGGACAAACAAGCATGACATGGTTGGTACCAATGCACCCTGCCACATCCTCCTGTTGGATTTAATCACAGTGTTTTGGAGAATCGATACAGTATCGCACAGCATGATACGGCGATATTCATGTGTATCGATATTTTCTGATACCCCTATTATTAACCACCCCTGCTCTGCATATTCTGATGAGTGGAATGTCATATGATTGGTTAGAAATTGCTATGTTTCTCTGATGCAACTGATTGCTGTTGACAATATATCATTATTTATTTATCAAATGCTTTTAAAACGATCAGTGTTAAGATTTGTTGAAGCCTGTAATCCCTGTCTTTGTTACGGTTGTCGTGGCAACATATTCACTCACAATCCCTCCTAAAGACCAGAGAATCCAGAGGGTTTAGTGGCTGATAAAGCCATGGATGTACCATGTCCATTTACAGTACCTGTTGCACTTTCTATTATTCTCATTAACAGGCTCAAGAGGGAAGAAGGAGGAGATATGAGGAAAAGACTCAACAGTGAAGGGTGTACAGGTTCAGCCGTTAATATTTTGATAAAAGATTGTCCCACTCTCACCGTCTGAGCGAGCAAGTGAGGTAGTTTGTCCTGTGGCTAGCAATCATTCTCACTCACAGTGTCCTGGAGGTGGTGGTTTGCAGCAGCACTGTGTGGCGAGTACTGTCTGACCCTGGTACCCACAGTGAGGCTGCACAGCCTGGGTGTTGCAAGGCAGTGGGGAAGCTACATATCAGTGTTCCTCACAGAGCTTATATATTGGTTCCCTCTGCTGAGTGTACAAACAGGTAGTAGTGCTGGCACAACAGCTGGCAGAGCAGTCCTTACCGTGCATGATATTGGCAGGGTGCCTTCTCTTTAGCAAAGGCATCTGGCATCAATAAAGCCTCATTAACCTCAGCATCGTTCCCTCCCCTGCTAACAGCAGCCTGCTGCTGCTCATAAACATGTCTCTACTGGTTAAAATGGTGTGTGAAACAAACTTTGCTTTAATGGTTTACACTACAAACTCTTCCACAGTGCCAACCTGGACAGATGGTTTATGTCAGCTATGAGCTTTCACAAATGAGCACATCAGACTTCTGGGTGAATATTAAGGTACATTGGGAGGGAAATGAAGGGAAATGGGATGCTGTGCTGTACAACTGTCTTTGTTTTAGTAGTGGGGGATCCTATGATGGTGGGGGTTCTTCTGTATAGTTGTATAAAAAAATTTCAAAGATACAGTGTGGTGTAGCGAGGTTGCAGATTGAATTAACTGACTACCCCCACCTTCCAAGCTTGTAGAAAAATTACAGTGGACTTCAGGTGCACTCCTGCCACCAAATTCAAACTGCCACTACAACATCTCAGGACAACTGCCCTGTGCTGCCTTAGCTTGGCTTGATGTTCAGCTGTAGTGTCTTGTTATTAGCCTCTAACAGCCATTTTCCACAGCAGGAACTTGATGCGTCTTCTGCCGAGTTTGAGAACAAGCTCCTGGACCTAAATGTAGGCAGTGTTCGGGAGGTGATACTAAAAGTAAGTTGCAGGTACTGTCTGGCGTGACTGGACAAGATGTCTACTACAAAAACATCAGCATTAACCACCATGTTACTATTGTGTCCATCACATTTTTTTCCACCACCAACCAGTCCGGTTGCAGTTTACATCCATGTCTGTCCAAAATGTCATCACTTCATCATTTGATCCTATTATACATTTGTTTAAAATTGTAATAATTAGCATATGAATTCTTGAGTTATGGCCAAAAACGTGTTTTGTGTAGTTACACTGACTTTGACCTTTGACCACCAAAATCCAATCAGTTCATCTTTGAGCCTGAGTGGAGAATTTGAGATTTACACTACCCACAAAAACTTACAGATATTCGAATTTCAGGTGAAATATATGGAAAATGTAAAAAGTTCATGCTACAGTGATATTATATCATTAAAGTAGGCCATTAAAGTAGTAGCATGCAATGGTATCTGTTAATGGCTTATTGAAAAGCTAACAACAGTGGTGGGTAAACCACAACAAAGAATGTCATTGTGTCAATAACTAGTCGGGTCCTTGAGCATCAATTACAGCTTGACAACGACGTCTCATGCTGTTCACAAGTCGACTTATCGTCTGCTGAGACATGGCACTCCACTCCTCTTGAAGGGCTGCCCTCAGGTCATTGAGGTTCTGGGGTGCTGGGTTACGTCCCTCTACATGACGACTTCGCTGATCCCATAGGTTTTCTCTGGGATTCAGGTCTGGAGAAAGCGCAGGCCACTCCTTTTGAGGTACCCCAGCCTTCAGCAGCCGTGCCCTGATGATGTGATCTTGATGAGCTGGGGCATTGTTTTCCACAAATATGAAATTAGGCATGTGTTGCTCATGCAGAGGCACAATGACTGGACTAATGATGCTATTCAGGTAGTATCAGCTTGTCACAGTACCATTCACAAGGTGTAGGATAGTTCTGTACTGACTAGACACACCTGCCCAGACTATAACACCGCCACCTCCAAAGGCTCCAAAGGCCAATGCATAGCATTCTCCTTGACATCTCCAACAGTGTTGGCGGCCGTCATTTCTGCTCAATGAGAAGCACTGGTTCCTCGTCCAGCACAAATGCTCCCTGGTCCATGCAAGGCAATGACGCCTGTACCTGGTGGTGTGGTCAGGTACCCTTGCAGGTAGCCTAGCATGCAGACAATGCTGATGTAGGTGGGTTTGAATGGTGTGACGTGACACTTTGATGCCAGTTGAGTGGCATTCACCATCTGGGTCCGCAGGGACTGTTCACAATGAAGCGGTCATCAGCATGGGATGTGGCCAGAGAACGTCCACTTCTATGCCACTCTGTGACTCTTCCAGTCTCTCTGTCTCTGCTGATGACACTCTGGTAACTTTCTGAAGAAATTCCCTCCAGGCGTTCCTGAGATATATCATTCATGAGAACAGACTGGCGTGCGTACGTACAGACAGACAACCCAAAAACATAATGCCCTCGCCCAAAAAAACTGGCATGGGAGCATAAAGAATTAAGAATCATGTGCATCCTAATATCTGATGTCTCAGGTTCAACTCCAGTTGGGGAGCTTCACTGTTAGGCATAACTCTCTGTGGCTAAGAGACAAAACCCAGAGCAACCTGAGCATTTGCCACAGCTCACACATCTGGCTGTAAACATAACGGTATCAACTGAGAGCCACACAGATGAGCATAGCAACATTTTTATCAAGTGAAGCTGACAATCAAGAACTGCTTCTGACCCGCAGCCATCAACATGACCTGTGGTCAGCTGGATATTGTTTCTATAACAACGCTGACCAGTGTGCCCAGATATAATGAGGTAGCCTGCAGTCTACAGTTACTAAACTCACTTTTTATTCCTTCCTACAGTGAAGTTTTGTTTTTAATTCTCTTCTCCCAAACATGTCATATTCAAACACTTTCTAATCACATCATTTCAATCAGCTTGCTATCTCCTGCCTTTGAAGTCTGTTCAAACTCCAGATAATGAAATGGTGAGCTGAAATCATGGCCTGAGGACTGTCTGCTGAGAGTAAGTCACTTTTTAAACATCCAAACTGTACTTCTGAGGCTTTACGTTTCACCCACGCTCTGAATTTACCTTGACAAGGATCTTGCCCTTGAGTGTTGCTGGTGACGGCAGCTGACCAGACTCATCAGCTTTGATGTTGGACAGGTCCAGCTTGTCCCCCAGGATCTCAGTCAGGTACTGGGCCATCTTCTTCTGCTGGGGAACACTGCAGTGGTTCTCTATGGAGAGGATGACTGGGTAGCTGGGAGATAATCACACAACAGTTTGGAGTTACAGGGCTGAAAGTTCCAGGAGGACAAGAGGACACAGTTTATTTTTCTGGGAATCTGCAGCAGACTTTAGAGAGCATGAAAGGCATCATTAAGAGTCACATTTTTGTTGATTCAACCATGAGAACACACAACTATACACTGAACAGTACAATAATGACATAACAATTACACCCAGCAGGAATAAAATACAACATAAATGACTTGAAAGGTAAAGAACAAACCCAATCTACATTAATTGGCTTATTTTGGTCCAGAATGAAATACACTATCTCAACATTGCCATAAAACTTTGTACAGACATGTATGGTCCTCAGAGGATGAACCCTCCTGACTTTAGTGATTCCAAAATTAGTTTTCTCTCGGCACCCAGAGGATGAACTAAAATAACTTTGCTCTCCTGAATTTTCATCTAGTGCCTCCATCTGATCAAAATGTCACTCAGAACTAATGACAAAGCCATCAGCTTGTGTTTCATGGTAAGCATGTTAGCATTTAGCTAAAGTATAGCCTGACAGAGTCGCTAGCATGGCTGTAGAATGTTAGTAGTTATTCTAACTTGACTAATTAAGAGCTTGTTTTATGACTATAAACAGAACAGTAACATGTAAAATCTTTATTCAAAATCTTTAATGGCATAGTCATTCACACATTCAGGCCCCAATCAGACAGAGACGTGTCGCGAGCAAAACTACTGTTTTTCTATGATATGGTGCCTCTGGCGTCACTTACGCCATGTCTTTCTAGCAATTTTTAGATGTGCATAAAACACAAAACATTCTCAACTTATCAGCGCAAAGTGCAGAGTCACACCATTCATCAATCTCTCACTTGGCCCAAGGGTCACTTGATCAAGTTTCAAGAGCTCAGTCTGTGGGTTGGTTGGGAACGGAGGGTCCCGGTTAAATCCCACATGGACCAAAAACTGAACTGGTAGCTGGAGAGGTACAACTTTACCACTTCCCTTTTTTGCTCCAGTTTGTCTTGAACCTAAAGCCTCCACTCTTCTCCTCACTCCAACAGCATAGCATGTGTGTGTGTTTGTGTGCATGTACCATGTATAAGTTAAACAGAGTGTATTAATTTCCCCACTGCTTGGATCCATAAAGGTTATCTTCTTCTATTAATCACATTTGATCACCTGGTTGCACATGCAACGCTGCTCCACATGTACTGTTTTAGCTGACATTTTATTCATTTACTTTTTATTTTTATTTATACAGTAATAAAAAGAGGTTATCAAGAATCTGTAATCTTCAGGGCAGTTAACATTTCATTTAAATTTCCACGTTTTAAGAGTAAATGTGTATGTATTTGACACTAAAACCTCCACTGTTAAAATGATAGTACACCACTTTTTAATGCATTTATAGACTGAAATGTTTGTTTGGTTCAATAAACATCTTATTTTGTGACTTGGTTGTGTCTTTGGTTTAAAGCTACTTGATACACTCCGTCCTCTCACAGAGGACACCTCAAATGTCCTTTTTAACAGGACACGAGCAAGACAGCATGCGCCCTGCAAGATATTTGTCATATGAGGTGTTGGTATCACCAACATCAATGCTCTTTAATCTGTAATTTAATATATGTGCACGTCTGGAGACACATTTTAATCAGTATTTTCTGTTAGCATGAAGCATGTGGCTTAGCATGTAAAACAAGTCAACCAGACTCCTCAACCACAACATATTGAAAACTGTAAGGATTGCCAGTCTACGTCTGAAGGAAGCTACTTGTCCCAGATTTGTCTCCGTCAGCCCTCTGCAGAGACTGTTTTTATACAGCGTCCTGGAAAATCTGATCGCTCTTTGATGTTGAATGCAGCCTTTCACTCTGTTCCCTTTTAGCCAATTATCTGTGGAATATAGTGTCCACAATTATGTTTTCAAAAACACACAGTGTGGGTGAACATGCACACAAAGCGAGAGTTGCTCCTTCGTTTTACTCGAGGAGACAGGCTCTAAAAATAGAGATTTTCTCTGCATCCTCCAGACTCTGCATGTCGATGAGATTATCACCTCCTGATGCAGATTCTGTGAGGAGGAGGAGGGTGTCTGTGAGTACGCTTTCATTTCTCTGTGTGTGTTGTTATGTCTCTGTAGTTGCACAGGTGTGAGTAGGATTTTATATTGGTTTATAGGGATATATCCATTCCTATGTACAGATGAGTGACAAATAAAAGGAAAACATGAATAAATGAGTCACAAAACAAGTGTCAAGAGTCAAACAACAAGTGCAGCTTTCATACAGGACATGAGAGCTCACTGAGTGGTTTGATGAGGATGACAATGATGTGAATCATAAGCTGGCCTTCACAATCACCAGGTCTCAACCCCGTTTATCAGCTATGACAGCTTTTGGTGTGATGTGTTTCACGCCATTCACACATATGGACAGCAATAGTCTCCTATTCATTGTGAATGGGACAGGGTGTTGTAGTTCGGTGCTGCCCACTGAAAAAGAGCACAACCTGCAAATATCTTCTAACGCGATGGGCCAATCAGAAGCACCAAGTCTGAGTTGTTGTCAGCTCCACAGGAGGGGTGTGAGTCTCTTATACTGTAGATATACTGTAGAACCACAATGCCGATCAGTCTCGCCAGCCCGGGAGTCATTTCTGTATTACAACAGTTTCAACAACACGTACCAAAAAAAAAAAAAAAAAAAAATAGGCTGCAAACAAAACTTTGTAGTGTGTGGTACTACAGCAGAAACGCTGTTCAGATCAAGCTAACCATGTAAATTACCTACACTGCGCAAAATACCCACAAAGCTAGAACGGAAGAGTGACATGTCCCGAAAACAGGGCTGCACGATATGGGGGAATAATAATTTAAAAATAAAGTAAAAAAGTAATTTAAAAAAGTGAAAATAACAACAGTCTTTAATTGAGCATTGAACTGAACACAAAAGGCACAAATAAAAGAAGAGTGTGTGGCTTTAGTATAAACCCCTTTTCTGTTGGTAAACATGAAGACATATTCTTGTGGATGAAGAATAATTCTCTCACTACAATCACTGTAAAAGTGAGCGCTGACTGGTTTTGTCTCGACTGATTTCAACATGGCAACTGGGTCACAAACTGTCTCATTTTACAGCTAAGCAGAACACTGAAATGTTTCTAAGAAATAGGCATTACAGTAACATAATTTTGATTCATATTTCATCAGCGCTTCCTGGTTTGACAGTTTGATCGGAGTTCACAAGCTTCCCGAGCAGTGATTGACAGCTGCTGTACAGACTCCTCAGCTCTGATTAGTTGTTTTCCTTCGGGTGCAGTGAAATCTTACGAATGCCATCAGGAGCACTAAAAGGACGCAGAGGAACCAGATTTTTAAATATTTTATCTGTCTCATGCACTACTGTCAGATATAGTGACTGTCTGAGCAAAAATAATAAAACATGACCACCTGCAGCTTTAAGACTGATGCCATTTACTCGCAGCATCCCAGGTTCTCTCCCTGCATTTTCTGTCTGTATCTCTATCAAATAAAAGGTCAAAATATATTTTAAAAACAAAGGTTTGAATCATATATATAAAAAAAGAATAACCACAAACTAATGTGAGCAAATGATACAACCAAAAACATGAGCATCTAGCTCTCACTGTCACACTTTCACCATGTTCTCAGTGCTCAAAAAAAGCACACTGCACACTGCAATCAGATACACTATAAGATCAATCCCCAATAGTGACTAAACACCGACATAAGATAAGATAAGATAAGATAAGATATTCCTTTATTAGTCCCACAGTGGGGAAATTTACAATAAAACATATATCAACCTATCAGGAAGAGCCTTCACAACAGCAGACACAGCGCGCCATGTTTCAGATGTAAAGAAGCTTTGAGACGTATTAAACCTATCCAGCCATGCAATTGTATTCCAAGCCTCATTTCCCCCATTTTTCTCCATGCCTTTACAATCCAGCAGCTCATGTAATGCAACGCTGTGATGCGTACTGACAGCATACATGTCAATATACTGCTGGGGTTATTTCCCACATACTTATTAAAGTCGTACACACATATGTTTTATGGTTTGTCAGCTGTCATCAATGGAAAGATGATGAAACATGAAAATGATCTACTGGGGAGCTCTGACCAACCAACTGAATGTGTGAGCCAGTAAATAAAATAAATAAATGCAAGAAAATATTAGCAGTGAGGCTGTGTGTGTGTGTGTGTGTGCGTATAACATACTCATTCTTGGCGAAGGCGTACTTGTTGATGGTCTCGATGACGTCTTTGAAGAGGATCTTGGAGGTGAGTGTGTACCCGTGGTGGACAATGGGCTCACCGTCCTGACCATCCCAACAGTCCACTGTGGACAGAAAAGACAAAGAAGGGACAGTCAATAGGAAGCTACCTGTCAGCCAAACACAAATCCCAAAGACAAACCAAAAATGTACTAACAAACACTTTATGTGCATTAAAGACCGATATATCAGCTTCATCGGTGCCATAGAGCTCCATTGTTGTCCAAAAAATTAATAAAACATATTAAAGAGCCACAGTGTTTCTCTGGGTGACAATTTCCTTCAATACCAAGGACACACACAGTGTAGTTTATTCTGATTCAGTCCCACATAGACCGTCCTGCTGCCCCAAATACCACTAGAGCACCCAGTACGGATGAATCCACCGCTGACAATAGTTCCCGACAAATGCAGTATTTTCAAACAATGGCTCCTTAAACCGGGTATCCCTTCTTACATATTTATCTAGTGTCAGTAATGTGAAAGTAAGAACTTGTTTTATTTATCTGCAATTTATTGAGTTGAAATATGCTGCCTTATTAAGTACAATTAAATATTATTTCCACCATGTAGTTTTTATTTTAGTGGCTGCTTGTGCAGCTTCCTTCCACTGGCACAGTAGAACCTCCAGAGTTTAGGGATAGCATGAATATTGAGTAAAATAAAAACAGTACTTTTTAAAACTAAAACACAGACTAGTTGTCCTAGTTTTCCTTTTGTGAAAAGCGAGCTACGGGATATGAATGAAAACTGCAGCTTCTAACATTTTTGAATCCTATATGAAACTATAAACTACAAGAGTATGCTTGTGTATATGTCTATATCAGTGTATGTTCCACATGTCCATGCTGACCTTCTACACAGCGACAGCCAGCCTGCAGCACCCAGGCGTACATATCCACCCTGGACTGTGACATCAGCTGGTCACCCATCAGGTAGGTGTTGTGTGAGGAGGCGATGAAGTAGTTGCACAAAGGCTGGTTCATGTCCTGGACCACGTTGTAGTGTTCTGGGTTGAAGATGTCCCCCGCTGGGCTGCGCATGTAATTCGTAATACCTGGAAGAAAGTTAAACAAATGCCTTTTTGTTTTATTTTACTCTTGACAAGTGGTCTACTGCCGGTCAGAGTGAATGTCTTTTAAATTCATAGGGAATGGCTCTAATTTTCAGATTTTTTCTAGAAAAAAGACCCTGAGCAACAGAAATGTCCCCATTCCCCTTACATGCTGTAATGTAAGGCCGTTACAGCATGAAATCCTACATTTTATTTTATCAGGCTTTCAGTTTAGAGTGTTAGCTTCAACAATGTCATTTTTACTATTTTCCTCCAGTCATTTTCTCATGTTTGCCCTGTGGGGCTAATACATGCTGTTCTCCTGGTTTCCACTAGGGGCATTACTGCTATAGTATGGAGTACCGCAGTGTTTAATGTAATGCATCCAAATCGGTGCTGTTCCTAACCATTGACATACCCCATACTGTGAAAAAACAATTCCCCAGCATTGACTATACATAACATAAATATTATACTGTATATATAATGAATAGTTGATAGTTATGATTAGGGCTGATGTTGCTTAAAATATTTAACTCATTGACATTTTTATCCTCTAAGAACTTCAGAGCAACTTTTGTAAAGGGATGCCGAAGGGTTAAAAAACAACAAAACATACAAAAAACAAACAAAAATCTTTTTCTGAAATGTAAATTTGGTCAGTGAAAACAAGCTTCACAATAACATTTCATACCTGTGCACACAGCTGTCAGGAAGTCTCCATTTATTGACTGAGACTTTGCAAAATTATTCTCTTTCCTCAGACAGAAACGAGGGACACAATTATATATTTGTGTCATACCTTTTCTAAGCTGTATAGAAATACTGTCAATATTCTGCATACAAGTTTTATTTCAGTCAATTAGAGAACGAGGATTCATGCTGTGAATCTGGATCCATTTGAGTCTATGGATAGAGTCTAGTCTAGAAATGCTCTATATGAAAAGTGTCATGAGATAACTTCTGTTGAGTTCTGTGACTTGGTGCTATATAAATAAAACTGACTTGACTCGACTTTGACCTGCAGTCTTTAGTGTTGTCAATGACACGGATGTCTCATATCATAATAACAGAAAAAAAAAAAATCTTGACACACACTGTAGCAACATGCTCTAATTGTGCGCCATGAATGACAAAAAGAAGATTGATGAAAGCTAATAGATACCTTGGACAGATACACAGCAGACCACAGGGTCCATTTACAAAATCCTGACCTTGCTGGAGGGGAATTCGTTGAAAAGCAGTAAAACACTGATATGAGAGTGACTTTTTTTAAAGGGACTATCAAGGTTAAGGGTAAATATGTAGACAGCCAAAATGGAAACCTTCCAGTATACTAGATGAAAGCAAATGTATTCTGTTTTGTTCCAAACTTTATGGTTAATAATAGAAATTAAAGTGAGACTTACCATCAATCCCCAGAACTCTTTGCTTCTGGTTCTCAGAGCACGGCTCAAATTTGTTGATAATCTCCAGGCAATGATCCTCAGTCACCTTGGTCATCTATAGATTATGTAAATGCATGTCAAACATCAATACTACACTTTATTTATATGCTAAAAAGAGAACAATAACAATTCCCACAGGGAGAATTTATGAGGATATGAAAGTATAATCCATTTATGAGCGCTCTCTTCATGTCATCTTTTTGTCCATCCTGGCTGCAGCATCCAGCTGTTTGTCAGGCAGCTGCTCTTTAAAGCCCCTGTATTAATCAATCAGACACCATCTCTGTTAATCATTTAAAAGGGGTGGGGCAATACCAGGTCTCTCCCCTCAGACTCTCACACTGTGTCAGTGTGTGACCGTTTAAACAATGTGATGGAACAAGGCTTTAGCTTGGTAACCCGGTGAGACATTTTTTCAACGGGGTTATTTCCCCAATCCACCCCTAAAGTGCTAAGCAGGGTGAGTGTCTAAAAGTGTGTTAAATGGAGTCTATACCCATCTCATCATAATCTGGATGAGGGAATGCCATGTGGAGAGTAAATCCAGACACTCAGCAGATGTTAGCCCATATTCGCTGTTACGGCGTGTGGACTGGCACCAAAAAGCTTTCTGAGCAGCTCACAGGCTGCTGCCAGCGCTCTCAACACCGACACGCTTATACACACAGTGCTCTCACAGCCCAAATATGAGAGAAAGCATTGACGTTACCACATTACTGTTTTAAGCCCTGAGAGTCAAGTGTGAAAAAAATAATCTGACGATCCATTTTGTAACTCTGATCTAAACAGTTTTCTGACTTGAGAATGGGTGAAAAAGGATAATCTTTCTAAGTACCTTATTTTACTGTATTTTTTCAAAACAGGTGAAAAAAGAAGAAAAGTTTTATCAAGATGATTCAATTGTTTGTTGTTGTAATACTCATTTTGGCCACAAGAGGATGAAGTGCACCACTAGCTCATGTTCTAAACATTCATTATTCATCCATGTACTGTAAACACAAGGGACATATATTATGTGTTAACAAGTCATATAACATTAGTGTTATGTCTTTCTTTTGGCAGGAAATGTATTTTAATCTGTCTGACGATGGGAAAACAGGAATGCTTTTAGTCTCATTTAGAATAGCATATTGCATGGTAGGGCACCGCGGTGGTGATCCAAGAGAATCCAGCTTGGGGCTCCTCTGTGTGGAGTTGGCATGTCCTCCCTGTGTTAGCGTGGGTTTTCTCTGTGTTTCTGGGCTTCCTCCCACAGTCCAAAGATATGCAGGTTAGGTTAACTGTTGACTGTAAATTGCCCGTAGGTGTGAATGTGAGCATGAATGGTTGTCTGTCTGTATTACCCCTTTCACACCAATGGCCAGAATTGGACCAGGGTAATCTGACCCTCTTTTTGTGAATTCATACCAAGCCAGTCAATCCTGGTTGAACCTTGGTCAGGACAGTTCAGATACAACCTGGGTCACAACCCCAATGCTAAAAATAGGTGTGTGTGTGTGTGTGTGTGTGGGAGATGATAGTGCCATCATCATCAATGTGTGCAAAAGCAGAATGCCACATATTTTGGGGATACAGTGTAAATATAGTACAAACAGCACTTTTAGATTTATAAAATATCAAATTATGTTGTATGTATGGAGCTGTAATGTATGCAACAACATAAGACAACATACAGTTTTACAGTGTGTATCAATCAACACTTATGAACCTTTTTTCCTCTGGTTACAGAATCAATGTATCATATATTAGACCACATTGTACTATATAATACGATAATATAGGCAACATTTACAAAAGGATTAGAAACTTCTGAAGACTAAAATGTATATTTCACTCACTCCATCACAGCAAAGATTTGCTTCATATATTAGAGCTGTGAAAGTTGTTCAGCTGAGCGTGTGGCAACTGTTGGATAATGTAAGAGTTTGTTCAAACATTATAAAATTTTCGCCCAATGCCAGCTAGGATCGGCTCCAGCCCTCCAACCCCCCAACAAACAAAAACAAAACAAAAAACACTCAGATCCAGGCAAAACTTTTTTTTCACCTGTTCTTAAGTCATACACACAAGTGAACAAACAGTTAAGATCAGACTTAAACATAAAGAATAACTAAATTTTTAGTGTATTTTTAATCGAAGATAAGATTCTCCAATCATAATTTACTGCTGAAAATGCTAAAATGCTAAAACTGAGCAGAAACAAATGTTAAAACCCCCAAAGACATTGCTGTTGGAACGAGTGCTGTTGAGTACGACATGCCTGTGTCTTCATTGTGTTCTCTTCACTTCTGTAACCAAACCTTGGCCTTGGGAACACAGTTTAGTTTGGACTGAGTGGGATCAGATACTGGCTATTGTTTGCTATTAACACAATTCAGTCAGCTCCTGAGAAACACACGCAGTTAACACACAGTTAACAGCAATGCTCTAGCAGACACTTAAACACACAACCTGGTGTTTCATGTTGTCTTATTTCTTATTTGAAGCCAAAAGAAACAGATACCAAAAAAGTCTGTAGTTAATGATACCAGCAGAGACAACTCTGCAGCAAAGTGGCATCATTTCAAACAAATCACTTCACAAAACTGCTTCCACCACTCTCCAATAACAGGAGAAGGAAAACCATCTTATTCACGGCACTAGAACTAAATGTGAGTATAATTGGGAAAGATACAGCCCACCTGAGCGGAGCTGACGTCTAGCTATCCAAACAGAGCCCTCTGCTTTTAAAGTGACTGTTTCTACGTGTTAAAACAGCCTGCCAGAGGCAAATTAACTGCAGGAGCACATACTGGGTGTTTAAAAAAAAAAAGCTGTTATGCTCATTTGCTGCTTTTTCCTTTTCAGGCGATGGCATCATTACCAAGGAGATGTACTTCATCCAAAATGTGCTGTGATGGTGCAGTACTAATGCTAATATCCCTGTTGGGCCCTCACAGTCTATATTTCCCTACTTTAAGCACCACTTCAGGGGCCCAATGGCTTCTTGGTTAAGCTTTTGACCTCCCACCTCACAGAAGATAAAAGCAAGGAGGCTTATGGGTATTTAGTCAAAACTGTGAAAGAGCAGAATTAACACAAAAGGACTGCCTGAGTTTCTGAAGCAGCCTGTGAGGGGCTAATACATTCGACTGGTTCAGTATTCAGAAGGCCTTGAGCATTAATTGGCCAATGATTGGCTTGTACTGCACTAGCAAATACTTACTTACTCCAAACTTTATTTAAACACAAACTTGAAGCAGGGGGAAACAGTTAGCCTGGCTTGTGTGCAGTGTTAGAGAGAAGTGAGTTTACAGACTTGTGTAGCCCGCTACTCAACAACTGCTCCAGGCCAGAGGCTCCCGTCTACATTAGCTAGGACTTACCCAACCAAATCTACAGGAGTGCAGCGATAAACCAATGGAATAACTTTTCAATGTCAACGTTAACAGGAGTTGAATAGCCAAAAACACAGACGCAGTGTGTACCTTTTGCTCAGTCTCCAGGAAGCGGGCCAGGTCATCCGTGTCGAGGTGGTCTTTGTGGTTGCTGTAGGTGAGCATGAGGAGGTACAGATCCCTGCGGGTTGACATCATCTTGTAGAAGGAGCAGAACTCCTCAAAGCCCAACGTCCCCTGGTTGTCATCTGTGTCTGCCTCCTACAAAACGGGTACAAGAAACACATTTATTTGCTTTGTTTTCCCAACATAGCCTTAATTAAAAATTCACAGTTTTTTTTTTAACAGATTTTGACAACTGTTACTGATCTGCATAACTGCGATTGAGTCTTTAAGGGAGGACAGCCTATTCTGTTTTTTATGTACACTGACCCCTACCATCTACAGCAATAGATGCTGTAACAAATCGTCATCTGTAAAATTTCATTACTTTACAATAAATCGTCAAATTCCCAAATGTACAGTATATAGATAACTGTTATAGTATATAGATAACTCCTCCAGGTCCAGTATAAGCAGCATGTACTCGGTACTCTACAGTATGAAGTCTGTGATGTGTTGATATTTTAGTCTCGTCCTCGTCAAAGAAAACCAGAAACATTTTGCTGCAGTTGTAGATGACAAAAACACTTGCCATACAATATTAGTCTTGTTTTAGTCCTCAATGAATTACCTGACAAAAACTTTGTGAGCTAGCTAGTTTGTGTCAAGACCAAGTATTCAAACATCAGAAACTGATTTTAGTCCAAAAGAAATGGTAATGAATGCTGGGAAAAATTCTAATTAATTCTAATTAATTCTATTATTACTCAGCATGTTTATGAAAACATAAATAAGCAAAATAATATTTTTTTCTCTTGTCATTTTATTTTCTTTTTTGTTTTTGTACTATTGATATATTATTATACTGTCATGTTTGTTATGGTAATATTTTGAAATAAATAAATGAATAATATGGTATCTAAAAAATTGCCTCATGAACACCCCATTGTTTTGATGAAAAATTGGCAATGAATTCATTTTGTCAAAAGTTTCATTAGCCCACATAACACCAGACTGAATCAATTTTAACTGATCTTTGTGTACGTACTTTCCCAACTGTTCTCAGATCATTTCATAATGATGGGTTGGATTTCTGGTTGTAACGAGCTGAAAAGACAGTAAGTCAGCCTACAAAATGCTTGAACGAGCCTAACGAGAGCACTGCAGGGGTCACACCATGACCCATGTAATCCTTGCCTTTTTTTGCTGGAGCAGTCTGTGACGGGCTCCGTATGCCGAGCAGCACTGGAGGCAGCTACTCACTGTAGGGCAATGACGTCTATGCTAGCTGGAGCTTGGCCTCGGAGCAAGTCGGCTCACTCTGGGCTCAGAACACTACATGAGAGAGTGATCCAAAATGACTTTCCTTCTACAGCCAGTGAATATGACTCTACAGGCTTTTTATTATTTGACTGTCACATATCTAAGTGTATACATTATTTCAATGTAGCGGGTGACTATTTTAATTTAAGACCTTCATATATAAGATAAGATAAGATAAGCTGAACCTTTATTAATCCCCGGAGGGAAATTCGGGTGTCATAGCAGCAGCAACAACAGTACAGATGAAACAACAGTACAGATGAATACAATATAGTAAAAAGTCTGTCATGCTTTTGGGGGGAATGTACCCCAGAGTTCGCTGATAAATGAGTCCCCTGCTTGAAGATCTTCCCACCTTCCCACAGCTAAAGCATTTATTACAAGTTTAAATGTAGAGATCACAGTGTAAATAGTGCAAATATATATATATATAATAAATCCTAGAGAGAGTAAAAAATGAATGCGTTGACAGGTGCTTTTTGTTCCATCTATTATAGTTTTCATTCATTCATGTTTTCTTCCAGATGAGTTTTTAAGTCATCCATGCACTGTAACAACACATTGTGTGTAAACAAGCTACTGTATATGTAACATTAATGTCATTTCTTTCTTTTGGCTAGAAATATACTGTAATCTGTGTTATCTGCTATTAGGGAAGTATAGTGGTGCACTTCAGCCTCATCACAACAACAAACATTTAAAGATGATCCTGACGAAAAAAATCACCTGTCAAAACTGATGATCACAGATGAAAAAAATAAAATAAATAAAAATTGGAAAGATTATCCTGGTAAACCTTTTTCACACCTGTTCTTCAGCCACAAACAGCAGAGAAAATGTAGTTCAGTTTAAAAAAATGGGTCGCCAGAATGTTTTTTGCATCACTTGGGCTTCCATATTTCCATACCGGATAAAGAATAAATGTATGTACCAGAGACCACTGTGGCACTTGAAATTGAATTGGTGGCCTGAAATGACTAAATGAATTTAAATGGAAGTGGTACTGCATTTTGTAAGGATGAATGTATTAACTTTATTGTATGTGGATTGGCCACATCTGGACGATAACCAATACACGTAATAAGGTGAGTATCAGCATCAATATTAATCCACTGGATTGGATCAGTACATTACACAATATTACATTTGGCCAGAGGGCAAACATCAGTAGCAGTACTGGCAACTCCTGTAAGGATGAAGTTGTTGTGCAATGCACACATCAGTAGTAGTGGCAGAGAAGGCGGCGTACAGTCCGGCACACAGTCAGACCACACTGAGGTCATTAGTCCAGCTAACCAGGCCAAAGTGGTGGTGTCAGTCCAGAATCCTACGTCAAAACTCGCTCAGCTAACACATTTAGCTTCCCTACTGTCACCACTGTGTTCTCTGCCTGGCACAGCCGATACACAGGAAGCCAAATGACTCAGAGACACAAGACAAACACTTCCCATCGCCACACTCGGCTGTTGGTTTTGCATACATGTCACTGAGTTGTCACCAAGTTGTGACTGAGTGACACACAAGTGACAGGCAGAAAGTACAGAAAGGATTAGTTACAGTGCTGCAAAAAAGTCTGTTAACCTCTTGAGCATTTTGGAGTTTTCTGTTGTTTCAAACTGATTGCTTTATTCATTTAGAACCGTTATTTTTTTATATAAATAACAATTATAGGTTTATCGATTCATAGTACTTTTTTTCAATACATCAATTGTGTCGTCAAGAATAAATTAAAACCAGTTTTTGGTCAACTTATGTAGGTGCAAAAATTAATGAACTGCACTACTTAAAACAAGCAGTTAAGTAGAATGAGGATGGGACAAATTGGTGGCTAAATTATGCACTGAAATGGACCAATGAAATAAGAGATATTTAGGGAAGAAATTGCGCATCACTGATTGAAAGACAGATAAGACCAGGTCGCTTTAGTCTTGTGGCCGAGAGGAAGCGAGATCTCAGAGGACTTCAGGAAGAGGGTAGTGATGGCACATTTGTCTGAGGAAAGCTATAAAGTCATCGTTCCACCGTGAGGAAGATCATCTACAAATGGACAGCACTGGAAAAGACAACAACTCTGCCTAGAAGTGGATGACCTTCCAAAATATCAGCAATAACCACAAGAAAAATGATAATTCAGGTAAAAGCCAACCCAAACAAATCATCTATGGATTTTACATGGAGGGGTTGCTAGAAAGATGCCTCTGCTCACAAAAAAGAGCAAAACTGCCTGTTTCAACTTTGCCAGAAGCACCTGGAGAAACATGAAGCTTTTTGGAAATCCATTCTGTGGACCAAAAATGAACTGTTTGGTCACAATCAAAACCACTTTGCAAAAAGTCAAAGATGGCAAAGGCAGAAGATCCCCCGTGAGCCGGTGGTGGGACGCTTTCTGCTTCTTTTCATCCTCAACCTGGAGACTCCCATATCCAGGGATCATGCAACACTGAAAATCAAGTTAAAGCTTGGCAGAAGATGGATCACGCAACATGATAATGACCCAAAGCATTCCAGCATTACAACCGAGGAATGCCTGAAGAAGAAAAAGATTTGTGTTCCGGATTGGCCCAGTCAAAGTCCTGACCTAAATCCAGCTGAAATGATGTTGCAGGACCCGCTAAGGCAGTTCCTGCCAGACGCTCATCCAACCTCTGTCAACTGGCTGTGTTCTGCAAGAAAGGAAGTGGGCAAAAATCCTCCAAAGTAGATGTGAGAGACTGATAAGTCACTGCAGAAACTGTTTGGTTGAGGTTGTTACTGCAAAAGGAGATGCAGTATCCTGTTAACTGAAGGGGTTTGCATACTTTTGCTTGTTGTTTTTCTTAAATCAGTCACTTTTGTTAAATGACAATACAACAGTTTCTTTTGTTTGAGTCCATTATTTGAATGTCAGTGGTATAACTAAACATTGATAAGGTTATTTTAGTATTTTTTACAAAAAATCTGACCATCGTAAGGTTCACAATCTTTTGAGCTCAACACTGTTGTGGCAAGGCTGCAGTGATACAGATTCATTTTGCTTATACATCTCGAAGAATCAGTGGTAACCAGCACTGATAAACATAAGGTCAAATTACATTCTCATTATTCATTATCTGAAGTGAAGGAATGCTTTTCAGAGGCATATCCATATTCAGGACATATCTAATCTAAACCAGTGGAGTACAGCAAAGTAGTAGGAAGCACAGCTGCACAACAGACTTTTTATTGGACAGAAAACATCAATCTAGCCTTAATCACGCCTGTTCATTATGCATGAACCCAGCCACTTAAGCTGTTAGCAGGCCTATGCCCTGCGTCTCAGCTCGACGGCTAATATGGATTAAATCATCAGTTTGAATTTTAGTTTGCTCTTCCTACAAAGCTTTTCCTCCACATCTGCAAGTCTTCGCTGTGATAAATCATTGAGCACAGCCTCTACTAGAGAGGGATGCTTCTTTGTTTTCATTTACAAGTCCAACTATCACAACCAACAAACTTCTAGTGACTCGTGCTCCAACAACACAGCACTCTGTCCACACAAAACAAGAAAGGTCTGGAGCATAATACTCCAAAATCAGTAAAAGTAAGCTTTTAGCAATGCTACCAGCAACATTCATGTCCAAGGTCCACTCACTAGCTTTTTGGAGCTTTCTAGTGCATCTCGAGGTCTTCATCAGTGTGTACAGAGGTCTTCATCAGTGTGTACAGAGTATACAGGTTAGTGCATGAACTATATACTTGGCTTTCCAACAGCTGAGAGGTTCAGTTTTTCCACTCTGCTTCTGTTTATAAGTTTCCCCTTTTATTATGAGTTAATGTCTTAATTGAACAATTGAGAGGTGAGGCCTCCTGGTGCACATACAGGAACATCATAAAATCCTGTAAACATTCCCTAGACATGGAGGATAAAAACAACTACAGATAATTTGGACTAAATCACATGCAAGACAACAGAGGAGCCAAACTGCGGCTCAGAGATAGATCGGGCCGTCCGGCAATCGTGAGATCGACCGTTTGATCCCCTCCTTCAGTCCACACATTGAAGTGTCCTTGGGCAAGGCTGTGCCATCGGAGTGTGAATGAGTATTTAGCCATCAGTGTATGACTGTGTGTGATTGGGTGAATGCTGACATGTAAAGTGTTTTAAGTGAGACATAAGACTAAAAAGGCACTATATAAAAGCAAGTCCATTTACCATTTTTATACTTGAACAGCTTTACAAAGCAGATGGTAAAGTGGTTATGCTTAATCGTGCAATACTAATTTTGTATCAAACCATAACGATCAAAGCAAAAAAGAAAGAATTGAGGTTAACCGCCTCGATAGTCAAGTCAGTGCAGGTTATTCCCTCAGGCTGCTCGGTGGTGGCTCATTTCTCCCTGCAGGTTTAACCATTTTCAACCTTTATTCCAACCCTGTCTTCTACATAACTACATTCCCAGACAACTAAACAGCCTTTCAATTACGTTTCAAAGGAATATGTTTTCTCTCGGATTGCGGTTGCAGTTTTAAAGACGTGGTTAACGTTTTAATATGAAATAAAACAAGAATGCAACAAAAGTACTTGGTTAAGTGTTATAAAAACTATCACACTATCATAAAATAAATACATTTGTTGTGTTATTCAAGTTACGAACATGAATTAAAATAAGTCACCGTTGACTTTTGTTTTCACGTAGGACATGGACAGCTGTCTCCAACCCCCCATCCACCCCGACCTCCTACCTGCACAGACTTTGATTGGAAACATATTTGTGATACAGTCGGTCGAAAACATGTGTAATCCAAGAAAATTCATTTCCCTTGAAACGTAATTAACGATGCAGTTTCGTTGTATGGTGAAGTAATTTTTAGGACATCAGACTGATCTGTTCGAGACTATTCTGCTGACAGTCTACTGACTGACTCATACTAATGCTTTTATTTATTTTTGGTGGAACCCAACCGATGAGCACAAGAGTAGACAGTAAATTGGAGCTTTGGTGAACTCAGTTATTTCTTTCATTTCATTTGAGATGAGGATTATGAGGATTTATTCCAGTTAATTCTCAATATGCAACCACCTTACTCTACAACATGTAGCATTATCGACAGTATTCGACTTACTGACATTACTGGGAACTATCATGAATGTTCAATACATGTTAGGGTTAAAAGGTTTTGGTCGCATTTTGTTTCCTGTTCTTAGCTTTTGTTTTTTTGTTTTTATAGCATCTTTTTCATTCTATTTTCTTCCTACCTCATTTGCTTGTGATTTATGTGATATGTCTGCTGTGACACTGCAATTTCCCTTTGGGATCAATAAACTACTCCGTCTTTCTGTCTATATATTGTATGTTTTCCTAGGAAGCTCATCTTTTATCGAATTATTTTTCTTTTCTTGTGGACACCAAAATCTTGTTGCCACTTTGTGAGTGTGACTACAGTAACTGACCAATTAACTTCACTAAAATCGATGTGATTCATCTTCTACCGCATGTCAGGTAACTGATCAAAGGTTTAATGGAATGTAAAGTGCAATTTCTACACAGTCAAACAATCTTCTTCCCTTTTGAACTACTTTCTCATTCGTCTTCAACACTTTTCTAAATGTTCAAATGTGTGTGGGAGTTACTCATGAAATTAGAGGTAAACCTTATTAAAATATATTTTACACAATAATAGTTTTACACAATAGTATTTCATTCATTCATACATACTGACTGTATCTTCACATATAATCAATTGCTAGTTCATTAGGGCCACCTTGCTAAAGCTAAAGCAATCTAATATAGCTCTACAATAAATTCGACATTCATGATAGTTATAATGTTCACCTTTTGTTGTTTTAAAGAGACTGACTATAGTCATATGGGAGGCTGGAGGTTTTCTGATATTTTTCTACCCTCACTAACATAAATGCCTTGGACAAAATATTAAAAATATCTCTCAGTATGACGGAATTCTGCTTTTCACAGGACTAAGAAGTTATTTTTCCTCATCAATATGCAAACATATGCTGCAATGTGCTGTAACATGATCAGATTAATTACAGTACTGGTCCAGACTCATCAGTTAATGTCTTCAAACTGGGAGAGGTCCAGTCCACAGAGTTTTCCCTCACCACTGTAAGTAGGTTAAGCCAAAAGACCTAGCCAAGAGATTGTCAACACACAAATCTTAATGAATGTCCGCAGACACGTACAGGGTCAGGTCCCTGGTGTGTTTCCCCTGCATTACACCAGAGGCCATCTGTGCCCCAGCAGCACCATATGGGTGATAGTCAGCAGGCCGCTGGACTTAGTGATGGCCAGCTTCTCTGTTGGAAGAAGGCTAAAACAACACACTCAACATGGCAGTATGCTAATCCCTCTGCTGAGGAAGAGAGTCAGTGGCTGAGCCGCATGTTTGCCAACATCTGCAGCAGTAGGAATCATTCAAAGTGACTTTACTGCTCACAATCTGCCAGAAAGGAGGTGCACACTGCAATCTCAAGGGACACAATCAGACCACGATGACATTTTTACATTTTACAACCTTCACCCTGTGAAGTCAAAAGCATGCTTAGCGAGTTGAGTGGATTGTAATGATCATTTTTATGTACAAAAATGAACTTGTTCCTGTGTTGCTCTAAAGATCCAAGCGACCAAACTGCTGACCAAGAGTACATTAACACTGCATGTTCAATCTGTAAACAGGTCTTTTTTTATCTCTGTTTCAACCTTCTGTCCAGATAACCCTGTAAAACCCCTGGTAAAACCATAATAGATGACACAATGCCTCATTTCTACTGCATGGTTGGGCTTGACTCACTTTTGGTACGAGAACATTGCTCAGCTTCATTTCTCACTGCAAATAGTGCCCCTCACTGTGGGTGGGATTCTGTCATAGTGATTCCACATGAAACTGCTGTGACATCCTCTTCAACACGACACCCTCACACTTCATCCTTTCATTGAAAACCAAACAAAGGAACATCTGCACATCTTCAATTGTATGCCATAGTTTTACTGGCTGCCTTTTTTTTAAATTTGGGTTGTCTCATAAATTGTATATACAGTGGCCGTAGTCACCATGATGTCATCCGTTTTTTGTGAACTACTGTTTTGAAGCCTGCAGTTCAGCATTTTGGCCGTTGTCACCTTGTTTTTTTGAAACAGATGTGACAAAAGAAGGTGGAGCAAGTACAACTGAATTACATTTTTAGGCAACCAAAACATTACAATTAACTTTCATGAACTGAAAACACTGTGAAAGGGTCAAATTCTAAGACGAAAACACAGACAACTCTCAACCTGTCAATCACAACGTAGCCACGCTCTAAAGCATCCCCTGCTTTATCATCTATTTGACTAAATGGGACCATAATTTACTAAATGAACATCATGCTGTATTGAAGAAAACTTGAAACTATCAATTGAGACCCTAATCTCATGTTTACAATGTTTCCTGAGGTAATAAATCCTGTGTGAAGTAGGATAATTTTCTCAAAGACTTCTATAAAAATCAGACTTCTTTTAGCAACTGGAGGAGTCGCCCCTACTGGCTATTACAAACAATGTAAGATTAAGTCGCTTCTACATTCATGCTGGTGATGATTCTCTGACTAATCAGTGACCTTCTACTATCAGCTCAGCCTGCTTGGAACCTCAAATGAGGTTGTACAAAAAAAAATTATTTCATTCCCTAAGACTGAGACCCAAACCAGACCCGACCTAACTGAATCAGGTACTGCCAAACTCGAATGGACACCCTGCACTAGATTTTTGCTTGATGTAATCCATCACTGACCATTTGCTTTCTGTGGTAACGTAATACATCATCTTGTCTTTCCATCTTCCCATTCGACATTATGTTATCTACCACTACTTCTATGACAAACAAAACACATAGATGCAGACAACTGGCACAGTCAGAGAGAGACAGCAACAGGACTGTGGATTTTACATTTGAAAGTAACTGACGGAGTTGAGTCTTTGTTGGCGTCCGCTGGGTTTTGGGTAGCAGAACTCAGTGTGGTTTCAAAGCTCAAAGTCCAGACTAAAGCACTCTGATTCTGATTTGGGGATATATGAATAAAACTGACTTGACCTATTTCATAGCTGACAAATGTAGCGAGCTGCCATTCAGCCAAGCATGACCTTTGTAGCAGTGTTTCCTCAGACTCTTTCCCAAGAGTTTAATCACTGCAAATTTACATTATTTTGTCCTCTGAGTGTATCGACAAAATAGTGCAATCAGAAGGTATTTACTGTTGATTTAAAAAATGTACTGTAAATGTTCTAAGACAAAACAACCTGCTTAAAAATTTAAAGTTTGGTGAGGTAACAAAAAAGATCTGGACTGTAATATGTTGCCTCTAGACACATTTTCAGTTTCAGTTTCACATGTAAATATCAGAATCCAGTTTCATCAGCTGTGCAGATACACTGAATGTGGAAGTTTACACTTGCACCAATATCCTGAACCATTCATGGCATTTGGTCAGTATATCTGTGAGACAATCTTTACATTTCCTCCATCAGCCACAGAACAAAATGGACTTTTTCTTCCCCCGGACCATAAAAACAAATTGCTTAAAAAAAAATGCACGATAATGGCCAGGGGTTTTTATATGATTTTACGCTGTTCACTAGCCGCTCTGGGGCACCTGATGTGGCTCTGCCATTGTTGTTTCTGTACCTTGAACATCTGTTTGACCTTCTGTCGGGGCAGGTTGACGTTGAGTTTGTGTAGGAGCTGTAGCACTTCGCTGATGCTTAAGCTGCCGTCGCCGTTCTTATCAGCCTCGGTGAACGTCTGCTTCAACCATGTGATGACACAGTGAGTTAAGGAAAGGCAGCATAACGTTTCGGGACATTTACTCATTTAGTTAGTATTTTTGCTGCTTTTGCTGAGATGAATAAACCCAAACTCTCCATAATGTCTGCCCCGTATGATGTACATACATCATGAAGCTCTACATTATATACCCCTCCACCCCTCCACCCCTCCCCGTATAACTGAAGGATATTGGTCTCTTGTGCGCTGCCTCTTGGCCAGGCTGTCCTCATCACTGATGCCTGCCATCAGATATTTGAGGCCTGTGATCCAGGTCCGTGCCTCCTCTCCAGTGCCGGACACCAGGTCCAGGGACTCCATATGCTCTCCGTAGTACAGGCTGAAGCAGCAGTTGGGGTCGAAGCTGCCCTCCGAGTAGCGCTGGAAGATCTCGGACTGCTTACCCTCACACACCTCCCGAACGGAGTCAATAGAGACTGTTGGGGGAAACAGGAAGTCAGGAAGTCAGCGGCAGAATGTAACAAAGTACTTTTACTTGCATATTGTACTGTACAATTTGGAGATACTTTTGCCATGTGATTACTTCAATGTACTTCATGCCTCTACTGCACAGTATTTCAGAGTGGGATATTGTACTTTTCCTGCAATACATTTAGCTGTATTTAGCTGCGGTTACTCTGCAGACACAAATCATGTGATTATGAAATATGATGCACTGCTCTAGATTAAATTGAAGGATATGAAGGAGTTAAAACCAGCTGCATCTAGACCAGTCACAACAATACTGCTTAATCCAATGATTTAACTGTCTAAAAGGGGCCATTCTGAGTACTTTTACTATGGTACTTTTACTTTTACATCAGCAAAATTTCTCAGTACTTCTTCCTCTCCTGGAGTGAGTAGACCTGCAGGATTTGAGCATTGTGGATTATCAACAGCTGATATAAAATGAAACCTATTAAAAAATAATAATGATAATATAGCGCAAAACTCAGCTTATTAAACCCAACATATCCTTCTGCAGTTTTTAGTATTCTACTGGTTTTGAGAATTTTCACCCCTGGCAAGATAGTGAATTAATTGTTGTGGGCATAGGGGTAGTTTAATGGGGTTTTATGATACGGAGGATTAAAAATAGTCAACTCAACGAGCAGTGCCCAGAGAGCTCTGTTTATTAAGATGCAGCATTTATGAGATGGTAATGACATTTTACCGGAAGACACTGCCTCAAGTCATTCATTAGTTTTCCCCATGACAGCAAGCACATGATTAGTACTCTGCTTCTTGTTCAGCCTGCATGCTACTTTGGAAATTGTGCAGACCGTGATCATTCCCCAAAACCCCTCCACATCCAGAGGTGATAACCACAACACTGATCTATCTCAGTCTCTCTGTCTTTCAGTCATACAATATACTACATGGAGGAAGCATTATTTACATACACACATCCATAATGCAGCCATATAAACCAAACACTCGGCCCTGAGCTGTACATATAGAAGTGGATGGTTTTGTAGCAGCTGTATAAATATACAGTATACTACTGGATGTCAAAGATGCCATCAACATGACACTCGACATGCTGCTGCTGCTGTGCTGTGGGTGTTCCCACGTGGCTGTCAGTGTTCTCCATAAACCCTGCAGCAGGAAAAATGCACATGTACACATGCTTTTCCTGACTGCAGCACTTGTATAAATTATGCAACAGAATACACCAGGTATCTACTACTACTACTATCACTGGCTGAATATTTGATGAGCTTCCAGCCGCAGGGCTTGACGATGATGATGTCAGGTGGTCAGTCTTTAGTACTTGTGCCATACTTCCATTTCCTGCTACTCCATTCTTCTACTCCACTACATTTCAGAAGAAATATTTTTACTGCCCAGTTGCAAGAAAAAAGTATGTGAACCTTTGGGATTACTTAGATTTGTGCATAAATTGGTCATAAAATGTGTTCTGGCACCAGGCATCACAAGAATATTGCTGAACTGAAACAGTTTAGTAAAGAGGAATGGTCCAAAATTCCTCCTGACCGTTGATCTGATCTGAGGTGTGATCTGCACCTACAGGAAACGTTTGGTTGAGGTTATTGGTGCCAAATGAGGGTCAACCAGTCAATAAATCCAAAGGTTCACATACTTTTTCCACCCTGCACTGTGAATGTTTACATGTTGTGTTCAATAAAAACATGAAAACATAGAATTTTTTGTGCCATGTTAGTTTAAGCTGACTGTGTTTGTCTATTGTTGTCACTTAAATGAAGATCAGAACACATTTTATGAGCAATTTATGCAGAAATCCAAGTAATCTCACAGGGTTCACATACACTTCCTTGCAACTGTAGAACCTGAAATATTGATCTCTGGTCTCAGATTCATCTTTTGATGTCAAACCCAAATGTTTTCAGTGTACAGCAAAAATAAAGGCATTGGTCTCACTGCTCCAATAGTTTCAGAGGGGACTGTATTTGACAGCTTAAGTTACTACTGTAGTTACCTCGGGTTGATCTGTGTGGTAACTGGTTAGTGTATGTTTTCTGCGTTTATGTATTTTTGATTATTGCTTTTCCTGTATGTGCTTTGCTCTTGGTATTGTGTTTACTGATTTTAAAATACTGTAAATCACTTAGCAACCTGTGTTTAAAAAGATGCTATATAAATAAAGTTTTACTCACCATTACAGACTGACATGTTCGGTTGAATATTTTGTGAAACTTTTATGAACTAAAGCTTCAAATTCAGTCTAACAATACTAGAATCAACCTATAAAACACCCATCACATGCAAGTTTTAATTCTAGAGAGTTAAATCCCCCCAAGGTTCCTTAATATTACGACAAAAAAAGAGGCTGTCGCAGGACTGCAATAAACATGTTCAATCATTTAATTTGGCCTAAATAAAATGGCTGGACAGCCTGCCTGCCTGCATGCATTCTGCTTGTGCACTCTGTCCATGAACTCATTGTGCATCATCAGAGTCTGGGAGTGCTAACAATAGTCACATTTGGTGTTTATGTTCATTAGGACAATTTGGGGGTGTGGCTTTGGAGGCAGGCCTGAAGGGATGGCCTGTCAGTGTTACTGACTTTCTCACTAGATTTAGGGACTTTTGGTGCTAGCGCTAGAGCTTGGATAATTTTTACAATCCAGTGTACTCTTGCTAGTTTTGCCGATACTGCCAACCCCAGCTTCAAAACCCCAAATCCCAGATATCATGGGGGCTTTTTTCTGCATTGAATACTTTTACTTTTGATAATCTAAGTACATTCAGCTCATAATAAGCATACTACTGAAGTAACATTTGAACGCAGGACTTTTACTTGAAATGTTATTTAAGCCAGAAAAGGCTACAGTGGCCGGGCTATTGTTTTCTTCTCCAGTGACTGAGACCTGTCAAGGTACAGTATCAAATGAGGGATGCAGGCTGTGTCAGTTGGGGTGTGATTAAAATCTGGGAACATGCATTTGTCTACTGAATAGTAGGCTTGACTCTGTTACTCTTGACCAGCTATCTCTAAGATAAGACATCACATCATTCCTACTCAAATTTCACATCATCAGATGTGTGAGAAGGGAGGATTAAGAGAAATAAAGTAGTACCTTCACACTAAAACTGATGGTGTTTCTCAGAATTAATCAGCTGAGGAAAGTTTAGGTTGTAGCATTTGTGTTCAGGTTTTACTCATCCAACCATAAAAGGTTTAAGATTTAGGATAAATTCCATGATTTAGTTTGCAGTGTCTTCAAAGAAAGCCCCCATCCCCCTTTGTATTTAGTGGCAAGTGTGTGTAAGACACTGTTTGGGCAGATTAAAGCTGATGAATAATTAAGTTGACTTAAGAAGCTTATTAAATCCAGGGCTACAGAGGAGGGAGAGCAACAGGAAACTGAGCCCTTAAGTCCCCATGAGACACGCTGCAATACTGGGATCTGATGCTAAGAGTTACCTTTACCTCCCTTCTTTTATTCTAAAACACTGCAGGATATGGTTGTTTGCTTGGTTGACAGTTACTGTGCAGGGAAAATACATGTCCAGATCTAAATAACAAAAACACTTGAAATGTGTAGGAGCAAGACCTGACTGAGCCAACTGCCTACCAGCTTATCTAGGATCACCAACGTTGGTTAAGACAGCCAGACAGTTGGACTGGCTTTGTGGTATACAGGCCGTATAGGCAGGTGATATAAGATGTTTTTACTTGTTTTACTTTTGTGAATAACTAAATCACCTGTGACATGCTAAATCTTAGTGTCATAAATAGGGATGTAAGAAAAGATTGATACACGAGTATCATGATATTATGTTTTGCAATACTGGATTGACACTCCAAAACACTGTAGCAATGTTTGATTAACCTCTTAAAAATCCAATGGTCCACCGGCGACTCAGCCCCGGCTTTCAGAAGTACTAGCGGGCTCAGTTTTAAAGCTTTATTGAGGCATATAAAACCAGAAAACCTGAGGAGTCCATAGGTACCAAGCACGTCACACTGCATCACTTGCATGTCACCAAGGAGGCTAAATAATGCTCCAAGGTTATGCTACATTTTATAGGAGAAGAACTGGCATAGCCATTTTCACAGGGGTCCCTTGACCTCTGACCTCTAGATATTTTAATGAAAATGGCTTCTATGGGTACCCATTAGTTTCCCTTTACAGACATGTCCATTTTATGCAGATTCCATGCAGTTGCAGGAAAAAAAAGTCCTGTTTTTTGAATGCAGTATAAATGTTAACAGTAAAAATTACATAAATTCGGTATAACTGGAAAGCTGACTATATTGCTGACTGCAATATATCGTTACCCCTGTATCAAGTAGCATACCATCAGATTCTTGCCAATACACAGCCCTAATCATAAAATCAGCAAACTGACTCCATAACATCAGATACACAGCATAATGTATCTACTGTTTGCCACCAAAAGCTCCTGTCATACCAGGCAGAGTAGCAGAGGAAGAGTGTTTTCTGTCATTAATAAAATGAATGTTTTATTTGTGCAAGGGACATTCTGTTATTCCTTCTTTTAAGAGTTACATAGTCTTATTGTAAGATGAGCAAGTGAACTCCTTTAAGGAAAAACTTGTGATTGTGTGACTGACGGTGAGTATGAAGCGAGTTAGCAGTAATGTATGACCTTTAAGGTGAACCAGCGCCATCCGGGTTTTCTCAGCACTAAGTCTTAGATTTATAGACTTACTTCATCTCCAATGCAGCGGAGTCAATACAAAACTATCCTAATACTTACAGAATTCAAAAACTATTAATACAGATAAAATATGAGTCTGTCATGACACAATCAACAAAGTCTTGGACATCAGTAGCTATTATTTGCATATTAGAGGCATTTCTTCTCAATAAAATAAATAAAACCTTATCTAAAATGTTGATGTTTTTCCTTTAACCAAGATATGATACATATTTATCATTTGCTCCATTGTGACTGGAAGAGGAAAGAAGACACTCACTCTTGGCCTTTTCATTCTTGCGCGAGGGCCTCCAGCGGATGCAGGACTTGTGTTCGTCCAGATAGAAGAACCGCACCAGTCCCTTGGAACCGCCGCGAAGCTTCACCATCTGGGTCCCCATCTGCATGGCGCTCATACATTTCTCCACTAGAGGCAAGAAAACAAGCCAGACAGAAGAAAAAAAAAGGGTTGGAAAGTTGTCAAACCGCAAGTGTGCACTGTAACTGGAAAAAAATGTGACAGACAAAAATGTACATACATAATATGTTTTCATTCAAGGGACTGAGCATGTGTGTGCATGTACAGTATGTCCACAAAATTCCATCCGGGCTCTCATGCAAAACACAGTCATTGACTTATACACTCACATGAACACAAAACAAAGCAAAGCCAATGCATTGGATGTGCCTGTCACTGCTGACAGGATTTTGCTTGTCTTGTGGGAGGAAGAGAAATGGAGAGAAGATATACGAGAGGCAATTCCTCCACAAAAAGCCCTTTAACAAGATCTACTGCTACTAGTGCTCTGCTGACAGAACAGCAACAGTGAAACACAATAAAGCCAGGAGCTCTTTTCAGATGTGAGGATTTCTAAATGGCCTCAATTTAATAGAAGTAATTCCACACCTTTGTGGAATAAAACAACATCTATAAGATGAGACTGACTTTAATGAGACATGTCAAAGCTGTGGGGAGGGCTTGGGGTCTCCTCTTTTTTTCTTCTTTTGGTTTTGGATGACGTGGGTCCGGCCGGCGTGGCTTCCCGGGGGTATGCCGGGGGGGGGGGGGGGGGGGGGGGGGTTGGGGGGGCCCCTCCCCATCCCCTCCCTCCCCTTCTATCCCTGCGTCGGCTTCCTCCTGGTTTCGGCGGACTCTTTCCCGTTTGTCGTGGGCCTTCGCTTTCGCGCTTTTGCTCCTTTTCTCTTCTCTTTTTTTTTTTATTTATTATCGGGACGTGAAGGCGGGGGAGGGGGGGGTGGGTTTTGGGATGGTGTTGTTATCGTCTCTTCTTTTCTTTTTTTTTTTGTTGCTGTTTTCCTCTTTTCTCTATTTCTTTATCTCCTTCCTTCCTCACTCGGTCGTCGAGTATGTGGGAGGAGGTTGGGGTAGGGATCTTCACATCTAAATCCTTGGCTTCATTTTTCAGAAGAAATATATTGTTTTTTTTATTCTAGGTAGTATTTCTTTTTTACCAAATGATAAAGTTTTCTAAGTACCTTTGTCCCTTTTTAAGGATTAAGGAAAAATTGAAATTTAAAATAGACCGGAGAAGCGGGGGAGGCGGGGCAGTCTTGCGCTGCTCCTCTCCCATTTTGAGAAAGAAGAGGGAGAGGGGAAAGAAAAATTTTCTCTCTATCTTTCTTTCTTTCTTCCCTCCTTTTTCCTTTGGTCTTGTGGGTTGGGTCATGACCTAAAAAATTAATTCTCGAGTACAAAGTGGCGAATTTTTTTTTCTCAGGAGGGTTGCTTCTCTCTTCCTTAGAAAATAAGTTAGTTAGTCCTTTTCTTGTGGGAAGAAGTGGAAGTGCTTCTTTTTTTTTTTTAATTGAATTTAGATGGTTTATTTGGTTCTTGTATATGGTTCTTCTTTCTCCTCCCCCCCACATGTTTTTTGCTCGACAACCCAACAGGAGAAGAGAGCCCGGGGACGACACACGACTAGAAGAAGAGATTATATCTCCACACCTTCATAGGAACCCCGATACCCCCCCCTCAGATCTTTTTTATTTGTCCCGGGAAAGGGAAATTTTGGGTTCCCCTTTTGATTCTTTTCCCCCCCGACCCGACCCCGGATAAGCGGTTGAAGATGAAGATGAAGAAGATGAAGATGTCAAAGCTGTGAATTGTGGGACTGAAATTCCAGCTAAGACTCTTGTGTGCTTGCCATTATTTTGGAGGAGAATCTGACAGTTCCTCCACAGGAAGCTAATGGTGTGGACAGCCACATGGCCCTGGGCTGCGATTACACCCTATGTGGCCAAAATATCAATTATCAAGTGTCTGTCACATCCTATCAAACAATTTACCCGCAGCATGCAGGAAATTAGGCCAACTCAGCACACACATGTTTTTAAGGTTAGAAGATCATTGACACACATGGCTTGGCAGAAATGGCAGAAAACTGGCTCAACTCAGCCTTGAGATATCGCTGTAAAGTTTCAACTAACAGCTGGTATTAAAATAATGCAGCATAAAGACTAACACTAACAGTTCTTGGTTAAAATGCAGTTGAGGAGGATACTACTAGTGTTTATCTTCTGGTTTCTGGTGGAAAATATATTGAGAAACTGTTTATTGATAACATAACCAGCCAGGAATAGCTGCTTGACAATTTGCAAAAACCATAGACATTTGGTTGAGTAGTGCAGAAGCAATATACTGACTAAAAACAGTATTTGTGTTAAAAACTTAAAGAGAGCAGCAGAGCGGTGCGTATGACATGACTGATATACATTATATCCTAAGTTTATGATTTAAGTGAATGCTTGCTGAGTCGTGTGCTAAGTTTGGAATAACTGCAAGGGTTAGTTTGGATATTTTGAAGTGGGGTTGTATGTATATGTTCTGTGAAGTAAAACTACTGTTTTTGTAAATGTCTTGTCTTGAGTCTTGTGGCTTTGAAAACAGCAATATAACAGCTTTTTACCTTTCAGAACGCGGGAGTCACCGGTCTACCCCTGCCTCGGTCAGTTAGTTTGTTTGTGTTATTGTGTGACTTTCAGATCTGAGCTAACATGGCGTCTGTAGCAGTAAGTCGCTCAGCTTCCGTGCCGGTACTTTCTTCTTCAAACTGGGAGCACACTGACCACCATCTAAGTTACTGTATGTATTATGTAAGTATTAATACCCTGACTATAAGGATGTATATAAAATGAATATGCTGCACGGTGGTGCAGTGGTTAGCGCTGTCGCCTCACAGCAAGAGGGTCGCAGGTTCGATTCCGGCTTGGGACTCTTCTGTGTGGAGTTTGCATGTTCTCCCCATGTAAGCGTGGGTTTTCTCCGGGTACTCCGGCTTCCTCCCACCGTCCAAAGACATGCTGTTTAGGTTAAATGATGACTCTAAATTGCCCGTAGGTGTGAATGTGAGCGTGAATGGTTGTCTGTCTCTATGTTGTCTGTCTCTATGTGCCCTGTGATGGACTGGCGACCTGTCCAGGGTGAGCCCGCCTTCGCCCTATGCTAGCTGGGATCGGCTCCAGCCCCCCCACGACCCCTAACGGGAAAAGCGGTTGACGATGGATGGATGGATAAAATGAATATGAAGCAGCATCATCATGCAGAAACTTACATCAGATCATGTAGGAAAACGTTTGTGGAAGGGCTTCAGATAATAGCATTTTGACACAAATACATGCATACTCTCACCAAAATGTGTATGTTTGGATTTGAATGTGTAAGGAACACCACTAGGAAGCTACAAAATTATTTGAAAACCTAAAAAAAAGAATTGATTAAAAAAATAAAATTATTATTAATACTACTACTACTAGTACTACTACTACTACTAATAATAACAATAATAGGCCCACCCTTTAATTTACAGTATTGTTAAGCTTGGTTTATGGCCGCTGTAGTGAAGCCGGCTCGAGATTTGTGCGGGCTCTGTCGTGCACCTCTGAATTTTTGTCGCTATGCGCCGACCCCGCGCTGCACTTTTCGTTTCAATGTGGATGCCCTTCGAAGGAAGACCGGCCAAGCAGGTTCACCTGTACAGACATCTCTAAAACTGTTCACTGAGAGACCGCAGGGACAGTCACATGACATTGAATACAAGGGATTGCTTTGTAAAAGCTAAAAAAAAGGTCTCATGGAGAGTTGCGACCCATGGGAAAGCACAAAGACACAGAAAGTAATTTTGACTAGGAGGTAAGCGACAGTAATAGTGTTTAGTGTTTACTACTGTTGCCAGGCAGCCTACTTTCCTTTCTGGTACCTCTCGTTGACTTCTTGCTTAAGCACAGAAGATGTTGTTTGTACGCTCTGTCATGCTTCAGAGCATTTACAGCGAACAATGCACTGAGCATGAACGCCTCTGTGCATGCTTGGAGTGCACGTGCCATCTATGGAGGCCTACACCACGGTGACTCAAAGTATAAAGAAAGCTTCAGTATTGATGTGCCCCAATGTCTTTGTGTTCCTAAAATCAGATTCTGAGGAGCAATATAAAAAAAACAAATTTACTGTCAGACCATTGCTCTTCATAATACATAATAATAAGTGTTCTGACCTCCAGACTTTCTCCATGCGGTAAGGAGCAGAAGTTGTGCCATAAATCTCTAAGTCTAATTAAGAGTCAAACGTATCAACACCAAAGGAATACATGTTTAATTGTGTTTAATGAAGCTAATTTGCAATAAAGAAAGTTCATAGAAAACACATGCTATGGAACAAATGAGTGAGTTAAAACCTGGATCACATTTTGATCCAACTGACCTGAATGCAACATCCAAAATATCTGCTGTGTATGTAAGTAAACCAGCAGTGATGGATTGCTCTTATTGAGCATTGATTTGGCCTGGATGTGGCGAGCCCACCCCCAGGGTATTGTTAATTTAGTTCAGTAGTGTTCCTCTAACCTTTGCTATTGAATTCCTGCTCAGGACCATATCAGCAAAGTGCATAACTCAACAGCACCACAGCCAGTGAAATGTTAGGTTAATAATACATGCCAGCACAAGACTGGTTTACTACAGTGTGCTGTGTGTGAGTGTCCATGTGGCTATAACAGAGCATCTTTGAAACTGTGTAAAAGGCAGCATCACTGCTCAACAACTAGACGCCCAGTTTAAACGTTTTAAAGGAACAGAAATGTCAAAGGCAATTCAACGTGCTTTACATTGTGCATTAAAAACAAAATAATTTCTTTGTCAAAAATATTGCAAAAATTTGTAAAACAAATTTAAAAGATATAAACTAAGAAACACATACTCCAGAAAAAAAGTTAAAATTCAAGTGCATAGTAGACATTGAGTGCTGAAGGTTCAGTCAAAGACAGTAAACATTTGGTCTGAATTTACAGGTCATCAAAGTTGGGCTAAGTCTTGTGTATATCTTGTCGTATTTGTCCTTTGGTTTGGAAACATCCACGTGTTCCTGAAGTGGGACTGACTGTTTCTGACACTTTTCACATCAACGAGTGCAACATGATGACAACATATTGACAAAATTATAATGCAGAGTTTACACTACACAATTTTAGCTGTGATTTTCCATGGGCTGAATGTTTTTGCAGATCGCTGACAAAAGCCTCAGATCAGAAACAAATCAGCAACGATCGCTATGACAGAATTTTCATTCTGTTTTCAGACACGATCTGATGTGCTGATGCGACACACACACAAGAATAAATATCTGGATCTGTCTGCGAGTCCACATCCTGTAGTGTGAAAACTGTTTTGCCCAGCAACGACGGCAGCGACAAGCTGAAGCCAATGACAACGCAAGATAGGGATTAGGGAAATATCGGGGGAGGAGTCCTAACACCTGCAACAGAGCATCAGGAAGCATTTCCTTTTATTTCTTTGGTTTTTCACTGTAAATCAGAGCACAAACAACTTGGATCGCTAGCTTGTTATGCACATCCATTTTTGAGGAGGGCAGAACTCATGTGTGCGGTCTCGTTTTCCTGTATCACTTCCTGTGTGTGTTTTGTTGAATAAAATTAGTCTGGACAACAGAACAAGAGTCGGTTATCGGTTAAAAAAAAATCAGAATTAGCATCCCTACCTGAGGTACTTCCATTGTGATTACAAGAACAGCTTGTTTGTGCAGGTAGAGCCGTGGCTATACTGGGCTTCCACACCTTTAGTAATTGCACGTTCATGGTTCCATGTCAGTAATGCAGTGGATAAAATGGCGATGTAGAGTGACAGAATCAGTGAACTGTGCTGTCTGGTAGAGCAGAACGGACGTGCCATCTGACTCTCCTGTTACTCGGCCCAGCAGACACACAAAGAACAGCCATCCTTTCTGGAATAATTAATACTGCAGCCACCCAACCCACAGACTCACTCCTGTTCACAGGTTACCTTTTGATCCCACGTGCAGGCTGGATGGATGTCTTTCACTTTCATACACACACACACCCTGAACTGGTTGATACAGTTTGGTCCTGCACACAATTTTCTTTGGGTCACTCCACACTTCTTAGTGCTAAATCTACAGGAAAAGAGGATTTTTTTTTTTTTTTATCCACCATAGACTCCTTGTGATGCGGACTCTATAGCCCTGTTCAGACCAGGCAGTAACAAGCACCCTGAGTGATCCAAACACAAATGGACAACTTTAAGTATGTCTGTTCATACTTGGCATTTGAATGCGTCTCGCATGTCTCGAGTGGCCACTTGTGATCTGATCTCACTTCACTGCTCTATATGCAAATAAACATGTTGAATTAACAGAGAAAAGGTGGGTATCAGCTCCGTGAAAAACATCGGAACAAAAACACGTCTCAAGTGCTAGGCAAACAAGTGCTTGCGTCTCCCTGTCGATTCACATGAGGAGCACATTGACAGCCTGCAGATCCCGGCGGGATTTCAGTTAAGTAGGCGATCCTTAATGCGGCCTAGAATAGGTTCGTGTACACAATGCTAACAGAATATGGCCACATGTGGCCCAGACCAGCTCTGAATGTGGTCTAAAAGATCTGATCTCAATGCATCCTTAATGCGTCTTGAGAGCATTCACACCTGTACAAGCTGTCCACTTGTGGTCTGATCACTGAGGACGCATGTTAATGCCAGGTCTGAACAGGGCCTCTGGCAGCACAAAAACACAGAGATGTCTCAGAGGCAGTTTTTTCAAGTGTCCCTCAGAATAACTGACATAAGGTAACTGCTATTACTGCTGGTGTACAGGGATAATTGTGGGGCAATTTGTACAATAGGATGTGTAATTTGGTTTTTGCTCCTGACTATAAAATAGATCTGGCAACTAAAACTTGCTCTAAAATTTAAAGTTTTTTTAAAAAAAAATCTAATTATGCTTAAACATATTGTGCTACCTCAGGTAGTGAAAGAGGGAGAGAGAGAGAGAGAGGCTTTGACCTAATACACTAAGGAGCCATCCGTCCTCACATTTTCAAAACAAATGTCAAAAATGTCATTTTGTGTTTCATTTTTTAATCTCTGTACCAGAGATGTGCCAAACTGTGACGTATCAAACCATGACTTCTGTGCATTGTTACGCCCCAAATAATAACAGCATTACAATTAAAGATCATTTTAATACTTTTAAAAAGTTTATATTCCACAAGGCAAAAAAAATGCAGCATTTTGTACTGATACATTTCAAATGATGCCCAGTTCTACGTGTAACCAGCACTGATTAGATACAATGTCCTGCAATTAATATTGTAGCACCAAACCTAAACTACAAATTCAATTTGTACATGAGCCATTACACCAAAGAGCTGAATAAACCAATTATCAGTGTTGTCTGATATTAGCTTTCAGTGTGGGGGAAAGTAAAAATATTATCCATAACCAATTGACCTTTAATGATGTTACAGCTTGGACTCTTTGATGCAACATAAATGCAAAATGGCCGTGGATCAGCTTTTTATTGATTTTAAGGGAAGAGCTCTTTCTGCAGCTGGCGGATTGCAGCGCCTGGTGCCCAGTGGCAGAGTTAAGGATCAGCACTCCTTCAGCCAGAGAGTGGGCAGTGATCCATGAAATAAGCTGCTGTCAAAGTTTGGTTGGAATGAGAGCATCCAGACTCTGCAGGCTTTCAGGTCAGGATGGCACACTGCTGAAAACATGGGCTCCTCCTCCTCCTCCTCCTCCTCCTCCTCCTCCTCCTCCTCCTCTTCCTCCTCCTGTCAAAGTTGAGCTACGCACTCTAAACAGCCATCACAGTCTCCAGCTCAACATTTACATCTCACCACGGAGCCAGAGAGCTCAACTGTCCACCCACCACGTGTGTTCATTTAACTGACATTAAAAGGAAACTGTCTAGATACTCCATTCTCTAGACTAAATGGAGACAAACTGAGAACAAAACAGCAAAGCCGTAGCAAGTCTCTATTTGCTCTGTCATCTTGCAAGCACACCTTTGATTTCACCAGTGCAGAGAGAAGCAAAATCTAATCGAACTGCAACCAGAGACTTGTTTCAACGCCAAACACACTTCAGTTTGTGGTTGCCTTGAACATGATTTACTCACGGATGAGGAGGCAGTTCTGCTCAAACTCCCCTGCCAGTCGACTAAAAGGAGAATGTGTTTGCTCTTGTGATGTAGCCGGCTGTGTGGGGAACCCCTTGGGAAGTCAGCTAATCTTTGAAATATCTTCCTCCTGCACTTTACTAAAGAGTGCTCACACAGAAGTGGTACGGTTTGTGGGTTTAACCCACGTATGATGTAAAGCCCGCAGGCCCTCAGCGGACACATTGTATTTTACTGTAGCACAATTTTGCAATGCAGGACAGTTAACCTACAAATAAAATTGCCTAAAGCAATTAAGCATATTGGCATAATAAATCACTACTACGACAAGATGCTCTAACTGCAAAAAATATGTATTTTTTTAAATATTAAATGCAAATAAACCATGAAATAATATCTCAGCAAGAATCTACATACATAACAAAAAGCAGCGAGCAGCATCCATTTAGATTAGTCATAGCCTATGGACGGCCTGGATAATAAAGGCTGGTGTAATCAATTAACCAACAGCCCAGTGGTTTGGGACCTTGTGTTCATGGTTGGTGCTAAGGCTCATTCCTGTGCTGCCTATAGAGCAAGTAAATTTACAAATGTGTCCCCCATATCTATATGTGGGTATACATGTGAAAACCATCTGAAGTCACAACCCATCAAATGACCTCTAGAACTCAGAGTCTAGTCAGACACCAGGATGGTACGGGCAACAAAATCACACAGCATACAGTAGGTTGCTATGGCAATACACAAACAACAGTCAGATTGCGGCAGATGAACCCTTAATCAGAGCTGTACAGAGCAGCCTCACCTCGCTCAACTCAACCCCGTAGTAAAGAAAACGTCTGTTTGAGCTGACATTTCTGCTGAGGATCAATAGTAGGGCTGCCCCCTCTTAGTCAGTTGACTAATCAGTTGTTTTGGTCTTAGTCGACTAGATTAAATTAGTCGATTAGTCATTATTTATACTTTTTTTTCATGCTGAACGACTAATTTCCAAGGAACTTATGAGCACCTCTCTGGTAAATACAAGATTTAAAGTGGTGCTTTTGGGTGATTCTTTGTGAACAATCTTAGCTATTAGGGTTGTACCAGTGTGAAAAGAGTTCAAGAGAGCCTGTCAATGAGGATGTAATGATTCCAGTCAGAAGTAGACCTGACCCATCATGCTATTATTTTACCGATGCGTGATCTCTTGCTTTTCGGCTCACCTCTTTTGTTGGCTTCAGATCCAAAATGTTGCCATATTGGCGTAGCTTCAGTTTCCTTCAGACTAACTTTCACCCCAAAAAACATATGAATTTACTAGTAAATAAACACAATGTGCGCCGTGCGCTCCCCCATCTCTACTGAAAGACAAAGACAGTAGCGGCTCCGTTAGGCTACATCTGAGGCCTGAGACTTGGCTTCTGGATGACACTAAATCCATTCAACAACCCCATGACTGACAAAACAAGCTCTGTATTGTGCACCGTATTTGTGGTAAAGGGAGAAGACCCACTTTATTTAATAACGTGAACACGCTTTTACGGTTCCTGCTGTTGAACCACTACAACCATAAAGCGTAGTAGGTGACAGATGTAAAGCATATCACTGCCATTTCACATTTTATTTGGAAAAGATTGCCTGTTGCTGCACCTCAAAAAATCCCATCAATGAATCGTCTCCTTCAACAAATCTTTTTTTATTAGCTCAGTTACTTTATCCAGTTGTCCTGAAATTCACACTGCAGACATTCCTTTGTCATTTGTAACATGATCTAAAGGTGTTTTGTGGTAACAAATCAGCCAAATGTAAATGCGTCTTCGGTAATAGTCCAACTGCTCTACACTTAACAGAGGTTGGCATTCTCTGAACACTAATTAGACCAATAATTAACAAAGTATATGTTAGTGAAAAAAACAGTGGGTGCAAGTAACAGGAACTGTTGACATCTCTATGAGCGGATGGCAAGACCACCAACACAAGAAACACCTATTTTCTGTAAATTCTAAATGCAAATTAGTTAAGCAAATCTAATCTACTCAAAACACATGAGGGAAGGAAAGAAAAAAAAGAAAAAAAAAAGCTCTGAGGAAGGTAAGCAGTAGTAAAAGTAGAGACGGGGATGAACTGTTGGAAAGCAGCCAGATGCTGCTTACACTCTGTTTTTGAGAGAACAAAGACACAACAGCAGCACAGACATGTGCAACACCTTGTAGAGATGGTGAGAGACAAAAGTGGAGCACGAGACGCACTGAAAGGCAGCGCACTCTTTACTAGTCGGGATCTGGGCTCGTTGCCGTGGTTACAACATCCGATTTAAAGTGTGTGGATGAGGAGAAGACGCCCATTGTGGAGGAATGCTGAACGTTAACTGGATGTTCAAATGGCTGAGAGAGAGCTCCGATCCTCTCTGCAAGTTTGATTAGTGAGTGCAAACAAGAAGTATTATGAAGAGTGATAACAACTAAAGCACTTATTTCTGCAGATAATTTCCTCCGTCTCCTCCCCCTAAACCTCCGAAAAAGGCTCCACTGACAAGTGTTTTGAATTAGGACGACACATGAAATGTAAATGATTTAAATGTAGAATAGAAATAAGAATCCATGTGATTTGCAATATTTCCATCACCAACAATTTGAATCACACAGTTTAAGTGAAAACTATAGTATATTTTCATGTTATATTATACAACAATGCAGAGGAGGAGTCTGATCAAGCCTGATCTCACAGAAATACATCAAATACGATCTGTTAAAATGCTTTATGTGGTGGTGGCACAGTATGTGTTAAAATTACATGCCGGCACCGCTGAAACAACGCCAATGGAAAATCAATTAGGATCCTTTGTCATGGTGGAACCATAAATTCCCAGATTCAAAAAAAAAATATGTTTTAATCAAATCCATGTAGGAAGGAGGTCAGGGTGGTTTGGCTGTTATGAAGTGGGGTTGTATGAGACACTTATCCACAGGAGGTGTGTTACTCACAATGTATGATGGCTGGCGCGCCCCTGGCTTGGATAAGCAAACACTACCACCACCAAAGCAAAGCAATACAGTGCTGTCAACAGGGACGGCAGAAAAAATGTTTCAGCCACCTAAAAGAAAGCCTTGCCTAAAAAAATAAAAATAAAAAATCTCTATCTGTTTAAGTATACGCTATATTATGATATTTTCACTGCTTTATCTTGGTGCCAGACAGCCCTTTCCTTCTAACTAAACTAAGAGAGTGAAAGTTATCTATGCTCTCTCCAAAACCAGCAGGATCAGATGACAAAAACAGTATAGATACATTTCACTTTCAGGTCAGTTCGCTATTGGAAAATATTCTTAAGGTACCTCTTAGTTAAGCCTTTCTTTTGGGTGGCTAAAATATATTTTTTTATATTTGATATCGCCGTCCACAGCACTGTATTGCTCTGTTCCCTGTTTCTCCAAGCTGAAGGCACACCAATCCTCATAATTGGGTTGTTAAGCTGGACCAGCTTTTCTTATTGTAGTGACAAGCCGCTGGAGTGGTTGTTAAGTACGACACCTAGTGGTAAAATTCAGCATACCTGTCCATTCTGTTGTTGTGGTTTAAAAACAGACTGGCTTGAAAAGCCTACTAGGGACAGATCATGGTCAAGTGAATCGTGGTCATGGTAGGGAACACAGGTGAGAAGAGGGGTTATTCAAATATTTAAATTTGAATAACATTCAAGTACATTCAAGTACAAAAACAACAAATTTGTGTCCCTAGAAATTATGCCCATTTTGCATAAAAGGTAGACAACATAACTCTTCAAATACTAGTCTCTCAATGCAAATAAATAATAAAGTAGGGCTGTCAAAGTTAACGTATTAATGAGGCATTAACACAAATTACTTTTAATGTCACTAAGGTCTTTAATGCATTAAGGTAACTTGCAGTTTTTAGGATGTAGCGGGCTCAGGTCTAAAGCTAGTTTGAATAGCTTGTCATGAAGGAAGCAAAATAACACTCACTGAACACTCACTCAACTTTAGCAAAATTTTGGCAAGGAAAAACTGGAATGGCCATTTTCAAAGGGGTCTCTTGATCTGAAAATGGATTCAATGGGTATCCACACACCCACAGCTGTTGCTGCCGGTTGGGCTGCAGTTTGCCACGTTATGATTTAAGCATATTTTTTTATGCTAAATGCAGTACCTGTGAGGGTTTCTGGACAATATCTGTCATCATTTTGTGTTGTTAGTTGATTTCCAATAGTAAATATATACAGACATTTGCATAAAGCAGCCCACTCCTATGTTAATAAGAGTACTAAATACTGGAGGTTGACCGATTAATCGGCCAATGTCTGAGCATATTAAGCCAACTGACCAGCAGGCGCATCTGCGGGCAGCCCAGTGCTGCTGCTAGAACATGTGACTCCACCCCTGGTGTCAATCAAACTGCCGTTCTACTGGCAGACCTCAGTAGACCTCAGTAGACCCCCAGTAGACCCCAGTAGACCTCAGTAGACCCCAGTAGACCCCATTGGCCCCCATTAGACCTCAGTAGACCCCAGTAGACCCCAGTAGACCTCAGTAGACCCCAGTAGACCCCAGTAGACCCCAGTAGAAGTAGCCCAGTGGGCTAACCTTTTCTTAGAGCACGTGAGAAGAACAGCGTCCTAACTGGAAGAAACCGTGCAGACACAAAATGCAGATGGAGACAGAACATAAGTGTTGTTTAAGAAATGTTTACTTAATCAGATGGAGAAAAAAAAGAAAACCAGCCAATGACATCACCCCCAAAAGGATCTGCATCATATATCAGCCATTGGCTGTTCTGATTCTGTAAAAAAACAGCTTCGGCCATAAAAATAAACATATCAGTCGACCTCTACTAAATACTTGACAAATCTCCCTTAAGATACATTTCAAACAGATGAAAAAATGCGTGATTAATCATGGACAATCATGTGATTAATCCTGATTAAATATTTTAATCACTTGAGCTGTAAAATAAACCCGATTTTTTGTTTTAATTTATTGTTAAAATTTAATTTCAAGAAATAATTTACCACTACAGAAAAGTTAAGCTGGATTAGATTATGATGACTAGTTCATCTGAATAATAATTTTTCATGCCATCAGAGTCTGTCCTGAACTTGATGAACACCATTTTGTGTAATAAGCAAAGTAGAGTAGAGCACTACTTCCAGAGTGCATGGGCAAGTGAAAAAGTCAGAAGATGCCAGTTTGAGATGACCCTGGTAAAGGGTGCTACTAACAGAAATACACTGGTCTCACAATACTTCTGTTGCACTATACTGAATACATCTATACATTATTTATACTGAAGTGTTTTGACCTTGGGTTTGAAATCATTTAGGAGACAAGATGAATTTGGAAATGCTGCCATCACATCTGAAATTCAAATGCCACTTTGAAAGTACATTTTGCGAGGAATGTATTTGTTTTCAAACCACACCAATTATAGTCAACACTGGTAAATCCCAGGTCGCTCCATGTCCTGACCAACTTCCTGACGGGATATGATTGCCGTCTAAAGAGACAACCTACGTCAACACTCCAGTATTTAACAGGCATTAGCAGTCCTGCTGTCAGTCACAGCTGCTGTGGCTGGTTAATGGGGTTAAAGCAGGAAGCAGAGAACAGGTGACTGGCGGCTAAGGTAGCAGTTTTTCACCAAAACACAGCTGAGGCTGAAGCCAGGTAAGATGAGTGGGTGTCACCTCAGTGACGTAGCAGGTTATCCTGGGTGGCTCCTGTCCTGCTGCCACAGTCACAATGTGGGCCAAGCAGGTGGAGTAAACTGCTGTCAGGCCACCAGGTTAAGCTCAGAGGGATTGTCTGGTGGCCATATGTTGCAGTCGCGCACACACAGGTCATTCTATGGTGCAGGTGGCCATTTTGCTGATGTAAAGGCAGCAACGTAATGAGGACTGACAGTGTGGTAGTGTAAAGGTTAAAACACACACTTTGATATTTGTGGGATGGGAAAATGAATGTCACTAACACAGCCCACAACAGGTAGGTCCAGCAAGGCAATGCACCTCTGTCTGCTCAAGTGGGCCCATACTGAGGTGAAGTTTCCTTATTTATTAAGGTTCAAAGGTGTTTTCACCTTGTGACCTGCAATGCCCACCTTAAGGTACAGTCTTCCAGAGGG